>CM076678.1:105867301-105947301 GCA_038501925.1 Xenopus petersii | reverse complement strand
GAATCCCAGTGCTCTATACTCACATATATATAACTATATGTACAACAATACCTATACCAAACTGTAGATCCTTAGATCACAATTGCCTTGAATAAAGTCATCCAAGTCACTCTTAAAGGCATTAACAGAATCTGTTGTGGCAACATCACCCAACAGGGTGTTCCATAGCCTTGCTGTGAAGAACCACCTACACTGTTTCATATGAAAGTTAATTTCCTCTAGTTTAAAGGGTGTCCTGGTTCTTTGATCTTCTTAAATAATGTCCTCTAATGTACTTCTAAAAAGTAATCATGTCCTCTCGGAAGTGCCTTTTCTCCATAGAAATTAACCCCAACCTTGACAGTCTTCCCTGATATTTTAATTCTTCCATTTATCATGAACAATCATTCAATACATTGGCAGTTACATTGTCAACTTTAATTAGTTTACAGAATGCAAAATTAATTTTGACATAAAAGTTGGGACCCATGTATGAAGCATTTGTCAGCCTGTTTGCTTAAAAAAGTAACTTAAAGTTGGTACCTCCATGTTGTTAGCACTCCATGCCCTAAAACCCCAGTATAAGCTATCCTGATTCTTGTTTTGTCCTATTTCCTTGGTTGATTGAATTGGTTGAATTAGCATTCTGAAGGCTATCGTGTCTCTTAATCTATGATCAATAGTTTTCCATGTTTCATTGTTGATTATTTTGAATAGCAAGACTCTTTCCTAGGTTAATCTTACCAAGGTTATTTTTACCTTAAAATAATTTTAAATGTGATTAATTGATTCTACTTGATTGTCAAGATGGAATATTTTCTGTTATTGAGACACGTACTTGCCTTTCAAATAAGAGCTGCTAGTGCCTTTAATGGTAAGCAATGAAAAAGCCATACAGGATAACTGCACTAAAGATTCCAAGTGTCTGTTGTGTATTTATTTCTACTGCCTTGTAACCAATGATAATCCATTATATTTTGTTGCTTGAGAAGTGCAGATGCCATTAACTATTTTTTAAAATTTTGTTTTCAACAGTTTACAGAAGAAAAATTTGGCCAGGCAGAGAAGACTGAACTCGATGCTCACCTGGAAAATCTTCTCGCGAAAGCTGAATGCACAAAGGTTTGGACTGAGAAGATCATGAAGCAGACAGAGGTGCTGTTACAACCAAATCCAAGTAAGATTATAAGATTATAAGTGACCCTTCCCATAAGAATGTTCTCTAAAGCAAAATGTAAGAGAAGATGCAGAAAGGTGCTATTAAATGCTTTTTTAAACACTTTAAAGTAACACAGTCAAGTTAAGAAACTGAATACATCTCCCTGTTGTGATCTTTTTTGGCTGGTATGTCTTATATTCCACAAGAAGACATTGCAGTTTTACTTATTTATTTTAATTTTTGAAAATGTTTGCGCCTCCCAAGGCTCAAATCATCTCTGCCTTGTACATGGAATTCCCCAAATCTAACCTGTGCAAACCATAGTCCCCCACAGCCACTCACTACATTATATTTGTTTCTTACCAAAGCCCTTACTTTTATTGAAGCAATTCCGATAAGTTTGTTACTTCTTTAGGGCAATGACACATGGTGCTACTTGTCACCCGCGATTTGTCACGGCTACAAAACGTCAGAAAAAACCCCTACCATAGACAATGCTGAGAATTGTCTCTGCTAAAACACTCAAATGACAGTTCTCACTCTAAATTGCATGCAATGGCAGCAACTGCGTCAAATCACAAGTGTCAAGAAGCACTGTGTGTCAATGCCCTTAAAGGAATTGTTCAGTGTAAAAATAAAAACTGGGTAATAAATAGACAGGCTGTGCAAAATAAAAAATGTTTCTAATATAGTTGGTTAGGCAAAAATGTAATGTATAAAGGCTGGAGTGATTTGATGTATAACATGTCAGTCAGAGCACTACTTCCTGCTTTTCAGCTCTTTTGGTTTACACTGACTGGTTACCCTGGCTACCAGGCAATAACCAATCAGAGACTTGAGGGGGGGGCACATGGGTCATATCTGTTGCTTTTGAATCTGAGCTGAATGCTGAAGATCAATTACAAACTCACTGAACAGAAATGTACCATGTGGCCCCCCTTCAAGTCGCTGACGAACTCAGAGTTATAGAGCTGAAAAGCAGGAAGTTGGATTCTGGCTGTTTTATTAGACATCTGTTCACTCCAGCCTTTATACATCACATTTTTGGCTAACTCACTATATTAGAAACATTTTTTATTTTCACACTGAACTATTCCTTTAAGTTAGTGATACAATGTCATCGTACATGGCAGTTGCTCCATCTACCCCCATGTGCTTAGATAAAGTAGCTCTTTATATTTGTTCACTTGCACAAGTTTTCAGACAGCCGATGTGTGCATACAATATGGCCTTGGTCTAGCTTTGCAAGTTTTTTAATGGTTGAATATGACATCAGCCAACGCTTGGAAAGTGTTGATCTGTCATTGTGCTACTGAGAGAATGGTTTATCTTTGGAATGCTTGATGAGTGTGAATGGGCTATTTAACATGCATCCTAACACATGGTCAATTGTTTATCTTACGGTTTCCTTTCCTTGTAAATTAGAACAGTGGGTGTGTGCTGTATTTAGCAGGCCTGAAATAGTTGATCAACTAGTTTTTAAACGAAAAGTTAAGCTGGCCATAGACGCAAAGATCTGATCGTACGATTTTCGGACCATGTGTGGAGAGTCCCGACATTTTTCGTCTGGCGGAGTTTGGTCATTTGGTCAATCGGACAGGTTAAAAGATTTGTGTCGGCTGCGGGTAATATCTCTGCATGTATTGCCGATCGTACGATTTTCAGAGGGAGACTGTCACTAGCTTTGGTCGATAATGGGTTGAGTGCAGAGGACTCTTGTAGTTGACTATATGTATTTTGTGGTCACACCCTCATTGCACCCCCGCCTAATGGTTTTAAAAAATAGTGGTGAGCACATCTTTCCCTTGTTTGTTATAGTTATACAGGAGCAGTGACCAGCTCCATGTTGTAGCTCCCACCCTTCCCAGCTATAGTCAGGTGATCCCACTGGTGTCTAATAAAAGGGCAGCCAAGTATGGAGGTTTACTTTGAAAGCAGCAAGTAAGTTGCAGGTAAAACCTAGTCTCTTTGTAAAATGTATAATGAAGCAATAGAATTCTTAATGAATCAGATAAAATTGAGCATAGGACTGGCCAGATATGGGATGACTTTGACGTAGTTGGCCAGCTTAAATATATTGCAATATATGGACAAACAATCCCTGTTTTGTTTAAAGGAGAACGAAAGCCCCAGGGCGCAAAACCCCTCCCCCCCTCCCCTCCGTTGCCCCCCCTCCCTCCTCCCCCCTGGCCTACCCCTCCCCCTGGGCAAATGCCCCTAACTTGTTACTCACCCCTCTGCGCAGGTCCTGTCCATGGAGTTCGCAGTCGCCATCTTCTTCCACTCGCGTCTTCTTCCTGCTCTGATCGGCGTTTTCTGGCGCATGCGCAGTAGGAACAGTTACCGGTACGGCTCTACTGCGCATGCGCCGAATGTCACGAAGTGAAATCGGAAAACTTCGTGACATTCGGCGCATGCGCAGTAGAGCCGTACCGGTAACTGTTCCTACTGCGCATGCGCCAGAAAACGCCGATCAGAGCAGGAAGAAGACGCGAGTGGAAGAAGATGGCGACTGCGAACTCCATGGACAGGACCTGCGCAGAGGGGTGAGTAACAAGTTAGGGGCATTTGCCCAGGGGGAGGGGTAGGCCAGGGGGGAGGAGGGAGGGGGGGCAACGGAGGGGAGGGGGGGAGGGGTTTTGCGCCCTCGGGCTTTCGTTCTCCTTTAAAGGGTAAGGCATTTTTCAGTAGCTGTATGCACAAAATGTCGTCTTAAATATATTGATAATGGGTTGAGTGCAGAGGACTCTTGTATTTGACTAGCTTTGGTCGGACAACTTTCAAACGATTGCTGTCATCGGCAGAACATTGGCTGATCTGTTTTTTTTGTACTTTATTTGATTGGAATGGTTAGTGGCAGGTCGGGAGAAGTCCGATCTTTGCAGATCTTTGCGTCTGTGGCCAGCTTTAGAGATGAGATATAGAGTAAATTTTTCCTTTTTGTGTCGAACAGAAAAATCCCCTTACTAGAAACAATTAGGCGCTGTAGCATTGTGGTAAAGGGATGCGTGTAACCAGAAGTCATTGGGGAAGTTGCTGATCAAAAAGTGTCGAGTCTTGCCAGATACCACCCAAGCTATAACAGAAATAGTCTCTTAATGGAGATCTTTATGATATGAAATACAACTGAACTGACAATTCATATACTAGGATATAAATTATGAAATAACCTTGTTAGATTTACAGTTTGGTGACTCAACCTGAATTGTGTTTTTAGTTTTTTTCTCATCCATAGCTGGTGATATTACCTACAATTGTGTTCAGCAGCCTAAAGGTGGCCATGCACCTTATGTTTTTTACCCTTGTGGTGTACCATATAGGGTGGCTACGATCTGATCATAATAGGAGCCTTTGCAGGCCGTCGGGAGAAGGCCACATAAACTTGCCATTGCTTTCCACGGATAGGCCGTCGGCATGGGCAGATAAGCTGCCAATTTTGTCTGAAGGGGCCAAATCAGCAGCTTAATGGTCCCCATAGACGCGACGATTCTTCTTGCCGAACGACCGATTTTAGGGAAGCCCGACCGATCCTTCGAAATTATCGTGCGGTTAGTGGTATTCGAACGATCGTACATCTTACGATTTTTCGGCCGACATCTGTCGGGAAATTGATCGGCCAGGTCTAAAAATCTTTGTCGGTCCCAGTGCAATCTCTCTATGTTTGCAGGGCCAAGCAGGCAGCTCCCCTTTGTTTTCCTGGTAAATTGGTCTTTTTAGTTGATGGTAGATTCATACGATCGTACGATCGTTCTGAGAAGATCATGGTCTCACGATCAGGATCTGATCTTTTAAAAATCTCAACATCTATGGCCAGCTTAAGTCTGTGCATGGCCAGCTTTGGTTTATAGCTGTTTGTGTTTAGAGAGGGAAAGAAATTGTTCCTGTGAGTGCACTTTCTGCAGCAGCAGCCGGATTTCTTGGACTAGGCTGATCGCTTGTTTGCTTGTCATCATTTTAACATGACATTGGGCGGTGAATTCATTCTTTGCACTAGACTTCCTCTGGCTTTCCATTTATTTTCTGTAGAGTGCCTTTGGCTTCTTATAAACAGTTGCTTGTCAAAGTAGGCCATATATTTATCTGATAACAGTAGTCATCCTGTGACTTAATCCCTTTTCCTTCCTCTCCTTGTCCAGAAAGACTCTATTGGGGTTTCAGTGTTTAATATTGAAAAGTTACTTTTGTCTTGTTTGTTTTAATTCATCTAGCTTACTATAAACTTTTTATTTCTATATCAGGGAAAATAATGGTGCTCCTTAACTCTTTTCAACAAAGTCTTGTCAGAATATGGATCCTCAAAAACAATGTTTTTATTTTACTTGTAGTGAACATTCCCCAGTGTTAAAGGAAAAAGAAAATGAGAAACACAAGGGGACGCTAATTTATTAGGCCCTCTAGGGATTAAAATTGCTTACCTTTTAAAGCAGGCTAGTGTATATGTTCTTTATAAAATGGTCTGGCATGGGGTGGATTACTGCAGAAAATTGCTTTTAATGTTTTCTTTACTCCCAGGTAACTTTTTGCACAAAGTAAAATAAAGCACATGCGCAGTAAAGTAAGCTCAGTTGCAAGTGTTAGCTCTGCAAGACATATTTTTGAGAGGGCTGGAAAAAACACGGTGGCTTGGTGTTCAGAAGGAAAGTAGTCCTCAAAAGGATCTAAAGCCATCCTTTTTAATCTCAGCAATCTGCTCTGGATAATTTAGGCTTTTGCATTACTGAATGATCAACATTAACAGAAATAAAATAATGTAACTCTTTAGGAGACATTTTTCTTGCCATTTCTTAATCTTAAAATCTAAAGTTAATTACATTAGTGTTAATATGTGACCAGTTGTATTTCCCTCTAAAAATACTACCCTTCTTTCATAAGAGTGGATATGTTGCTAAGAATTAAATCATTAAAATTTGTCTCCAGCCTTCTGTCTTGTGACTGGTATCTGATTTCTTTCCTGTTTGCCTTTTTCTAAAGATGCCCGGATAGAAGAATTTGTGTATGAGAAACTTGAACGGAAGGCACCAAGTCGTATAAATACCGAAGAGCAATTAGCTCAGTATATGAATGATGCTGGTAATGAGTTTGGCCCTGGAACAGCGTATGGTAAGTACAGCTGTAGTACTCTGAGAAGGCATGTCCTTTTACCAGCAATATTTGGAAAATAAAACATACATTCTACTATCTTGTTTCACCAGGCAGAACGTGCAGGCAATGTGTTCTAAGCAACACCAGCTAGTCACTCAGGAACCACTGTACCTTGATGGATAGTAACAGTCTGTACGTCATTCATATAAGCTTGGCAGCAGCATGAGTTTTCAGTGCTATATTAATTACAATGTGAACACTTTATAGAAATTAATGGGGGGAAATGGCCCTTGGTGCAGACATAAAGCTGTCAAATCCAATGAATTGCTCAAACATTCCAATCCTGCAAAAACATAAGCGTGAAATTTTAGAGCATCTGAAGTTCCTTCATGAGGCAGATGGAGCCAGTGCTATACAGAACCATCACATTTTTTGCATTACTGGAATGACTGCAATTCTTCTTTGCGTTGCACATTTTGAAGCTCTTACTGATATCAACAATGACAGCACAGGGCTTGCCTTACCTCCCTAGCAGCAGCAAAAGAGACAAGCACTGATGTAGAGTTGAGCCAGATTAGGGTTGTATTTGGCAACCTGTTTGTATGTGGACATTTGCCTTACAAGCTCACACTGTTTGCTCTAACTGGGAGCTTCAGAAGCATGGCAAGAGAAATATAAAGGGCCTTTTGGAAGGAGTTTTGGGCATTTTTTTCCATGCTTTTGGAAAAGAGTGGAGGATATGGTGGAAACCCTGATAACATATTGGCGAACACTGAAAATGGGTTGGGATTAGACTAAACGTTATCCAATAAGCCTTAAGACTATGGGCACACAGGCTGAAGGCTCTGAAGGTGTATTTTTGCAGCCTAAGAGAAGCTGTTCTGCTCAGTGCCCCTGCCCCATTGATTTGAATCCGATCAGCATGTGTACGCTCACACACATTGATCAGCCTGTGTGCCCACAGCTGAAAGGCTTCTTCATCCAAATAATCAGAAGAACATTTAAATTATTTTGCTTAAGTATTAACTGGCCACTGCTCTGTTCTCCTGACATATGACCCAGTTTAACATAAGAGAGTTCTCTAGCCAATACTACAGTGTCCACAATGCCTTGCATGTTTTTTAGTAAACAAACTTGTGAAGGCTCATGCAAGTCATTGTGGGAATTGCATTTTTGGCAAGTGCCAAAGGTACTTTTGCTGCAATGTCTTAACAAACAAGACAAGCTGTGTAGAGAACATAAGTACCCAGAAAGATGATGCTTTCACTAACAATAACATAAATTAGTTACGGACACCTGTCAATATTTCGTTTGTTCATATAGCTCTTTACAGGTTGCCTGTAAGTTTGGAATTTATCACTAATTTGCTATTGGGTTTTCCTGTCTTGAGTTGAAAGGGTTAAACTAATTATTGGGAATGTTGTCTGGCCTATATAACAAATATGAGTTCTGCACACTTTATTTTACTACTTTGGAATGGAAGATTTCATTAATTGCAATCTGGATGCACTGTGAAGCACTGTGAGAACAATAATGTAAGGGTAAAATAAAGAAACCTTGACACGTCACCTGTAAAGTACAGTGGTGCTGAAAACCAGAAGAAAGAAGCTATTTGCCACTTGTTTCAGTTTTGTAATAGTATAAAAGACACCCATTCATTCTTTAAAACTACAAGCCTACAATGGACTCCAGTCCTATTGGTTCAGTGGCTGTAATGAGCATACAGCCTTAATGCAGGACTTTGATTGGCTGGAAATATTGTGTATATTGTTAATCCAGACTTTCAGATCTTGTAACACCATACACTATAATATCCACTCATTTGGCGAGGTCGTGAAACGAGCAGGTCTTTCCCCAATATGCCCACCAACAGCAGGGTGATATGGGGTTAATCTGATTGTTTGGCCTTAGTTCTACATGGGGTGGGGGTAGGGTTTTTTTGATAAAGGGTTGAATTCTCCTTAATGTTTCATATTGCCCAGCTATAGAGGAAAAGTAATTCACCGCCACAACTTGGGTAATGCTGGCAGGGAAAACCCTTGCTAGTTTATTGCAGGATGCAACGTTTTGGGGTGGAACCTGTCATCATATACATATATGTGCATCATAAGTACGCCAGCCATCTTCTTCAGTAATCTTCGCATCTTGATGGCATTTTCGGTGCATGCGCAGTTAGAGTAAAGTAAAAAATTAGGGCCATATGCCCGGGGGGGCAGGTTGGACCGGCTGGGGGGGAAGGAGGGACTGGGGTCTACCCAGAGTAGGGGGGGAGGGTTTTTTTTATTACGGGTTGAATTCTCCTTTAAGAAAGATACCATTCCAGTTGTGAGTTCATTTGAGGTATAGAAAATCTCTTAACACTCTTTTATAAATAACTCCCTTAATGTTGGTTTCTAATAATAAACATTATTTTAAATTGAAAATGTTGTTTGTGCAATATTGCTAAGTAAAGCAGAGTTGGGAACAAAAAAAGCCCCTTATAGGAGATGCTGCACAAAATGTTCTAAAGATTTCTTGGAAAATACGGTTTTTGGATTCCTTTATAGTAAAGAAAACCTTTTATACCTCGGCACAGGTATTTTCACATTATCTGATGTGCTCAAACATTTTTTTCCTTCATTGAATTGTTATACATATATTGTTTTAGTTGTGTATTTTGTGGACAAAAGGCCAGAAACATTTAGGCAATTGCAGGACAGAGGGTTACATTTGTCTCCATGCAGCTACTATAGACTACAGTAGGAGTGGCTTCTATAAAATTGTACACTGGCACAAGCTTCTATAAGTATTGTTTCAGCATGACGCTGGTTAAAATCTGTTTTATGTTTATAGATGGCAACATTAGGTAATCTGCGCTACTAAGAAGAAAGTTACTGCTTGGAAATCTCTGGACAATACAACTTGAAATCAGTGTTTGTTTTCATTATGTCTCTGTAAAATTAAAATTTAGTAGAAAAAAAAAACGGCTGATATGTTTATAGATTTGTACCCTGAAGGAAGAGACTGTTAGTAAGCTGTTAATAATGCAGTAGCTATGTTTATAAAACAATTGCTATTTTTACAGGAAATGCTCTCATTAAGTGCGGAGAAACACAAAAAAGAATAGGAGTGGCTCACAGAGAACTTGTTCAGACCGCAGCTATAAACTTCCTCACTCCATTGAGAAATTTTATAGAAGGAGATTATAAAACAATGGCTGTAAGTAATACAGATTCATAGACTGTTATTGGTAAAAGTCTGTAGCCTTTGGGCAATATAAGGGAGACATCTGTAAAAGACATAAGACCACCATTGAAGTTGTGGGTGTTACAACACCATATAACGTATAACTTGCCTTCCTACATTAAAAATCAGCAATAGTTATAAACTACAAAGGCTTTACAGGGACACTCCAAGGCTAACTTAAAGGCTAAAACAGCAAATATTGAGATTATAAAATGTACAGTACAGGTATAAGATCCGTTATCCAGAAACCCGTTATTCAGAAAGCTCCAAATTACGGCAATACCATCTCCCATAGACTCCATTTTATCCAAATAATCCAAATTTTTAAAAATGATTTCCCTTTTCACTGTTATAATAAAACAGTAAGTTGTACTTGACCCAAACTAAGATATAACTAACCCTTATTGGATTCAAAAACAGCCTGTTGGGTTTATTTATTGTTTACATGATTTTCTAGTAGACTTAATGTATGAAGATCCAAATTACAGAAAGATTGATTATCCAGAAAACCCCAGGTCCAAAGCATTCTGGATTACAGGTCCCATACCTGTATTGTGTTACTGCAATATCGATATTGTGGTCTTACCAAGAGTGTGTGATTGCAGTTCAGGTTGGCTATCAACCCATTGAATATCTAGACAACCACTATGGTGAGTCCTATACCCTTATCTTGTAAGCTCATTAACCAAGTGTTTCCCAGTAAACAAATGGAATTGATCAATTAGCCATCAAATTTACTATGGTCTTTTTATGTGACTTCTGTTGGCTTTATGTTTCATAGCATTAAGGGCAGAGACACACGCTCCTATTTGGGGAGATTAGTTGCCCAGCGACAAATCTCCTCTTCGGGGCGACTAATCTCATTACATTCTGGAAGCCGGGGAAGGCGTTTGGGGTTTGGGGGAGATTAGTTGCCCCGAAGAAGAGGAGATTTGTTGCCGGATGACTAATCTCCCCGAATCTGAGCGTGTGTCTCTGCCCTAACGCATTTGTTCACCTTTAACTTTTCGAATGTAGAGAGACAAGAAGATGATTTAGAGAGAATTTGCAATTTGTTTTCATTTTTTATTATTTGTGATTTTTGAGTTTTTTTTTAATTTTTTTATTATTATTCAGCAGCTCTCCAGTTCATAATTTCAGCAATCTGGTTGCTAGGATCCAAATTATCTTAGTAACTGTGCATTGATTTGGATAAGAGACTGGAATATGAATAGAGAGGCCTGACTAGAAGGATGAGTAATAAAAAAAATAGCAATAACAATACATTTGTAGCCTTACAGAACATTTGTTTTTTTAGATGGGGTCAGTGACCCCCATTTGTTAGATGAAAAAAGTCAGAAGAAAAAGGCAAATAATTCAAAAACTATAAAAAAAAAATCATGAAGACCTATTGAAATCTTGCTTAAAATTAGCCATTCGATAGCATGCTAAAAGTTAAAGGGGTGGTTCATCTTTAAAGGGGAATTGTTCCTAACTTTTTACTTACCCCTCGGTGCAGAGTCACAGCATGTGAGTTTACCGCAGCCATCTTACTGGTCTTTGATAAGCTGAGACGGAGACCAACGAAGCAGCATATGCGCATTTGGAGCAATTTACAGTTTTTGCAACAACTGCTCATGCGACTAAATGGACGGAAATTGCCTAAGCGCCGGAAGAAGACCAGAAGACCCAGAAGATGGCTGCTGTGAATTTCGATGCTGTGACTCTACACAAGAGAATAAAAGGTTAGGGGCATTTCTCCGGGGGGGGGGGAGGAAGGGGTGGGTCTACATGGGGTGGGGGGTAGGGTTTTTTTTGGTAAAGGGTTTGTTTCTACTTTAAAGGAATAGTTCAGTGTGAAAATAAAAACTGTGTAAATAGATAGGCTGTGCAAAATAAAAAATGTTTCTAATATAGTTAGTTAGCCAAAAATGTAATATATAAAGGCTGGCGTGAACAGATGTCTAATAAAACAGCCAGAATCCAACTTCCTGCTTTTCAGCTCTATAACTCTGAGTTAGTCAGTGACTTGAAGGGGGGCCACATGGTACATTTCTGTTCAGTGAGTTTGTAATTGACCCTCAGCATTCAGCTCAGATTCAAAAGCAACAGAAATGAACCATGTGGCCCCCCCTCAAGTCTCTGATTGGTTACTGTCTGGTAGCCAGGGCAACCAGTCAGTGTAAACAAAGAGAGTTGAAAAGCAGGAAGTAGTGATCTGACTGACTTGTTATACATGAAATCAATCCAGCCTTTATACATTACATTTTTGGCTTACTAACTATATTAGAAACATTTTTTATATTGCACAGCCTATCTATTTACCCAGTTTTTATTTTTACACTGAACAATTCCTTTAAGTAAGCTTTTGGTATGTTATAGAATGACCAATTCAAAGCAACATTTCATTTGGTGTTCGTTATTCATTTTTTTAGTTCTTTAATGGTATGCCTTTTTTCTTCTGACTTTTTCCAGCTGTCAAATGGGGGTCACTAAACTCATCTAAAAACAAATGCTCTGTAAAGCTACAAATGTATTTTTATTGCTATTATTCCTCTTCTATTCAAATCAATGCATGGTTGCTAGGGTAATTTGAACCCTAGCAACCAAATTGCTGAACTTGCAAACTGGTGAGCAGCTGAATAATAAGCTAAAAAAAAAACGCAAATAAAGTATTCAATTAAGCAACGAAATGCAACCCAGCCTGAAGGCGATAACTTTATGGTAAATTTCAAATTGTTTTAGAACAATTGCTACTTTCTACATCATACTAAACGGTAACTCAAACCCCTTTAAATCAAAAAGACACCTTGCCACAGAGAAAATTGACCAGAGACTGAATCTTGCTGTAAGCTATTGATGGCATGACATATCCAAAAAATAATTCTTTATGAGCAGCCTAGAAAATGTGTGTGATAGTATCCAGTTAAAGGGGTTTACTGGGTTAATATTTTATAATATTAACTATTAAACAGAAAGCTATATTAGGAGTACTAATGTCATAGTCCCTTAGTGCAGTTTGCTGTGCTAAGATGAAGCAACTGGTGTAAAAAACATTTATTAATCATTTTACTTGTTGGGTCCTTGTGGTGGTAGAAAACAATATGCTATAATCTTACATTTTCCTCTTTAGAAAGAAAAGAAACTCTTGCAGAATAAAAGGTTGGATTTGGATGCAGCTAAGACCCGACTGAAGAAAGCCAGAGTTACAGAAGCCAGAGCCGCAGTAAGTAGATTCTTGACAAATGAGTGGAAAAATACCACGTCGTTCTTTTCTTTGTGGTTGAGTACACCAAAAAGCTGACCCTGACAAAATGTACTTTTGTGGTAAACAACTGGAATATCCTGGATTCTAGCACCAGCCCTTCAGTGAGCTTTGAACAAGAGTAATGGGAAAGGTAAACATTTGGTTTAACAATACACATTGTAGTTATATTGTATTTTAACTATTTGTTGTCCATGCCTCTTATATTTTCTATAAGCACAAAACACACCAATCCTTTGTTTTCCTTTTATATTTGCATAGTGGTAAATAAATAATGCCAATGAATTACTTTCCATAACTCTACATGTAGATTTTAGAATTCACACTATTTTCTGTATTTCCTGCCAAAGCCTACAACAAGTCTGGTTTGTAATATAGTCACAGTTGGAGAACATCTAAAGATCAAGCATATTACACTTACACAAAAGGACTTAAAGGGATTGTGCTTATTATGGAAGCCATTATCTCTGTTGGATACTCTTATCAGAACAAATGGGAAGGCATTACTTGATAGGGCACTTTTGTTTTCTTTCATTGATTATTATTCTTTGTACTATTTAAAGGTGCTTTAAATCATGATTATTTCATGACCACAAACTATATATTTTCATATTTGTAATTAATGCTGCCTTTTGCCACAAGGTGGAGAAAAGAACCACAAACTCTGCTACAAAGGCTCTGTGAAAAACTGGAACCTTTTTTCTTTTTTTCTCCTTTCTAGATAAATTATAATATAAAAGAACAGGTTGCCACATCTATTTATGTTCTGAATCTGACCTTATAGATACTATTGTAGTACACCGTATTTACAGTAGGGATGCACCGAATCTGCTATTTTAGGATTCTGCCAAATCCCTTTCGGGTGGACCCTAATTTGCATATGTAAAGTAGGAGAATTACATGTACACACGCATGGTTAAAAAAAAATTTGCTTCCTTGTTTGTGTGACGAAAAATCACATGATTTTTTCGATTCAGATTCGGTTCGGCCAGGCACTTGGATTCCCGAATAAGATCCTGGATTCGGTGCTACTGCTTAGCCAAACCCCAGAAACAATGTTCTCTGTATTTTTAGATTGGGTGACAAGGCACCAAGGTCCGGACTGAGAATTAAAATAGGCCCTGGCATTTCAGGTACACAGAGGCCCAATCAGCCCACAAAGAGGCCCTAAGCAGCCCCCACCAGCCCACTAAATACTGACTTTCTATGTCGCCTTATAGCAGCCCCTCTGGCATTTGCTAGAACCCACAGATTGCCAGTCCGGGCCTGGGTGAAGATCAAACGTATCTTCTAGGTGGATGCCTGCATCATGTTTAGGTGGGGTGGACATTTGTTAATCAACCAATGGGCCCTTCTGGTCATATCTCAGGGTTACAAAATGAAAAATTTCTTCCCCTCTGTTCCATCCAAAAGATTCTTCTTGCCATAGTTACTGATGCGAGATCCCAAAATGGAGCACTGCTCATAGTACTTTGCGGCCGTACTTCATCAAACATCATCTAACCCTAACTTTGTGTTCCGGTATTCAAAATATAATTGATCCAATTAGTCCTGATGTCAGTGGAAGAACACATTTGTGACATGTATCATAGTTTTTTCATTCTTCTGGAACACTGTTATAATAGGTGGCCTAAATAGATAAAGGTGCACATTCATGCTTTCATTCTCCTTTAAAATGCTCCTTTAAAGGAGAACCAAACCCTTTATATTAAAATCTCCTACCCCCTACCCTGCATAGACCCCCCTCCCTGCTCCCCCCCCAGCCTAGCTATTAAATGCCCCTAACTCTTTAGTTACCCCTCGTTGCAGATTCAGAGCATTGGCGTATGGGCGCCATCTTCTTCTCTTCGGTAATCTTCGTGAAGTAAGTGGTGCATGCGCAGTTGATGCAGTCTTCCGGTTTTTGACAACTGCACATGTGCCGAAAGTGATGAATTTGCCAAAGCGCTGGGAGAAGACCTGAAGATTACCGAAAGAGAAGAAGATGGCGCCCCAGAACTCTGATGCGCTGAATGAATCTACAATGAGGGGTAAGTAAAGAGGGGCATTTACCGAGGGTAACACCTAGGCTGGGAGGGAGCAGGGAGGGGGTCTATGTAGGGTTCGGGGATAGGAGATTTTAATATAAAGGGTTTGGTTCTCCTTGAAAGTTAGCCTGTGAAGTTTATTTATTAAATGAAAACTATACCCTCAAAATGAATACTTACTGTAAGCAACAGATAATTTATATCAAATGAAGTGGCACATTAAAGAATCTTACCAAACTGGAATATATATTTAAGTAAATAGTGTCCTTTTACATATCTTGCCTTGAACCACTATTTTGTGATGGTCTGTGTGCTGCCTCAGAGATCACCTGACCAGAAATACTTCAACTCTAACTGTAACAGGAAGAAATAATGTGGGAGCAAAAATCAATACTCTGTCTGTTAATTGGCTCATGTGACATAACATGTATGGTTTGTTTGGTTTGCTTGTGTGCACAGTGAATCATACGATCCCAGGGGACGGCCCTTATTTTTTAAAATGGCAATTTTCTATTTATGATTACCCAATGGCACATACTACTAAAAATTTATATTGTTATGAAAATGGTTTATTTACACGAACCAGGGTTTTACATATGAGCTGTTTTATGCAATATATTTTTATAGAGACCTACATTGTTTGGGTGTATAGTTTTCCTTTAATGCAGCAAACCATGCTAGTAAGTATATGACCATTCATGTTTGTTTAGATAGGACATAACTTGGTGCTTAGAACATTTTTCAGAATACAGTAGGACCCCCCATTTTATGTTTTTCAAGGGACCAGAATAAAATCAGGGAAAATCAGGGAAAATATAAAATCAGGGAAATGTATTAAGCATACTATATAGGTGGGAACACAAAAAAACAATGTAAAGTGAGGGAAAACTTAAAACCAGGGGATGTAAAATTGAAGTTTCACTATATTGGTAAAACATATCTTTTGCGACACAGTAGAACTTTGTTTCTCTTGTAACAGTTTTTAACTGAGTAACAATGTAAACTCAGGGAAAGGTTGTTGTTGTTGTTGTTTTGGGTTCATTGAGCCTAAATTACTGGAAAGTATAACATTTGAGGGTTGACACTGAGGTGGATTTAGTAACGTAATTGTCCAATAACAAATGGCAATCAATCCACAGTTGGCTTTGGACAGACAACTGCACGTTGGAAAATCAAAGCACACATTTGATTGGTTGTTATTGGCAATTATAATCAAACTGTATGTTTTTGGGCTAAATATTGTGCATATTCACAGATACTTTTTCTCTTTGTTGTATGTATGTGATTAAAGCAACTAAATGCAACCCAGCCTGAAGGAGATAACAACTTTATGGTAAATGTGTCTTACGTGATCAGCGTGTTGCACATAAAATGGCTGAAGGTTTGTTGGCCTATATTGTAACTGTATTTTATACTTTGTGTTTTCTCTTGTCTTGTGAGCCCATAAGCTTTGTTACTATTAGAAGTGTAGCCATTAACAATTAAATGATGCACAAGCAACTATTTAAGCTAGCTGCAATTTTACTATTCTGTCAAAGTACTAAGCGATAGAATATATATATTATTTAATATATGTATGTAAAACACAAACTATAGCCGGAGTATATTCTTGCTATTGCAAGTTTTTGCATAATACACAGCAAGAGAACTCACAGACTGGATGTCAAGCTAAAATAGAATGTACTTAGTTACCATTGTATTTGCCATTGTTTGGTAGCTGTGTATATGTTAGCTCCGTGCTGAGCATCTTCTAAACACTGTTGTTTTCAGACCTTCTTCCCAAACTCACCCCATTCCTCATTTAATTTAGGTTGGTGAGTAAAACTAAGGGGCATATTTGCTTATATTCGGAAAGTGGTTTCAGATTTATCTTAAATTTACTACTATCGACAACAATGTTTTTTTCCTACTTGAACATGAAAAATATTCTCACCCAAGTTGAACTTTCCCATAGACATTACTTATAAGAAAAATTAATAACATTTTTCATGACATAAGCCATTATAACCCATGGCAAAATAGTAGCAAGTGTTTTAGCATGCTATCAAAATAATAGTTCAAAAATAAAACAAAATTCATATTGGCCATACATGGGAAATTCTTGTTTGGGGCAGGATATGTTTTTGCACATGTAATAAAGGAATGGGATCAGTTATAAAGCTCCGAATTACGGAAAGGCCATCTCCCATAGGCTCCATTTTATCCAAATAATCCAAAAATTAAAAATGATTTCCTTTTACTCTGTAATAATAAAAGCGTACATTGTACCTGTACTTTATTCAAACTAAAATATAATTAATCCTTTTTGGAATTAAAACCAGCCTATTGGGTTTATTTAATGTAACATGATTTTCTAGTAGACGTAAGGTACGAAGATCCAAATTACGCCAAGATCTGTTATCCAGACAACCCCAGGTCCCGAGCTTTCTGATTAACAGGTCCCATACCTTTATATGGAAAAAAAAAATGTAATCATGCAGCGCTGTCCCTACGGCCTTTTTCTGGAGTGTATTACCTGGTATTTTTTACCCCACCCAGTTCCCCTGCGGCTCCCACCTTGCTCGCTTTATTAAAAGAAGCCAGCAGGACTGTGTGCAATAGTTAGAAAATTGCACAGAAACAGTTCCCCCCCCCCCCCGGCTCAACTTTATACCCGCTTGCCAAATTTTCAATTGTAAATTGCAAAAAAGTTTGGTTATTACACATTTTGGTAAATCCGCTCCTTGGGGGGCAGATTTATCAAGGGTCGAATTTCGAAGTGGAAAAAACTTTGAAATTCGACCATCGAATTGCATACTTCGATATTCGAAGTAGAATTCAAAGGATTTTTAACATCCTACGATCGTAGTACGATGGTACTTTGAAACGAACGATTCAAACAATTTAATCGTACGATCGTATGATTATACTTTGACTTCTAAAAACTTAGCCAAATGTTGGCTATATTTTCTAGGAGGTCCCCATAGGCTAACAGCAATTCGGCAGGTTTAAGGTGGCGAAGTCGAAGTTTTTTAAAGAGACAGTACTTCCATTATCGAATGGTTGAATATTCAAAGTATTTTCACTTCGAATTGAAGTAGAATTTAGGCCTATTCGATGGTTAAAGGAACCCAAAAAATAGTTTGAAATTCGAAGTTTTTAACTTTGAAAATTCACTTCGACCCTTAGTAAATCTGCCCCTAAGTGTCCGTTGCTTACAGAATCTTCACAGATTTTTGTTCACATGTGAAACTGCGTAGGCAATTCAGCCATCGATAAATTCAAAAATCCAGTCTCGCTGATTTGCTTGAATACAGGCACAAATTGATATAGAGATATATGTTTCAAATCATAAGTAAATTAAAGCTGAATGGGTGTTCTGGTCACCCTCACCCTCATCCAAAAAAATGCCAACACAGTTTGCATGTGAACAGTCATATAGAATTTTGCATTATCTATCTTTTGAAACGGATTAGAACACCTAAATAATAGTCTGTATTCAATATATGTATTTTCTTTTGATGCTAATCAGATGTGGACTGAGGAAGTTATAAAAGTAAGTCATGTGAAGTAAAAATATGTATCAGTAGACTTTTTATTCAAATGTAAAGCAGAATATTTAATATCCAGGGGTTTACTTTGATCATCTGGACACTGCAGTGCCCCTCATATAAAATATATAGTGACATATGAGTTTGCTGCCTACTTCTATGACCTTAGCCCAGACTTGAGCCATGCAATCTTTGCCTTTAGTGATGCTGCTGCTATAATCCATATATCATTTGCTTGATGCGCTCTTTTCTTATGAAAAGTAGGCATGTGTATATTTTTATACTTGATCTCATGTGTATCATAGACTCCATTTTACCAAATATTCCACATTTTTAAAAATGATTTCCCTTTTGTAATAATAACACATTACCTTATACTTGAACAAAACCAAGATAAAACTAATCCTTATTGGATGCAAAACCAGCCTATTGGGTGTATTTAATTTTTTCATGATTTTCTAGTAGACTTAAGGTGTAAAGATCCAAATTACTGAAAGATCCATTACGCTGAAAACCCCAGCTCCCGAGCATTCTGGATAACCGGTCCCATAACTGTATTTGTTAATTACTGTTAGTAAATATTCTATTTAACGTGCACTTCATTTATCCACACTGTTTCTCAGGAGTCTACAGATGAGATTGATTTGGAACTGAATGGCAGCTCTCCCTGAACACTAATAAATACATAAATAAATGTACATAATGAAGTCTCCTAGAACATTATACCCTATATGCATGATGCATGAATGTAACCCATATTTGATCATATTCTTTATAGTATCCAGTACAAGCTTCCTCAAAATGTGATGCTTTCTTTACAAGTCAATTGTAAAAAAAAAAGTGGGAGCGCAACATAAGCATGCAAAAAGTCCTGGGGGTGCCAAATATGGGCTGTAATTGGCTATTGGTAGCACCTAATGGACTGGCAGCCTACACGAGGTTCTGTTTGGCAGTATACCAGGTTTTTAATGCAACTTAAACTTGCCTCCATGACTAAAATTCATAAATAAACACCTGCTTTGGGACCACTGGGAGCAGCATCCAAGGGGTTGGTGAGCAACATGTTGCTTACAAGCTACATAAGAGTTGGAGGAACCAGAGGCATATTGTAACCAACAGTTTTACTAGTTCAAAAGAACTAGGGTTGGGCTGACATCATAAGATGCTCTAGTTATTCGTCTCTCTGGTTTCAAAAGGTTGTAGATCTGTTATAAAAAATTATTTAGACCCAGAACAATCTTGGTACATCCCGCCAGAAGGTGGGAAAACACAACGCAGTAGTAGCTGGTACAGCCCAGAATCTAAATTCTGCTCATTACTTGTACTGCCATACTGGCCACATATTTGGTAACAAGCAAAAAATGTATGTACTCGAATCTGGATACAGTAACAACCTAATGTTATAATGTAGGGGGAAATTTCAGAGTATGTGTGCCAAGATGCCAAGACCCAATGGGGCTCATTTATTAACGCAGCGCAGTGCTAAAAAGAGCGCAGTGGCCTGACATTTGCCCAGCGCATGCGAGTATTTAATAATGTAGCGCACGATACCTTAACAGTGCGATTTTGTGCGCTAATGTAGGTGCGACTTGTGAAACTGTGTGAAACTGCGTATCAGCTGTCGCAGTGCTTATAATAAATTGTGCGCACAGGAAGATACCGCAAAGGTAAGGATTAGTTGTGCTCATGTATGAATGCGCTGCTTTAATTAGTTGCGTCACATATTGCGCATATTGCGTTCACTTAGACGCATCTGCATTTGTTTCTGTGCTAATATTTGTTTGGTTGCAAAGGTGTTTAGCCTACCTGATACCCTTAAAGGAACCTTGGTCAATATAAACATGTTGGGTGGAAGGCGTGGTTAATATGCACTTTACAGGGGTTGTTCATCTTTGAGTAAACTTTGAGTTAACAAACATCCCCACCAACAGCAGCACCATTGTATTTGCCAGAACCCAGTTTAGCAGTGTGGCTCTGCTAGAGCAGCTGGGCAGGAATGCGCATTTTGAAGAGCGTTACTATTACGCCACGAAGAGGCAGTCGTAAAAATTGTGGTGCTGTTGACCGGGTGCAGTTTTGCACATATACAGACGCAAATCTGCGACGGCCGCAGTGCAAGCGCATTGTAGCCACGCCCACAGCCACGCCCCTAACAACCACGGCATTGTTTGCGACATAAATGCCCAATCTTTTGCGCAATACGCATAAACAAAACCAACGCAAAAGCTCTGTGTTATGCGCAATATCACGCAAATATATTGGCGATCACACTCGTGATGTCGCAGACAATCTTTTGCGTCCACTTATGTGCTGTGCTGCGTTAATAAATGAGCCCCAATGTGCCCTGGCACCATGGAATAAAGAGCTGATATTCCAAGAATTCCACCAAAAGAATATTGTAACTGTTGAGGATTCCAATCAACTTTCAAAGCATGCCATTATTGTCATTGGGTAGCAATGTGTAGTGATCCTCCATCGTTTTCATTACAGTCTGTATCAGTGACCAGAATGCATTGCTTTCTAAAACCCATTAAAATAACTGTAACACCAAAAAATTAGTGTTTGAAAGGCATGACAATATAATGTACTGTTACCCTGCACTGGTACACCTGGTGTGCTTGCTTCAGATACACAACTATAGTTTACATAAACAAGCTGCTGTATAGCTATGGGGGCAGCCATTCAAGCACAGGACAGTCCGTCGATAACTGATAACGATAACTGAATCCTATTGTATGCTGCAGAGTTTCTGTTATCTGCTGTGTATCCTGTGCCTTTTCTCATTTTCAGCTTTGAATGGCTGCCCCCATGGCTACACAGCAGCTTGTTTATATACACTGTTGACGAGTTTCTGAAGCAAACACACCAGTGCAGAGCAAGAGTACATTATATTTTAACTGCCTTAGTACACTTTGATTTTTTGGTGGTACCATTCCTTTAAGTGCTTCAAATGAGAATTGAGAGAGAGCATGTACATCTGCCGTCTCCTTATTTGCCTATTGCTTACAGCAGTGTCTCATAGGCAGTAAGAATACCTTTAATTAAGATTGAACTCTGGTTTTGAACATATTTGTTCTCCCCAAGAGGATTGTTGAAGTAAAATCCTATTGTTCTGAGAGACTGAAAGCTGGTTGTCCTATATCACCCTATGTTAATGCTTGATATATTATTTGTGTGTATATATTTCTTTATATTGATGCATATGTATGTTTTATGTTTTCATATACAGTATCTGGCTGTGTCAGAGTCTGCAAGCAGTATTTATAATAGACAAACCTATATGATAGGGGTGAGATTAATCCCTTTCGGTAGATAACCCATATACAGGTATGGGATCTGTTATCAGAATCCCATTATCCTGAAAGCTCTGAATTACAGAAAGGCATCTCCTATAGACTCCATTATAATCAAATAATCCAAAATGTGAAAAATGATTCCCTTTTTTTTCTGTAATAATAAAACAGTACCTTGTACTTGATCCAAACTAAGATATAATTAATCCTTATTGGAAGCAAAACCAGCCTATTGGGCTTATTTAATATTTACATGATTTTTTTTAGTAGACCTGAAGATCCAAATTACGGAAAGACCCCTTATCCGGAAACCTCATGTCCCGAGCATTCTGGAGAACGGATCCCATACCTGTATATATTTATTGGGCAGAGCGCTGTGCTGATCATTCAGTTAGTGACTGAGACTATCAGAATGTGGCTTGATGACTTAGTTGAGTAATTCGGTGCCATGAAACTTTAATTTGCTATGGGAAACCCCCTTTTTCCTTCGTATTAACTGGCAGCGAAAATTGTGGTCAGATTCCAAATGATTCAGAGAAGCCTAGTCATGTAAAGCAGTCTGGTTCATTGATTTTTAAAGAGGCTTCCTGCCGATGCAGATAGTAGAACTGCGTGATCATGAAGCAATGCCAGTAGCTAAATGTCTTTTCAAGTGCACTTATTAGAACTGATTTTTTGTTTCCCCCAAGGCCGAACAGGAGCTTCGAATAACGCAAAGTGAGTTTGACCGTCAGGCCGAGATTACCCGACTTCTGCTTGAAGGAATCAGCAGTACACATGTAAGAATGTTTGCTTATCTAAGAGGAAGTCTTAATATTTATTTTGTTCTCAGATGGGCGCTCTCTGATATATTACTTCAATTAAACGGATATGCAATCCCTCGTTATGTGAAATTGATTTTATTCTGATGATTTGTAATTCGTTGGGTAGCAAATAAACAAATAGAATGTAACTTTCCAGCCGTTTGATAAGATACAGCTAAATTGGGCACTTTACTTCAATTCCTTTGGGCCTGTAGCATTTGTATAGAAATAATTTTATGAAATGGTTTCATCTCATTGAATTCTCATTTCAGATGTCATTCAATAATCATTTCTCATCTAAAATGTCCCTAAAAAGCTCTAAATGCAAAATCGTAAAACAAATGTGAATTCTATTCAGTGAAATCATTTTTTTCAATGGTGGTTTCTGTCTAGGCAGGATTTTGTTTTTAATTTTTCATACTTTGCTAAAGCACCAAAAAAAAAAAAGTACCAAAACATCTAAGCCATGAAGCAGTTATAAACAGTGGGGAACATTTTTCTTAATAGATCAAATTTGACCTTCATAAAACCTGAGCTCCTTCAACTGGGCTTATGTAAAAAAGGTACATACAGTAAACACTACCTGAATTTTCCAAAATAAATTTATATACAGGTATGGTACTTGTTGTCCAGAATGCCCAGGACCTGGGGTTTTCTGGATAAGGGATCTTTCCTACTAAGGAATCATTTCAACTAGGACTGTTTTGTATCCAATAAGGATTTACTATAACTTTGTTGGTACAAGGTAGTGTTTTATTATTATTATTATAGAGAAAAGGGAAATCATTTATAAAAATGTGGGTTATTTTATTAGACGAAAGTCAGTGGGAGATGACCTTCCTGTAATTTGGTGCTTTCTGATTTCCAGATAACTGATCCCATACCTGTATTTTTTTTTTTTTATACACAAACATTCCTGATTCCACAGACTGAAAGAAAACCATGATAATATGAAAAATAGCAGTAGATGGGGAAAGATGGTCACACGTAGATATACTGCTGCAAAAGTTTACTTGTTTATACTGCTGCAAAAGTTTATAATTGCTTTTATTGGTAATAAATCTATGTGTGGCCATCTTCTTCTTCTGTCTTACGAGGCTTCATTGGACCGAAGCAGTAGATAAGGTCTAAGACCACAGTACTGAACCCAAAACCCTTTTGTATGAATATGAGAAAAATATATATTTCATTGTGTTTCGTATATAATGTGAAAAATTCACAACACTACACCATCTTATGTAATGTTTTGTTTGCAAACATTTGATTGTAAAAACGGGGATTGTCATATGAAAACAAAATAAACTTTTCAAATAGGGTACAAAAAGAATAAAGGGGGAACAAGGAAAAAAGGAAAAATATACATTTCTAATATATCATCCAGACCTCAGACGCTTGTGTGCATATCTAATGTTCTAAAACTTAAATCTTTTTAACGTGGAACTTTGACTTTGGTGGCTTTTTTCTGCGAGGTCCGGAGTACACTGCCGTACAGACTGACTATCATCCAAAATCCGCCATCTTTTTAGCCATATACATCTGTATCCACAATACTTTCTTTTACCATTATAATTCTCCTGGGCTAATACATATTCTCATCAGCTCTCCTAAATAATCCCATATTTTCGTGCTTGAATCCACTGTTCCCAAATACTATTCTTAATCTCCCAAGAAACATTTGTCATAGCTATAATCTCTTCAAATGTCCTTATATCCTCAACATAACTATACCACACTAATATTGAGGTGGTCCAATAGATATCCATTTCCCTGGGACTAAAGCTTTGTCTGCTAGTATAAGAAACAGCAGTAACTTATTATAAATGAATTTACACACAACATTATCATAATGAAGAGTTACCAATACAGGGAGAGCTTCTGTACTTGTGGATGTATTAAGTTAAATTAACACATTTTTTCAATTATTTCCTTCCAAAATAATTCTATTTTTGGAAACCATAAATGTTTGAGAGCCTTCCCGCTGCTGATATCTCCCAACATATATCTCGAATTGCTTTAAACATTTGATTTAAGCATAAGCAATTTGAAATTTAGTTCCTGTAATCTAGAAGCAACTGAACGCTTGTGCATGGAAATATATATATCTGCACTGTTTTACTAGAGGTTCTATAAATCACTCGGAAAATTTAAAACACAGTAGCTATGTATAAGCACAGGTTTTATTACATACAAAAGATGAAAAAGATACATATTACCGAATGAGCAAAGCACCCCTCTCTGCAACCAAGACTGGGAGATCCCTATACAGTTCGCAGATCGAAGTTCTCAAACGGTCCAAAAAGGTCCTGTGTTACTGTGCGCAATCCCCACAGTCGAAAACTCAAATGGAGACCCCAAGTTTATATAGGCTCAAAAACAATGAGCTCGTACGTTAAACCATTTGGTTAATAACAGATCTTGCTTCCCATGCACTCATCAGGATCTAGCCAGACTCCCAACAAACATATCCGAAGCAGAGATCTTATCTCACTAACTAGTATCTTATATAATAGCATATTCTGCCCCTAGCTACAATAAAGTCTCAGGAAAGTCTCATGAGGCTTCATAATTAGATAATGCATGAGAATAGAGAATATCCAAAAGTCATAAACATGTTAAGAATAAAGAATAAGTATTAGGTCATCGATTTGATTAATTTCCCCTTCCAGAAAGCTTCATTATACAATATTGAAGCTGTCTTGTATACTGTATTGGGTTCAAACTGGATTCAATGGTAAAACGGTGCTTTGTGAAAGTATTACAATGAAATAACAGTTCTTTGTGTTATATTTCTATCACAATCTTATATTTGTATCAAAGTATTATCCATGAGCCATCATTGATAAAACCTATTAATATAGCCACCTTTCTAGTCCTACCACTATTGAATATATATATTATTCTATAGTAGTTTATTCACCTTATCATATAAATGTTTTCAAAGGTTATTACATGAATTGTCCATATGCTTCTTGCCATAGCCCAGGGTTTTAATGGGTTTTGTCTGTCAACCCAGCCATGTCCCCGGGGGATTTTCTTGAAAAATCCAGTACTTCACTATTAGTAAGTGTGCAAAATGCATTAACCAAAATAGGTTTTATTTATCTTTCAGTTGCTGTGTCAGGTAGATTTAACATGACTCAAGTACTAAGATCAAGTACTAGCAATTGTTTAAATATGCAGCTTTTTTACAAAATGAAAAATTAAGTTTCATTCAAATTCTAGATGAGATATTCAGAGTAGCCAATTTTTGAAAATAAAAAACACAGTAACACTGTGTTCTATTGCATTCAGCTATTACTAATGCTTTAGGGGGACTGTTTTATTTCTTTTTGGAATGAATTAATCCAATGCTTCTGTATAGGCACACCATCTTCGCTGCTTGAATGACTTTGTGGAAGCCCAGATGACATATTTTGCACAATCCTATCAGTACATGCTGGATCTCCAGAAGCAACTTGGCAGGTAATAAAAGTATGAGCAGTGAAAAAAATGACTTTTTTTCTGAATTACTGGTAAAATTAGTATTGTGTATGGATTGTACAATTACCAGATTATACCTAAATGGAAAGCTAAATGGAATAATGAATAAAGTCTTATCTGCTGTATAATGTGTTGCTGTTTTACACTGTTGTTCAGAATGCTTATTTCAGTCCCCCAGACTGGGATCTCAGTCATCCAGTTTAGTGGCATTTGACTGAATCCATGACATAGTTACATCATGTGTGGCCAGTGCAAGTATGTTTAGCTAAGAAGTTATTACGTGTACTTTAACAAGGGAGTGCCAGAAAGGCATACTGCAGAACCATTCCTATCCTTTACACACTGACACTTGGGGGGGAAATATTCTTGCCTATCATGAACGTTACAGGTCATTTAACCAGTTTATGCATTGTAACCTGACAATTTATAGATTACAAAAAGGAAAAATTGTGAGAGCACTCCATGGCTTAATAAAAATGTACTAAAATACATTGGAAGTGCTACTGATCTGGCCAAATTAACTACAGACATAGAAAAAAAGAAAAATTGATCAATGCACATTCCTTTGTCCCCTATCATATCAGTAATCTATGCAGATGCATGTATTTACAAAGACGGGGGTTTTTTTAGTTACAAAATTATGATCATAAGATTGATAAGCCACCATACCACGTCAAGGTAAAACCCATATGGCGGTCCCTAACTATTTACCTCTGGTCATAATTTCAAATGCTAAAGCCTCCCGGCATAGGAACATTACCTGACAAATAAGGTCTCCCGACCTGGGCATTGGTTTTCATCACAGGGCTTAGTCCTCCCCTGCCATTAGCTTTCAAAGGGGAGAGATAACCTCCCCCGCTTGCAGCTTTTGAGAGAGAGAAACTGCCCAGACCAACACCCATTTCCAAAGAAATCGTCTAGCGAGGCAATTTCGAGCGACAGTAGAAAAAAGATCGCCGCGTGTGTTTTTACGCTCGCGATTTGTCGCGATTCCCCATAGACGCCAGCGCCAAAATTTCCCCAGCGATTGCGGCTTAAAAGTCGCGGCGAAAAGTCGCCGCGAGTCAAATCGCGGCGCTATCGCCTAGTGTGGCCTTAGCCTAAAGCATCTGAGTTAGCAGTTTATATACACCTCAGATTATCTATGCACCGAATACTAGCATTTAGGTTGGCAATTTCTTTGTGCACACTTATTATAGTAGACTTTCTTGGTAATTCCCAGGGTTTTTTTTTTAACCAGAGGAAGTTATATAAGATAGTCACCCTGGTTATATTGATGATGTGTTGATAGCAATATTGATGGGATTTGTGCACAATCCTATGAGGACACAAGCATAGTTAGTGATTTATTTTACAAATCAGCCTGGCGCAGCATTTCCCCCAGAACTGTATAGTAATATTTAGTACTATCCGAGATGCAGTATTTATGGCACACAATGCATCTGATGTGCTTTGATAAAACTAAGAATGCACCAAATCCAGGATTCTGCCTTTTTCAGCAGGATTCAGATTCGTCCTGGCCGAACCAAATCATTTTGTTAGTAAGGACAATGTAGGGTAGGTGTAACGGGTAAGTTACAATATGCACTGAAATAATGAGCTGTTGTCAGGCTGAGATTTTTAGTTTCAAAGAATGGTCTATGATCATGTGCCAAGGTAATAGATTGGGCATGGTAGGCACATAAAAGAAAAAAATGAGAATTCAAGTGATCCTGATATATATATTTAAAGTAATGAATGCATTAAGAAAGGTTGGGCAAGATTGTAACTAATAATTCAGAAAAGCAGTATTTGGTGGGGCAGAATCACTTTTGTAAAATTGTTTGGAACTAATAAGATACTATTGTAACTTGTGTTTCCCTATCAGAAAAGAATAAGGCTTATCTTGTTAATATAAGAAACTCAATAATTGTGAATTTGCAAGTATCAAAAAAAATAATGATATACTGACTTAAAACCAAACTGTTAAATGTCATTATATAGTATTCATTCCCCACGGTATGCCACAAATAGTGCATCTCTAGGCACTCATTTTCTGAGTAATATAGTCGGTGATAACTATACTTCAGTTCTGGTGTTAAAGCTCAATACCTCTGATCACTAAGGGCTTAAACAGATGAATCAAGGTTGATTTTATTGAACTTGGCAGTAACAACAATTACTATTTCTTTTTCAGTTTTCCATCAACTTTTGTGTCCAACAATAATCAGTCAACCTTAACCCCTATGCAAAGTGTTGCGGTACCTTCGGTCTCCGCCTCGGCTCAGGCACCTTCTGCAAAAAGTTCATTGGTTACATCCGGCTTCACTGAACTGAAAGCATCCAATGGCAGCAGGAAGGCCAGAGTTCTGTATGATTATGATGCTGCAAACAGCAGTGAATTGTCGCTTCTTGCAGATGAGGTAGGAATTCCTAGTCGGAGCTAAGAGCTTTCAGTGTTCTGCTCAGCCAAGCTTTCCAGCTATCATTCCTTTATTTCAAATACTAAAGAAAGCACTGCAATGCATTTTTTATGGAAAATGTGTAATATTTACAACAATTTAGATATTTTATTTTCTTCAGCATGGTTATTTATGTGCTTTGCATTTTTGCACAAACAAAAATATATTTCAGCTTTTCCCAAAATCTTTTACTGCTTATTGAGGATCCTCGCTCAACCTGGCAAGTTTTTGCTACGTATATACCCACAGGTGGAAGTGGGGCATAATGACATTGTATGCCAAGGGCATCGTTTGCATGCTCCAACTGCATCTCATGAAACCTCATAACCCACTATAACCACTAGCATTTTGTATGGACACATCAGCTGGGAATAGGCCAAGACAAATGCAAAAATTGCTTTCTGTAATTCCTAGAACCAGTTGCTACATTTTCTTGTATTTTTAGTAGACTAGAGACTTTTGGTTAATAAATCATTTTAAACAAATTTACATGCCCCCAGGCATTTCTTCCAAGTATTTCCTGCCATAATAAATGTAAACAACAGTGAGTCCTATTAATGTTCTACATAACTATTGGGCATAGCAGAAACTATCACACCTAAATACCTGAAACACTCCACTCACTGTTGTACTCATAGGGTTCCCGAATAGGTTTGATTGCCTTATTATTAAAGATATCCCTTGATTAACTTTCAAACCTGAAAAACCATCCAACTGATTTACTATTTGCATAGCCTCTTTAATTGATAATATAGTAATAATAATAATACAGGGATGGGATCCGTTATCCGGAAACCCATTATCCAGCAAGTTCCAAATTATGGAAAGGCCATCTCCCATAGACTTATTTTTAACCAAATAAAAAGTTGTTTTTTTTAAATGATTTCCTTTTTCTTTGTAATAATAAAACAATACTTTGTGCTTGATACAAACAAGATATAATCAATCCTTATTGGAAGCAAAACCAGAATATTGGGTTTATTTAATGTTTACATGATTTTCTAGTAGCCGTAATGTATGAAGATACAAATTATGGAAAGATCAGTTATCTGGAAAACCCCAGGTCCGAGTATTCTGGATAAGAGATTCCATACCCGTAATAATTTTATCTCCATTAAGGAATTTTTTTTTCTCGCAATGCCGGAAAACAAAACCCAGTTATTTCCCTGGCCATCCATATATCCTGAACCAAAGGCTCACTTGCTAACACAAATAACAAAGGCGAAAAGGACACCCCTGCCTAGTATCAACGTTTGAAGCAACGTAGGGGGTTCTTCACAGTGAGGACAGTGAGGTTGTGGAATGCACTGCCGGGTGATGTTGTGATGGCTGATTCAGTTAATGCCTTTAAGAATGGCTTGGATGATTTTTTGGACAGACCTAATATCAAAGGCTATTGTGATACTAAACTCTATAGTTAGTATAGGTATGGGTATATCGAATTTATGTGAAAGTAGGGAGGGGTGTGTGTATGGATGCTGGGTTTTCATTTGGAGGGGTTGAACTTGTCTTTTTTCAACCCGATTTAACTATGTAACGCACTTAAAACACCTAGACAAACTATTACCCCAGTAATAAAGTTCGGCCTAAAACCAAATGCCCTGAGCACTGCCCAAAACTAAGACCACTCTACAGTGTCAAATGTTTTTGTCGAGTCAAGGCAACCGCAGAAAGACCAGTATTGGCCCCTTTCTCTTCTTGTATGTGTTAAGCAGAAATATTATCTGCATAAGGGCTGTCCCTGACTATGCATACAGTTAGATTTCTGTTACTAAAGACCATATTTTGTTTTTTCCCCTAGGTTATAACCGTATACAGCATGCCTGGAATGGATTCCGACTGGCTGATGGGTGAAAGAGGGCATCAAAAAGGCAAAGTGCCAATTACATACCTAGAGCTGCTAAACTGATTGACTGAATTTCCTCAAGTGCCGAATACAGTTTAAAAAAAAAAACCCAACGAGAAATCCATATTTATATGCAATTAACATGATATAAAGCAGATGTGTCTTCCATGTAAAGTGTCTTATGCAAATTTTGACCTTATCCAAGTGGTCGCTGCCTTTTAAGGCGAGTTTTCATGCATTAAGTGCACACCTTCATCACTTATCATTAGGAGCTTTTACTTTCTCTATCAAAGAATGTGTTTTTAATTATTTTTTCTATTTACCTATAGTCACGACTTACAAAATTGAGTGTTAAAGCCCCTTCTGGCATTTGGGAATTTATTGTTGTCTCATGGTTCATTGTGGGCTAAAAGGAGAGCAAAACCCTGTTTTTGGCTCTAAACCATACTGGACAGAGGGTATATAGTACCACCATATGTATGGCAACCGTTCCAGGCTTCTAAAATTGCCATAGTGCTCCCAACCTTTTGCTCTCCTTAAATTGCATAGCAAAACTGCCAATATATGCCTTCATGCTTGCAGCGTTTAAAGATATAAGCACCAGTGATGTAACTATATCCAGCTTCCACTTGCTGTCCGCCACAAGAGGGAAAAGGGAGTTAGTTTATGTTGCTGAGGACAGTGTCCCCGAAATGTTTTTAATACAGGTGAGCCCTGCTACATATCATTATTTCACACATGAATACAGTCATTACTTATTTGTTTGTACTCTGATTAATACAAAACGTATTCACCTTTAAGGCTGCTCTATATGTTGTTCTTCAGGAAGACGGCTGGATTATACAAGCTTCTCTCTTTTAATATGAAGTATCTCCAACTATTGCTCCATGCCAGTTTCTGAACTACAACTGACTTTTGCTGGCACACCGGCACTTTGGGATTGCCCCATGCAAATTTAGTGGCCCAAACACACAATTGAATTGTCCTGTGGTGCGAGACAAGAAATCACAAGCATTTTCAGACACTTGTCAGAGAGGGCAAAGGGAGGACAAGTTTGAGTGTTTTGGTTCAGCTGTCTGGCTACTAGAAAAAGAAAGCAGTGGGGAAAATATCTGAAATAACTGCCTAACTAAGGTTTTGGTATTTCAGTAGCTCGTCATATATTGCACCTCCCAGTTCTTTGATTGCCATGCCCTGTTTTCTCTGACTCTAAGGGTCATATTTATAAAGGTGTGAAAAAGCGATGTACAGTTTAATGCCAAGGTATGCCGTGTAACATGCGGCATAGTCATACAGCTGTATAATTGTTTTATGTATGTATAGCTCTTTGTAACATTCTAATCTAACTATAGGGGTGAGCTCAAAAATAGCCTCCTAATAGTGTTGAACATCCCCTCCTTTTTAGTGGCGTTTCACCCCCGATTTTCTTTGGTACCTGAAATTGTTCCATTACCTTTAATGGATTTGTCAGGTCTGAGATTAATAACAAATACAGACTAATGCACTAGTGCAGTCAGCTTTTTGTAATGCATAATTGTTTTAATGCTCCGTTTAATGCACAGCATTTGTTACAGCGTATGTGAGCATAAAATCATTTATAGGGCTTTACAAATAAATCCCTAATAAATGGATAAATTGGTTGGCTCATCGAAGGTCTACATCAAGTAGGGCTGCCATTAACATATGCAAAGCAGAAATGGTTTATTCTTTAACTCTGCAACCCCATTGTGTTTAGTTTAAATAGACTGTATGCAATCATAATAATACTGTACAGTTATCTACTAATATATACATCTTTAATATATTACATGCAATGGGGCACCTATTTCCCAAACTGCATGCTTGAAGACTATATATACATATATAGAGCCCATGAACAGACTGGGGACCAGAAAATGCCTTGAGGGGTGCCACATCCAGTCTATGGACAGTTAAACAGCCTGGCTTTGGCTATTTTATGTTTTGCCACAGCATTACCCAGGTTAAAATTGTGAATTGACTCTGACTGCTTTCCTGTAGGGATGCAGGATTTGGCTTAAAATCCCCCCAAAATTTGGAATTGACCCAATTAAATTTGGAATTGACCCAATTAAATTAAAATCCTTAGTTTTGCAACAAAAGCTATAGACAACTGAACTAAACATTTTTATTTTGTCCAAATTGATGGAAACTTTATTTTGTTTTTGTCAGATTTGAACATGCAAATTATGTTTTGGATTTGGTTCCAAATCTTTTGTGGACCCTACCCTATGATTTACCCCAGGGGAAATCCATACTAGCTCCCCCCAATACCCAGCTTTCCCAATTTTTAGCTAATAGCTGCCATACCTTACATTTCCATTAACCTACAATAGGCAATGATTATTTCAGCAACGGTGTGTGTGTCTTACAGGAATTTATATGCTTTAGAGTAAAAAAATATGCTGTTGGAATGTATTCCATTTAATGGGCAAATACATATAACTGCCCACAAGCTGGGCCAAATTGGACTGATACGCCAATAAATGGGTCAGATAGCTGGCATATGGGAACCCTGTTGAGCGTGGCCTCTTTGATGTATTTATACGTCCTTAATCCAATTCTGCTGCCTAATTTTCATCAAGATATGAGTTCGGCAGGCTTTCCGGGGCCCATACATTGGCTGCCAACTTGAGTTGAAGGGGGTGAGTTATATCAGCTCGTATATGGGCAGCTTATATTGGTGTTGGCCCTGTGCAGGCCATGGCCTTACCAGTATCTTTAAGAGCCCTTTGGCTTTTTTATGAGTCGAGAGTGAGTTTGTCATTTCATCCATATATGTTTGTACATTACACAGTGAAACTTAACAACGTTCCTCTAGGACCATGGTGCTACACACAACATAGATGTACCGGACAACTGACAAAAAATGCAAGTGCAAAAATATGCAACTCCTGCAAGACAGGACAGCATAGTGCAGGGACAGGACAATACAGTGAACACTCAGCAGATGTAAGATGTTAAGTAAATAATGCCAAACGTCAGACATGATGGGTGTATCATTGTGATATGACAGTAGTAAGACCATGATAAAGAACATGACAAAGTGCAGATGTGCTCATAGAGAACAACTGTATCCAATGGCTATTCATCCATACAATGGTGTACAGTGGCTGTGCAGCTTCTTGTACAAAATCCCTGATGTGGAGTCTGACTGCTGAGAGATCACGCTGGGTTATAAAGCAAACAACTGCATGACTGGACTGCTGGGTTTCAAAAGGAAGGAAGTTGATTCTTAACATGTGAGTACCAGGAAATCTATTCCCTCCGTCACATGCAAAGTGTCTGCCTTCTTTAAAATGAGTGTAAACATTGACGTTTTAAACATCAAACATGGCTTTCAGAAACCTTTATGGTGGTGACCCATTAAGTTTAACAAGGATTCCTTTCCTGCCAAGCTATAAAATGAACTGTGTGTATTCTCCTCCACCCTCATTATCTCTTAAGACTTTCAGGTTAAATATCTTCACACATGATGACTGGAATGTAAGGCAAGAATGTGTTTTTGTATAGTTATAAAGTATATAGTCTATTCAGGGTTACCCAGCCGTCACTCTTTTCTATTTTATATGGTTTATAAATGTATTTAACGCTTCTATAGTAGGGGTTCAAGAGTATTAGATATGCAAGTAATTTGAGACCGTGTATACTTCTGACTGTACAATAAAAACCCTTGTCTTCTGCTTGTCTGACTGTGTTCATAGCGGGGGCAGATTTATTATTCCTTAGCATGACTCGCTGTCAATCAACTCACAAATCAGTCACCTTAGCTTTTTACAAGAGCTTCACATCCCATGCTATATACTGTATGTTGCTTTAACAGTAAATCATGTATGGGTTTTAGGCCATTTCAATACCAATGCATAGGGACGGCCCATATACATGTAGAACAAGATTAAAGGGCATGTAAAGGCAAAAAAAATAAAATCCCATTTTTACTTTTTTTAATGAAAAAGAAACTTAACTCCAATATACTTAAAAAATGTGTACCGTTTTTATAAGATTCCTGACTGTATACTGTGAAATTCTCCCTTCATTTACTACTGTGGATAGGAATTGTCAGATGGTCCCTAACTGCTGAGCAGGGAAACAATCATACTTATGAACAGCAGGGGGAGCCCCCACCTTACTTCCCAGCCATGCAGAACTCAAGCAGCTTTGTTTATGACGATCCCTAAGCAGCCCAGACCACACTGAGCATGTGCACAGTCTTGGTCTTGCAAAGATGTTTAACAAAGTTATAAGATGGTGACCCCCTGTAGCCAACTTTGAAAGCATAAATTATTTGTTTGATTAGGCTTGTGGTGCAGTAAGTTCATGTTTATATTTAGTATCCAAAATACAGCATTTCTAGCCTTATTCTATTTTAGGCTTTACATGCCATTTAAACTCTTCAAGCTGCACTGCTGTGTGCCTTGCAGGAGATGTCCCAATCTATGGGGCTGTCTCAAAATACCCTCCAGGGCAAGGAAAGTGTAACAAAGGGCAGCACAGCCATCAGGTATCAAGGTATCTGGTCGTCTTTGAATCAATGGTTTCCACAATTGAAGAGCAAACCCTTTTTTCTGTTTATAACTCACTCAACCAGGGGTGCGTGGGGGGGGTTTGGGGCCATGTGGGCTTGCGTTGGCATCTGTTCCCATGTGTGTTGGTGTTTTTGCTACGTTCTTGGGGTGTGTTCGTATCAGTCATATCAACCCATACGCCCCAGACTTTCTCACATTTATCTGGGCAGCCTCTACTAATATATGTTAGCTTGTAAAGGGGAGTGCTTGGTTTATTATAATTTCCATTTCTTTAGGATGAGTGAGGTGAGCAGCTTCCAAGTTAGGATAAAAGTTTTCCTTGCATAGTAATAAAGGAGTCGCAGGAGGGTGCATTGGTATATATCCTGGACAATATTCTCCACTAAACCCAATATACATGCTTCTGGGGATCGCATATTTGGCATCTAATGCTTCCACTACAAATGTCACCACATTTCTCCAAAATTTATCGATCTGTGGGCAGGTCCAGAACACATGTAGGAATGTACCTGGACTTGCTCCACATTAAAAGCATAGATTGTCTGGCTTAAGACCTATCAAGTGCAGAGGTGTGTGTGTTTTAATTTTAAGCAAAACTTTACCCCCAAAATGAACACTTTAGGAAAAGATAGTTTATCAAATTAAGTGGCATATTTATGAATCTTACCAAACTGGAATATATATTTAAGTAAATCTTGCCCTTTTACATCTCTTGCCTTGAACCACCATTTTGTGATGGTCTGTGTGCTGCCTCAGAGATCACCTGACCAGAAATACTACAACTCTAACTGTAACAGGAAGAAGTGAGGAAGCAAAAGACTCTGTTAATTGGCTCACGTGATCTAACATGTATGGTTTTTGTGTGCTCCATGAATACTACGATCCCATTTTTAAAATGGCAATTTTCTATTTATGATTACCCAATGGCACATACTACTAAAAAAGGCATCAATATATATTTTTAAGAAAACAGTACAATTTCTCAAGCACTTTATATTGTCTTTGTATGTACTATTTTCAATTGAATATATTAGTGATGTGCGGGTCAGGTAAAACCCGCAAGCCGTCCGCATCCAGCTTCCGGGTTCTTTTTATAGACCCACTGATGACATTCCAAAAGGGGCGGGGCAAGCAGGTGTGCCGCTATAGAACCATATGCCGGCAGTGCAAAACCGCTGGTATCATGCCTGCCTGCACATCACTAGAATATAGGGTTTAAGTGATTTGCATATTATCCCATTTTATGCAGTGTTCCAACTTGATCCAGTGCTTTCCCATTATTTGAGGCACCATTCATTAGGGTGATGGCACACAATGGGATGAATTGCCTATGGTAGAGCAAATTTACAAGAGGTGACTAACGTCCGGAATATGCTTTCCCTTTGGCATTAATGGAAATGACTAGTGAAAAACCTACATACCACATAATGGTATGAAATTGCCTTTTGAGAAAACCTGGCGACACTTATGTAGAGTTGCCACATTCTCCTGAGACTCAGACCAGGTTGAAAGCAATCCTTGTGATGTTGGGGTGGGGCAGGTGATGGTCCTGGGGTGTGACATGGCGATAAGTCAATCTGCGCCATTCATTTTAAACCTGTCCATATTTCCTAATTTGGACAGTTTTCACCTGGACATCCCTCCCAAAAACCAGGCTGTCCTGGTGAAAATCAGACCCTACTTGTATGTTCCTATAACATGAAAAAAACCAGGATTGTTTTGCCACTCCCGTGTGTGCATGTATGCTAGCTTAGTTCCCAACAAGCCCCAGCTACTCTGATATATTTACAAACCTTTGCTCAACAGTTCCCTTTTCATTGGCATTTTCATTTAAATGTCTGCATTAAGTTACCAGAATTGTTCAGGAGCTACTGTAAATGACATTTTAGATAAATATCTAATATATGTAAAGTCAAATAAAGATATGTGAGCTGCAGTTATGCTAATGCATTCCAACAGGCTTTTGGCACAGTTATTTGATCTACAAAACTAATCCAGAAAAAGAAAGTCAAAAGTTATCATTTGAGAATTTTATGTTTTTATTACTTTCAGCAACAAATCAGCATTTCTAACTCAGAGTTGCTGCAAAAGGACCAGACATTCAAACACATCACACTAAACATCAGACCTCCACAAGCCCACAAAAGGTTTTCTGTGTAGTCTTCACAAACGTGTATGGCCTGAATGTGTTACGCCTAATGCAACAAACCAGAGTTCCTTCTTTATAACAAAACAGCACATTCATCATGGGTCCTGCCTTTGCAAGACACAAAGAGTTAGAAAAATCCAGAAATACAAAAATGCCCATGGAAGCATTAAGGGCACCAAAGGACAGGGTGAAATTGTTTTTTTTTTTTTGGTTGTTTTTTTTAAAGGGCTATTATACCATCAAGTTTCTGCCTTTAGCCCCAGTTCACTGACCTCCTGGCCCTTCTCTTAACTGAATCACTTATAGCGGTTCCCCTGCAACACAACCGCTCTTACTCAAAAGGGCAGCCATTATCTTTGGTTGTATCAGTCTCAGTGAGTGGTGCACTCTCACTTGAAGCAGACCTTGGCCACGTGCACATGCTCCTAATCATGGAGGCCACGGCTGGAACAGTGATGCAGCCAAAAAAAATGGTGTCTACCAGCCACACTGCAGCTCAGGACATGCAACAAAGGAAAAGATAAGTGATGAAAGCTTAAACAGGTAAAAAACAGTTAATGATCCATCAAGCCATGAACTCACACAAAGATTGGGGAGAGCACACACTGCAATATTGCAATATTAAATGAGAAAATAATATAATTTAGCACTTAATCGGATTCAACCACATCTCTGCACACACTGCTTTGTTTTTAAGGCACACACAAAAACCGGTGTCCATAGCAAAAAGGAAATTGGAGGAAACATTGATTAGGGGCATGTCTCCTGGGGCTAGAGGCAAAAACTTCAGGATTGTTTTCCCTTTAACATAAAAATATTGTGTTAAGGCTTGTATAATTGTACAGAAGTGTGACCGAGACAACATGTGTTTAAGAGTGCGGCGCTGACATGAAATGGTTACTGAATACCACCCTGTGTTTATGGCATGGTGCACAGACAATGGCTTCCTATCATTGTTGAAAAGCACAATAAAAAAAGATAATGGCACAAGCTCACAGACTAGGTTTGGCAACCTCATCCTAAATTTCTCCAATCAATTTGTTTGAGTCAAAAACTTTCACCGCAGTTTACATATGGAGAGTTAAGATAATTGTGCAGCCATTTTGCATCATTTGTCTCCACTAAACATTTATGGCATTCCTTTAGAATTCTTTATTTAAATAGAGTATTTTAACAGCCACTGTATCTAAAGTATGAACTGAGAGAACCGTCTACTGCGAGGTTTCCGGAGAATGAGCTGATCTTAATCAAAAAGCCTACCAAAGGCTTGCAATGGGAAGAGAGGGGTTTGTTTATACAGAGCGCTTGTAATCCAGGAAGTAGGACTATAATTTTACATTTTTGCCTATTTAGCAAGAAAGAAAAAAATATCCATATTAAAACAGATAAGGTATGTTTGGCCCAAGCCCTACTCATTGAACCACATTTGAAAAGAGCTGTATTTTGCAGATTTAAGAAACCTTCTTGGGCAATACTAGATGGGTCATGATCTTGTGCGTGAATACCCGTTTGTATAAAGATAAAAAAAAAGTGGTGTTAAAACACTCGGGACATTGATTGTCAGTTAACAGTTGGCTGGATGGAGGCTCTTCTTACAACTATCACATAGTTCTTTAAAGGGTGGGGGTGTTAAGTTTCTTAGCACATTAACCCTACATATTTAGACTACTTAAAGATGATATTTGATATATTAAGAATTATGCAAGAATGCTCCAGAGGAAAGCGTTGTATCCTACTATTCACTAGCAAACTTCCAATTCATAGACAGCTGCAATTGTAAATCTTAAGTGCCAATGGCTAGGCTACTCCATGTTTATCATTTAAAAATAAAGTGTTGCCAATTAATTTTAGAAATGCAAAACAAAATAATGCTAAATGTTTTTTTTTTTTAAGACAAATTATACTCGATCTAGTTTTTCACTTAAAAATTCTTCCACACTATCAGTATTCCATTTCAGAATGCTCAGTTCCTCAGATATGTTCCCATTTTCATCCAGAAGCTTTAAAACAGGATCAGAGCCACGTACATACTGTAAAGAAGAGATTGAATTACAAGTTGTTAATAAGTACACCATCAAATGTAATGTGCCATGTGTAACATTTTAAAGGCAGCATCATACGGACAAGTGTTTGACATTGCTTCACTTGAAGTCAGGTGCTGGTTAAGACCAATGAACAGCTTAAAGGGATACTGTCATGGAAAAAAACTTTATATTTTCAAAATGAATCAGTTAATAGTGCTGCTCCAGCAGAATTCTGCACTGAATCCATTTCTCAAAAGAGCAAACAGATTTTTTATATTCAATTTTGAATTCTGACATGGGGCTAGACATATTGTCAATTTCCCAGCTGCCCCAAGTGATGTGACTTCTGCTCTGATAAATGTCAATCACTCTTTACTGCAAGTTGGAGTGATATCACCCCCTCCCACCCAGCAGCCAAACAAAAGAACAATGGGAAGGTAACCAGATAGCAGCTCCCTAACACAAGATAACAGCTGCCTGGTAGATCTAAGAACAACACTCAATAGTAAAAACCCATGTTCCACTGAGACACATTCAGTTACATTGAGAAGGAAAAACAGCAGCCTGCCAGAAAGCATTTCTCTCCTGAAGTGCAGGCACAAGTCACATGACCAGGGGCAGCTGGGAAATTGACAAAATGTCTAGCCCCAGGTCAGATTTCAAAATTGAATATAAAAAAATATGTTTGCTTTTTTGAGAATTGGATTTCAGTGCAGAATTCTGCCGGAGTAGCACTATCAACTGATGCGTTTTGGAAAAGACATGTTTTCCGATGACAGGATCCCTTTAATCACGAATAAGGGAGACTTGGGTAAACATGCAAAAATACTACCCTATAGATTAAGGACTCTAAAATATTTGGTCCTTATTTCACACAAGTCTCCAGGGGAAGGGGTGTCAGGCCAAGGCAGGGGTTTGTTTATACAGATCTTACTACAGGTATGGGATCAGTTTTTTAGAAAGCTATGAACTACAGAATGGCCGTCTCCCATAGACTCCATTTTAGACAAATAATCCAAATTTTTTCTCTGTAATAATATAACAGTACCTTGTACTTTATCCAAAGTAAGATATATTTAATCCTTATTGGAGGCAAACCCAGCCTATTGGGTTTATTTAACGTTTACATGATTTTCTAGTAGACGCAAGGTGTTATCCAAAATAAGAGAAAGATCTGTTATTCGGAAAACCCCAGATACAAAGCAATCTGGATAACAGGTCCCATGCCTGTACCTCCACTTAAAACAAAATTAGAAAGAGAAGGGAATGATTAAAAGAAAATATATTTTATTAAAAATTACAATAGTTAGAATGCTACCACTTTAATCTCTAGGTTACTATATGTTATCATTTAACCCTTTTAGTGCCACAATATTTTGCTCCTGCTCATGTTGCTATTAAACACATGTAAAGCTGGAAACGGAACCTGTAGCGTCACTCTGGTACTTTTATACCGACACTGGAAATACTAAGAATAATCACCTTAATCTGCAGACCCTTGAAGAGTTTAGGTTTCTCGCTCCTGACAAAAGCTGCAAAACAAAGGTATTTCATATTCAAAAGGGTAATTTCATGAATTTACCCCCCCCCCGAAGTTTTTGGACCCTGAAAGTTCTAATTTTACTTTAAGTGTATCAGCTCATCTAAAGAAGGAGCTGAGGAGGAACTGAAATACTTGTATTTCACTTTACCATCGCATTTAAAGGACCTGTCACCCCAAGAAATAAATCCAGATTCTTCTCTATCATGTTAGTTGAGCAAAATAAACTTTACTTGCACTATATTTATTATTTAAATAGAATAACAGAATCACAGCACACAGGCAAGAGCCATTTTGTATGCATCACCACAAAATCTTGTGTGTGCACCAGAGTGTGGGGCCTAATGTCCATGCACAGTGCTCTACATAATTATAGAGCCTGGGGAGGAAAGGAGAAATGTGAGGAGTGCAGTGACATGTAGGAATTGCTGAATGAAAAGTGAAAGTGATTCACTGCCCCACCTCTATGCATTGAGGCAATTTAGGATTGACAACTCAGATATTTAAACACCTTTAACAGGTATGGATGTTTTAATGAAAAAAAATAATTTGGGTTCCATGTTTAATTTGCAAAGCACTTTCATTATGCAACTTTGTGTGTGTAGGCGACAGGTCTGCTTTAAAGAAAAAATGCTTTTGAAAAATTACAAAGTATTTTCATGCTCCTGACATGGTTTAAGTGCTGCAATTATTCTTAATGTATGAATAAATACAAACTAAACATTTATAAGGCTAAAGCAAACCAAACAAGCAATCAGAAGGCCGTCCTCTCCGGTTACTGGTTTTGACTAACTGGTTCTGACTAGCCCTTCCCATAAAAAAAAAAAACAAACACTATTTCCATTCAAACTACACAAATATTTAATCTGTACATACCCTGGACCTGAGGAAACCTCCCCAATTTTCATCCACAGACTTCAAGTACAGCACCTGGATATCTCTAAAGAGAAAAATGTACAAGTTTAAGCATGGGTGTATATTTGTAAATGTTTACAGACAAGGCCATATAGTTGAGGGGCCTCTAGTCAGATGACTGGCTGCTGGAAAGTAGCTTATGATCATTTGCATAGCCAATATATAGGGTAAATGAAGTCACACGCATTGGTGAAGATACAGCCAAGAAATATCAGGTCTGAGTTCTGATGCAACATTGATGGATTTATACTTTATCCCATCTCTCCTGCACTAGCAGGCGCTTTGAAGGACAAGGACACATTGGAGGATTTTCTTCTAATCAGACAACGATTGATTAATTAAAGGAACAGTTTAGGATAAAAATTATAATCGGTTAACTAGATAGGCTGCACATAATAAAAATGTTTCCAATATAGTTAGTAAAAATGTAATCTGTAAAGACTGGATGTCTAATATAATGGCCAGAAGACTACTTCCTGCTTTGCTTTAGTCCGCAACTTTAGCCCACATGGGACATAAGTGTTTAGTGAGTTTGCAATTGATCCTTGGCATGTATGTCAGATTCCAAAGCAACAGTTATGATTCCCTCCCCCCCCCCCTCCCCTCAAGTCACTGAAGTAGTGTTCTGGCTATTATATTAGACATCCAGTCACTCCAGCCTTTTTACATTATATTTTTGCCTAACTATATTGGAAAACATTTTTTATTTTGCACAGGCTGTTTACCCAGTTTTTGTTTTTACACTGAATGATTCCTTTAAAGATAATTAAATATAGTTTTAAAACACCTAACCAGTAGCATATTCCCCTTTCTGATGTTTAAGTGAATTATAAATAAAAGCTGCATTATGATTAATATAACACACACGTGCGAAGAGAGTTGAGTGTTTAAAAATGTGTTCAATGCTTTGTGTATTGCAGGAGAGAGTCTCAAATGTGTCTGGCTCTTTACTCCTTCTGCCCCTGGTATTTATAGATAATCAAGTGTACTTGTGTCATAACAAGAATGGCAGAGATTCATACAACTAGCAGCTGCGCTTTTTAGTCTCAATATAATTGGATTCAATCAGCTTTATTTAGAACTGTGAATGGCCGACTGTTACTAGATGAAATGTAATTATATTACTAGTTTCACAGACAATAGTGCACTTGTGAATCCTCATTTCTGTTGCCACCACATCATCACATAACAATGGCAAAAATGTGCCAAATAAACCATCCTGTCTGCTAAGAAGGCACAAACGTGTTGGAGCAGAAATGTTACAATCGGATGTATATGCTGCACATGAAACAGATGGCAAGGCAGACAAGTGCCTGCTGTATGTGTTACTATTAAGGAATTTTTAGATCTCTCAATCTAAAAAACTATCTTGCATGAAACAATCCACGAATGGATCGTCCCTGGCAAAGTCGGGGATATACTTTTTAATTAACCACAAAATAAAACTTGCCAGTTTCTAAAAACAATTGAAATGTATTGTTTAGCAATATGGAGTCTTGCACCTGTGGCTCAGTCGCTACTCTTAAGTGAATGAGTGGGATATTTGACTAGGGACAATGGAGGTCAACACAAAGATGCATTTTCTTGGTTTAATAATAATTTGGCCACTAGAAGCAGTTTTCATTGTGGTCCAGCTACGGACAACAGAAATTAACCCTTTTTTAATACATCACAACATTGTCTTTGCATGCTAGTTATAATTTTGCAATAAAAGTATTTGCCCAATGCTTTTATAATTTGCCCATCTGATTTCTCATGTTCCTGTATGAGGGTTCTGCCATACTTGTACAGCAGTAGTCAGTTTGCATTACAGACTCTGGTTGAAAAGGGTCAGTCATGTTGGCAAAATTCAGGTTTAAGCAACAATTACTTACAAAATCACTAATCAGCGAAAAATGATCAACATGACCTATAGCCAACTTGTAATACTCAAGAGCCAAGAATATCCTGTAAATTATATCCTTATAAACGGTGAGTACTGATGTCATCAGTTAAAAACGGTGAGAAGTGATGTAATTTCTTTCACATGACCCACTGAAACTTCTGTATTATAATAAAGTATCCCACTCGTGTTTTTATATGGTCATGAAACTCCTCGGTAACTTATAATATCCTTATAATTTATAAGAGGGTACTTTATTCACTATATAAACGGTGATTAGTGATGTCATAAGTTATAATCGGCGCTTAGTGGTAATTTCTGTAACAGGACTCATTGAAATTGTGTAGCATCCCCTTATATAAAAACACTGCCTTGAGTTTTTATATGGTCATATGGTTTTATATGGTCATGGAACTCTTCTGTAACTTATAATATCCTAATACAATAGCCTTTAAAATACGGGGTACTTTATTCACTCTAATCTAATATACATTAATATTTTGAAGAGCAGTTTTTAGTGCATCACTTTAAGCAATATGGAAACCAAGAAATCCTGCCCATATCATATTTTCAGTGGTACAATCCTTAAGGATATTGGGTCCTGGGAAAATTTTAAAAGGAGTTGTTCACCTTCAAACACTTTTTTTGAGTTCATTTGTTTTCAGATAGTTTACCAGAAATTAAGTTTTTCCAATTACTTTCTTTTTTCTATTTGTGACAGTTTTTCTAATATTGATGTTTAAAGAGCACCTGTTTGAGTGAAAATATTTTCCACAACAAAAGGTGTGGGCTAATAGAGCCCCTCCCAGTGAGAGGGTGTCCTAGTGCTGGTAGGGGGCAAATTTCTTTTTTTTTTTTTAAAAACAAAAAAACTACTGTTACACCCAACCATAATGCAGACTATTAGCTTGCATCTTTGGTTGGTTAAACAGGTGCCCTTTAAAGGGGTGGTTCACCTTTCAGGTAACTTTTATTATGCTATAGAATGGTCAATTTTAAGAAACTTTTCAATTGGATTTCATTTTTTTATTTTATAGTTTCATAGTTATTTGCCTTTTTTTTTTTTTTTTTTTACTCTTTGCAGCTTTCAAATGGGCGCTGACTCCCTTCTAAAAAACAAATGCTCTGTAAAGCTAAAAATGTATTGTTACTTTTTATTACTGATCCTTCTATTCAGGCCTCTCCTATTCATATTCTAGTCTCTTGTTCAAATCAATGCATGGTTGCTAGGGTAATTTGGCCCTAGTTACCAGGTTGGTTAAGCTGCAAATTGAAGACCTGCTGAATAAAAAAGCTAAATAACTCAAAAACCTTCAATAATAAAAAATTAAAACAAATTGCAAATTGTCTCAGAATATCACTGTCTACAGCATACTAAAAGTTCTCAATGGTGAACGACCCCTTTAAAGTTTCATTTTTCACCTTGTTATGTCTTTCTAAAGCAGCTTTGAAAGGGGGGGTCACCAACTCTGTAAACTGTTCTAAATTGATACAGTTCTTATTTTTGTCCCTGCTGAGCAGAATCCCCGAGTAATAATTTTGTGGATAGGAAATAGTTCAGACTACATGAAGCCAGCTAAGTCAGTGGTGCAAGATGATGCATGGCAAATCACTTCTGAATACAATTGATAGGGAAAGCTTTGCTAATGGCAGATGGAAGAGTTTATGCATGAGAAAATGCATCTACCTGACTTAAGCAAAAAGATTCCTTTCGACTATATGGAGTCACACCCTATTAGGGGAAAAACCATAAGAGCCCATTGGTTTCCTTTGTCATGCAAACATTTTATAGGGTATACATACAGTTTTAAGAATACCTTTTTAGACTCTAGTTGTACTTCTTCCTGGCAGCACTGCCTGCAGAATGAGTTGATCTCATTTAGACCAAACTGCCCAAGCAAGTCACAGGAACTGCACAATAAATTGCTGGAGAAGCCAAGATCTCTGCATGCTTCTGAAGAGAGCTCTGCACCATAAGACGCCAGCTGAAAAAGATATTTTAAGTAGATGAAGCACCGACTGAGGGTTTGGAGGAGAATATGCAATTTGAAGATTTTTCTGCTCTCGTTCTCAAAACATTCATTAAAGGGATGCAGACACATTCCTAAAACTATAAGGAATGTGTCAGTATTACCAACTACTTAACAGTGCATCTTATCTTTATCAGAAGTGCCCCTCAGCTACCACCAGCACATAGTGTGTAGTTTATGCAGTGCTTCCTTTGGTCACTCTAGGCTGCTAGGCTCTCGCCATAGGAATTCAAGTGCACACAGTACTCTAGCCTATGAAATAGCACAGCCACCAGCTCAATGGACTGGCAACCAGATCTCCACACTCCAGCACCTGCAAATTAGACATTTTATTCGGACCACTGCCTGGTCGCTTGGGTATATAACACTGTAGCAACCAGATAGCTGCTTAAAGGAACAGTAACATCAACAAAAATGAAACAGTTTTCAAAGTAATAAAAAAATAATGTAGTGTTGCCCTGCACTGGTAAAACTGCTGTTTTGCTTCAGAAAAAGGACTATTGTTTATAAATAAGCTGCTGTGTAGCAATGGGGGCAGCCATTCCAAGAAGAAAAAAGGCCCAGGTTATACAGCTATAGCAGATAAGCTCTGTAGAACATAATGGTGGTATCCGTTTTCAATTATTTAACTTGTGCCATATTGCCTTTTTTAAATTTCACCTTAGTTTATATGAACTATAGTAGTGTTTCTGAAGCAAACAGATCAGTTTTACCAGTGCAGGGCAACACTACATGATATTTTCATTACTTTAAAACACTAATTTTTTGGTATTACTGTTGCTTTAAATGCCAAACTAGAGAGATATTTTTAAAGTTATTAACCCTTTTAAAGGAGATGTCCACCCAAAAGTGATTTCTTTTCCATGCATAATAAATAAAAGTGTGATTCTAGACCACTTTCTATTACCTATAAATTTTAATTGTAAAACTGTATTTGTAAATTACATAACCAAAAGCGGTTTCAGGCTAGGGCCTTCTCAGTTTGCAGAACTATAGAAATCCACACTTCTCTGGCCAAGACTCAAGTTCCTTCAATGTATTGCACACATCTATTATTGTTTGCAGGAACCAGCTACCAATACAATGTTGTAATGGTATGAGTATCATGGAAAAGGAAGGTCATTGTAAGAGCGAGATTGTTACCAATAAAAGACAGAACTGTAGGACTAAAAGACAGAATGTTGTCTGTTAATTTACTTGTGATCGAACATGAATGTGTGCCCTTGTTTTATTTTTATGCACAGTAAAATTGTATGGTCCCAGGGTCCCCTTATATTTTTCTTTTCTGAAACTTTTACATGAAGCAGGGTTTTACACACGAGCCGTTTTGAGACCTGCATTGTTCAGGGGTATAGTTTTCCTCAAGTGTTACTGCACACACCAAGTGCTTAGATCACTATCTGGCAGCCAATAGGAGACACACAAAGCTGTGCTGTTGGGGGGCTGAGAACAAATGAATAGAATTTGAAAGAACAGAAAAATGCGGAAACCGCTTTTATACAGTAAAATGGATACAGTGAAGGATTTAATGGCTTAGAAACCAGAAAAAAAAAAAAAAAAAAGTACAACTCAAGAAGCACATTGTGGTGGCTTGGCCTGCATGACGTGCCATAGAAGATTACTACTTGTGCAGTTTCAGATACATAAGGACATATTTATCAAGAGGCCAAAGAGAACAGTTCAGAGGGAAATGTTGCTGCTTTCCAGTCACTTGCATGGGCAATGTTTTCAAAAAGCAAACTTTTCCTCTGTTCATTTTTGTGGGGTTTTAAGGGCACATCTATCAATTTTAAAGGGATACTGTCATCGGAAAACATGTTTTTTTTCAAAACGCACCAGTTAATAGTGCTACTCCAGCACACTCCTGCATTGAAATCCATTTCTCAAAAGAGCAAACAAATTAAATTTTTTTTATATCCAATTTTGAAATCTGACATGGGGCTAGACATTTTGTCAATTTCCCAGCTGCCCCTGGTCATGTGACTTGTGCCTGCACTTTAGGAAAGAAATATTTTCTGGCAGGCTGCTGTTTTTCCTTCTCAATGTAACTGAAGGAGTCTCAGTGGGACATGGGTTTTTACTATTGAGTGTTAGATCTACCAGGCAGATGTTATCTTGTGTTAGGGAGCTGTTATCTAGTTACCCTCCCATTGTTTTGTTTGGCTGCTGGGGGACGGGGTGATATCACTCCAACTTGCAGTACAGCAGTAAAGAATGATTGAAGTTTATCAAAGCACAAGTCACATGACCAGGGGCAGCTGGGAAATTGACAAAATGTCTAGCCCCATGTCAGCTTTAAAAATTGAATGTAAAAGAATCTGTTTGCTCCTTTGAGAAATGGATTTCAGCGCAGAATTCTGCTGGAGCAGCACTATTAATGGATTGATTCTGAAAAAAAAAAAAATTTTAATGTATATTATTTACCTCCGGTGAACTAGAGCAAGCTCTTTTTCACATTCGATAAATATGCCTAATAACTTCATTGTGAAAAGAGGCATAGGGACTGACAATATGCAGAATGAATTTGAGCTCCATTAGCCTGGAGATCACCCAGCAACAGTAAGGTAAAATTACGGATTGGTCTGTTGACATTTATCAATTCTCCCCAGGACAAATGATATGGAGAAAACCTTGACACATTCGGTAGTATCACCAGAAACCACAGATTGCCAGTCTGGGCCTGGTCCTTTATGATCACTGATCAAGTCAGGACTGAGTTAAAAGACCAAAGGGGACCAGGAATTGCAGAAGGGCCACAATAATGCAGCACATGTATGCAAAAGCTGCAACCCTCCAGCTGTTAAATACAATTTATAACCTCTGCTCAACATCTTTGTCTGTCTGTCAAATGTTGGGAAGGATTGGATTCACACTAGACATCCTTACATTGCAGACCCAATGCAACCACGATGAAAGGAATAGTAACCCCAAAGAGAATATAGATTTATACTTTTTTTTATGTAAAGGGGTGGGTCACCTTCCAAACATTTTTTTCAGTTCAGTTGTTTTCAGATTGCTCCCCAGAAATAAAGACTTTTTTTCCCCCCCAATTACCTTCCGTTATTTGCCGTATTTTTTTTGCTGTTTTTCCAAAATCTAAGTTTAAAGTTGAATGTCCTGGTCTCTGGTGCGAGTCTGGCAGCTCAGTAATTCAGGTGCAGACTCTAAACTGTTACAATTTTGCAACATTCGGTTGATACATTTCTCAGCAGCATCTCTGGAGTATTAGCAACTATTGTATCAATTCTAACAGCCTGTAATGAAACCCAGTGATTCCCCTCAGCAGGGACAAAGATAAGAAATTGATCAACTAAATGTATCTCTTTAGAACAGTTTACAGGGTCGGCGACACCCACTCCCAGAGCTGCTTCAGAAAGTGAAAAGTTACATTTAAGAAAAACGGTCACACATAGAAAATAGAAAGTCACTGGGAAAGGTATTTAATTCTGGTGAACCATCGGAAAACGATTTATTGTCAATGAAATGCCCAGCATTATGCAATTAAAAGGTTTCTTTCTTCCTATATATTCTGTAGAGAGCCATGAATAGCATTTGACCTCTATCTTCCTGTGTAAGTAATGCCATTGTATTCTACAGTGTCACCTGTGTCTTTTTGGCATATTAAGCTTGAGTGGCTGCCCCAATGGCAACACAGCAGATTTATTATATAAACTATAGCAGTACTTTAGAAGCAAACACATTTGCACCAGTGCAGTGAAACAGTTCATTATGTTAAAGTACAGCGCTTTTATTTTCGGGGTCACTGGTTCTTTAACATAGATGGTTACAACTGGGACAACACCTGACTCTGTGACTGTTCCAAAGAAGCCATTCCTCTCCCCTGAGAATAGAGATTCCAGCGAACTCGACTGTTCCGGGTCTACCGGTAAATACAGGAAGTAGCTCTGGGCCACGTCACCTCACTCAGCTCCCACAGTTGTGTGCTTCCGCGCAAACTATCACCCTCCGCACCGCGGTGACTACAGCCTAATAAATAAACCCTTCCGCTGGCCAGAGAATTTGCCCGAAAACTGCAGCACCTACCGCCTGTAGCACAGCTATCAACCACAGCAGCATCCTCTCCGCCGCCATCTTCCCACCAGGCACTGCTGGGCCCCTCCCACAAGCTGCTGCTTTTATAAGCGCCTGTACAGTCGGCACCAGGAACTATTTGGAGCACAACCCTGGAACGACTAATATTTATTTAACAGAGCAGGGAAAGTTCTAGGAGGTGGCGACCAAGTCGGAGCACCAGCTGTAGTAAGATTCAAACTCTCAGAATCACATGAACGCAGGATCTGTACGTGGAGTAATAGAGCAGTGTAAATACACTGACAGACAGCTGCACTGCAGGCTGAGTTGCTCTTTGGCAGGGACCAATCATTTTCAGGTCTGTTGCAGGCACACTTTGGACAGCTCTGTCTCAGTCCGGGTCCTGAGCTCTATACCACCATTATCATTCATCTGTCTTAGAACAACTTGGATTCCAGTAGTCGGTTAGTGCCCAGCTATAACCAATGAAAAACTAGAAGGTTGCTGTGGTTTGTTGCTTGGCAACCAGCACCTGGACGGTCTACTAACTGGGCGGAGTCTGCGTGACACACGTAACACGTTGTGGGCGGGGTGAAGTGACGTGTAACGCAATGGGCTGGTGCTGCTTATGCTGCAGCTTTTCGCCGGAGTAGCGGCGGGTGTTTACTGTAGGCTGGGAGCGGGGCTGCCTGAAGCTGCTGGCGACTGAGGCTCACGCTGCTCTTTGTCGCTGCGTCCGTACCAAGTACAAGTGTGCCTGGAGAGCGGGAAGCCGCAGCGCCCTTATACCACTCCTGATGCCCACGTTATGGTGCCATAGATCAATTTGATGGGGCTCTTACGGATTATGATGCCGCCCAAGTTGCAGCTGCTGGCAGTGCTGACCTTTGGGGTCTTAATGCTTTTCCTGGAGAACCAAATCCAGAACCTAGAGGAATCACGGGAGAAGCTTGGTAAGAGCAGATTTAAGATTGGAATGCATCTTCTCTATGCACAAGCTCCGTCCTACTTTCCTTCATTCGGGGTGTCCAACCTGCAGCCCCCCAGCTGTTAGCCAACAATTGCACCCCGACAGCACAAAGTCGCCATTCTTTTATCCAACCACAACTAAAGGCCGTAGCAGGTCTGGGGCAGATTGGTGCACATGCCATCAGTACACCTTCAACCAGGTGTAAACCCAATAAGATTTGCCTAGTCAAAGAAATTGGAAATTCTAAGCAACTTTCCAGCATACATTTATTGCAAAACACCTGTGCTCTTAGTTATTTGCAATTAAATCAATACCTGTCTGTCACCTGCAATTCTCTGCCAAGTCTGTGTTCCTGACTTGGACAATGTAGCAGAAAACTGCTGGTTAACAGATGTGTGGAGAAGCATGCAAGTTTGATTTTCTGCTAGCATCACTGTAGTAACTGCTTTACCAATAACAACGCGGATGCATATCACTTATTCATGTGTCTCCATATGTTTTTTTTTTGTTTCTATCATGGCTTAGAGATAATAAGGAATTAAACATAGAATGATCTTGCACACTAATCAAGCACTAACAAGCAGGTCGTACTGCAGTTAAACATTTTTATCATAGATGTATATGTAACACATTACAATATATACAGCATACATTGACAATGATCATAAAGCCATAAAGATACAGTACATACCACCCAGCAATAAACAGCATACAAGTATGAAAGCGAATACTCTGAACGAGAGCATTACCCCAACGTTTCGGCAAGGAGCCTTTGTCAAGGGAACTTGCCGAAACATTGCGGTAATGCTCTCGTTCAGGGTATCTGCTTTCATACCTGTTGTTTATTGCTGGGTAGCTTTATGGGCTTGGTGATATATATATATATATATATATATATATATATATATATATATATATATATATATATATATATATATATATTGTAATGTTTGTTACATATACATCTTTGATAGAGAATGTTTAATTGCAGTACCACCTGCTTGATTAGTGTGCAAGAGCATTCTATGTTTATTTGTGTGATTTGAATCCTGTTATTATTGGGAGGATTATTTGATCTTAACACGTTAAATACAAATTTGTAAAAAAATGTATATATGGGCAAGCTTTTCTAGCCCAGCGTACCCTCCATTATCTTTGATAATAAGGAATGAATCCGGGCAAGAGCCACTGTATATTTTGGTAGGGGTTAACAAAACTTTGCACTTTAAAGAATTTGGCTGTCTGAACCAGTTTCCAGTCTGCAAGTATATTATGTAATACAGGTATGGGATCTGTTATCCAGAAACCCGTTATCAGGAAAGTTCTGTATTACAGAAAGGCCATCTCCCATAGACTCCATTTTATCCAAATTATCCACATTTTTAAAAATGATTTCCTTTTTCTGTGCATTATTCAAACAGTGCCTTGTACTTGGTCCAAACTAGGATATAATTAATCCTTATTGGAAGCAAAACCAGCCTATATAATGTTTAAACGATTTTCTAGTAGACTTAAGATGTGAAGATCCATATTACAAAAAGATCTGTTATCCGGAAAACCCCAGGTCCCAAGCATTCTGGATAACAGGTCTCATACCTGTACTTTTATTGGAAATGTTTGCATCCATGTGCAGAGCATTCCATGAAGTAGATTGTTGTGCCTTTGTATTATAGAGCATCACTTTACATTTCATTTACACTAGAAACAAGTAAATTGGCTCCTGTGGAGTTCAAGCCTTTTATGTGTCAACATTAAATCTAAATGGTGAATGAGTTGTGATACATTTGAGCATATGATTTCAGAATGTGAACATCCTGTGGCCATGATTTTCTCTTGATAATTGAAAAAGGTGGTTATTTTCTATAAGAAGTGAAGTTTCTGAAACAGTGTTTTGAGTGTATAGAATGGCTACCTTGTCTGTTTTATACAGTTTGTATTGTATTTTGTTTATATTTAGGATCTATGTAAATATAATTTTTTTACCCATACCCAGCATACATAAAACAAAATTCGATTAGAGGTTCCATCTCATGCCTGTATACAGAAATAGATATCCTAATGCTGCATCACTTATTTGCAAATAAATTAGAAGCATATTACAGTGTTTGTGGACTACCCCACAACACATTTGATACATTGTATGCATGTATAACTTTATTTGTAAAGTGCTGTTGAGGATTCGCAATGCACATAAAGCATTAGCATTTATATAAAGATCTGGCTTTGCTGTATCGTTTAAAGGAACAGTAATACAAAAAAAGCTTTTTTAAAAATAATTAAAATGTAATGTCCTGCATTAGTAAAAATTATGTTTTGCTTTAGAAAGACTACAACATTTTATATAAATAGGCTGCTGAGTAGCCGTGGAGGCACCCATTCAAGCTGAAAAGGGAGAAATGCACTGGTAACTTAGCACATAACAGATAAGCTCTGTAATAGAATACAATGATATTCTACAGTTTACATCGGTTATCTTCTATATAATCTGTGCTTTGAATGGCTGCCCCATGGCTACACAGCAGCTTGTTTATATAAACTATCATAGTGTTTCTGAAGCAAACACTCCAATTCTACCAGTGGGAAACAGTACATTTTATTTAATTACTTTATAAAAACTTAAAATTTTTTGGTGTTACTGCTCCTTTAAGAATTGACTGAAGGCTTGGTCATAGTAGCTGAACATGGGAAATCATCAACCCCAGGTCCAGAGCATTCTGGATAACAGGTCCCATACCTGTATAATGTATTAGCCCTGTGCCAATGTGTGGTACAGGGAACTAGTTTATATTTTCACTAAGTACGATGGCACATTGGGGGTTATTTATTAACACTGGGTAAATTTTCCCAAGGGCAGTAACCCATGACAACCAGATTGCTGCATTCATTGTTCTACTTGCAGCTGGTAAAAAAAACTAATCACTGATTGCTTGCTATAGGTAACTGCCCATGAGCAAATTTGGCCAGTGTTGATAATTGAGCCCCATTGACACAGTCATATCCTTTCAGGATGTGGATTGCAGGAGGTATTCATTGAAGGTCATTTTGGCAGCAGTAATCAAATGGCAATTGACTGCTAGCTATGGAAAGACTCACACACCATTAACTATGCTCTAATACCATTAATGTAAGATACTGTTTCATTTGTACTTTAAACAAACTCAGGAAGTATTTATAAGATTATAGAAAAATATTATATATATTTTCATTATATTTATTGCATATCCTCACCACAACATTGCAGTTCGTTGTGAGCATGTGAAATAATTAAAAAAAAAAAATAACGTTATATGAATCTTTGATGGCAAAGGGCATAGGTGGACCTGTAGTTTTCAAGCTTAATTGTAGCAAACTGTATTGTATGCTATAAAGTACTCTTGTGTAAAAAAAAAAAAAAAACCACTGGCTTGGGGGTTGAAAGTATGATTTTGCATCTTTATAGATCCATTGTAAGGCCTTAACTTGAGTATGCAGTTTTGGAAGAACTTTTGGGCCTTAGTCCTTAGAAAAGATATTAACAAGCTAAGAAGAATACACAGATTTATGTAAGCAAATACATGAGAAAAGATTTAAAAGATGGGGTCGGTTTCTCTGGAGATATGGCAGTTGTGAGGGAACATGATTACATTAGTCCAACGATCCACAACCAGTAGCTAGTGCGCAACATACTGCTCCCCAAACCCTTGGATGTTGCTCTCAGTGCCCTCCAAGTAGGTGCTTATTTTTTAATTCCTGGTTTGGAGGCAGGTTTTGATTTAGTAAAAAACAGATGTACCACTAAACAGAGCCTTATGTTGTCTGCCAGTTCACATAGGGGCTACCAATAGCCAATTACAGCCCTTATTTGGCTCCATCCAGGAACATTTTTCATGCTTGTGTTGCTCCCGAACTCTTTTTACATCTGAATGTTGCTCATGGGTGAAAAAGGTTGGGGATCCCTGCTCTAGTGCATTAGAGGATATTCTAGACTGATAGTGATTTTTTTTATGTTGAAAAGAACAAGAGGCCACACCTTAAGGGCAAAGACACACGGTCAGATTCGGGGAAATTAGTTGCCTGACAAAAAATCGCCTCTCCTTCTCCCCAAACTGCCTTCCCGCCAACTATCATGTAAATCGCCAGCGGGATGGCACTCGGAGCGCTTTGTTTTCCGAAGTCCCTCGAAATCGCCAGCGGGATGGCGTTTCATTTTCTGAAATCCCCTGAAGTTGCCACTTTGGGCGACTTCCTTAAATGAAGCACTCCGAGTGCAATCCTGCCGGCGATTTACATTTAAGCCGAGGGGAGGGCAGTTAGGGAAGCTTTGTCGCCCCAAAGTAGAAAAGATTTGTCACCAGGCAACTAATCTCCCCAAATCTCACCGTGTGTCTCTGCCCTTAGACTTAAGGAACTAAACTTTCACCTGAACTAATGGTCAGTACCTGAAGTAATGGCTTTTCATATCAAGGCTGTGGAATGCCCTGTCTGATGTAATGACAGATTCCATTAATTGCAAGGACTTTGATGACTTATTAGAGATGTGTTATATCCAGGGCTACAGAAATCTCATGGTCTACATGTATATGTGAATATATATTCACATATATATGAGCGTGTGTGTATTCATTTATACATTGTAGGTAGTATGCAGTGAACCATTTGACGGGGTTGAACGTGATGGACTGTTGTCTTTTTATTTGTTAAAATGAACCATGTAACAGAATAGTAAAGTTGATTTGGGAAGAAAAATTGTGAAATGTTCTCATTAAATAGAGGAAAAAGGACATTATGGAATGAGAGTGAGTTCAGAGAAAGGTTACTCTGTAAAGGAATGGAGGATCATGCCTATGATGAGAGGCTGGCCAAATTGGGATTGCTTCCTACAGATAACAGTTTTTTAAAGTGATTTTTATCAGTGTTAAAGTATTCAAGGGCTATATTCATGAAGTGCTGCAGTGGTTATATACATCAGTGCATCTTACCAGAGGACAAGAGGCATGTATAGCTGGTCAGTGTAAGAACAGTAAAGCTGTGGAAATATCTATCAAAGGGGGTTTTCTTTCAGGTATATTGAATATTGCATTCAGGAAATTTGATTACATATGTATTCAGCTACTACTGCCCTACTGATGGCACGCTATTTATAGTGAGTTTAATTATCAGGTCAAGTGATGACCCTTCTGTGTCCAATTTTAATGGATTAAGCTAGCAGCGCCTTGTGGTAGAGGAACATGTAAAGAAAATTATGCAATGTATGCCTTCTCTTGGTTTTCTTTTTTTTCTTAGCTGTGCTTATACTGCATACCATAGTGGCCACACTGACGTATTACTTTATGCTTAAGTGATTGAGTATTTTTTTCTTATATTGGCCATTGTTTGGGACCCTTGGCATCGGTCCTGTTGCTTCTGCACCCATCCAAGATGTTTTGTTGGTTGATTACTGCTGTTGAATATAAAAAGTATATTAAAAATCATTTTGGTATCATTAAGTGCTTCTCATGGGTTCAGCTCAGTGAACTTGATCCTTAATCTGTGGGTCAGTACCCAAAAATGGAACTGCATACTGTTTATGAAGGGTCTCCTATGATAGGAAACCGTGGTACTGGTATGTTTTGTGAGTAGGCCCAGAATTAAAGGGACCTGTGAGTTGGGTGGGTTCAGCCCAGAACAACACAACTTTCTTTAATGAAAAAGAAACCTATCTCCAATATACTTTAATTAAAAAATGTTTACCATTTTTATAAGAAACCTGACTGTATGCAGTGAAATTCTCCATTCATTTACTGCTGTGGATAGTAATTATCAGATGGTCCCTAACTGCTAAGCAGGGAAACAATCATACTTATGAACAGGGGGGGAGCCCCCACCTTACTTCCCAGCCATGCAGAACTCAAGCAGCTTTGTTTATGACGATCCCTAAGCAGTCCAGCCCACACTGAGCATGTGCACAGTCTTGGTCTTGCAAAGATGTTTAACAAAGTTATAAGACGGTGACCCCCTGTAGCCAACTTTTTTTTTTTTTTAAACTCAGGTAGTTTATTGAAATCATAGAGAGACAAATAAAAAAAACATATAAGTTCTTACATCAAAAGCATAGAGAAAACACATCGCTGTTCATCAAGGCAAGTATAGAATACACTCATGTAGTACAAGGATAATGCACTATACAACAACATCTTTGCTAAGCACCACATAGGAGAGCAACTTGAATCACAATGATACATGAATATCAGGGAACATGTAGCGAAAAGCATCACAGTCATATCCGCAACATATCTCTGAAACAGTTAGTTACCCAACAAGCAAGCGATTGTGTGGGAGAGGGAATACATCCAACCAAGGACCCCAAATTTTACTAAATTTAGTAAGGACCCCCCTTTTAATATAGACCAGTTGTTCAATGTTGGATATATCCATCATGGTTTGCTTCCAACAGGCAAATGTAGGGGGAGCGATGTTTCTCCAATTCTGAGTAATGAGTCTCTTGGCCAATAATAAAGCCTCCTGTAAGAAGAGCAGCTGGGGCTGATTAAGTTGAAGATCCTGTAAAATAGCCAAAATACACACTTTTGGTGACCTATCTATCTTTATGTGCATAACCATATCCAAAGTGTCTAATATAGATCCCCAGTATGACACAATCTTAGTACAGCTCCACAACATATGTAAAAGAGACCCCTTTTCTAGGGCACATCTGGTACAAAGATCAGGAGTGTCAGCATTAATAAGATGTAACCTGGCAGGAGTATAATATGCTCTATGATACAATTGGATGGTACGAAGTCTATAATTAGGGGAAACCAAAAGGATAGACTCTTGTGCTTCCTGCCATTCCTCATCAGAAATATCACCCACATCAGCCTCCCACTTGTGACAAAGCCCCTGAAGATTATTACCATGGGCAGCTTGTTGTAGCCTACCATACAGCATGGTGACTAGACCTTTAGTATGTCACCTGTTAATATAAGTCAGGAATGGGTGAGTAGAGAGAGAAATGTTGCTATGTTTGTGAGCTGCTGTAAGGCCACGGCTAAGTCTATAATAATTCAGCCATTGGTTCTGTGGGAGATGATACAGATCTCGTAGCTGTGCAAAAGGGTTTGGCTTGCCATCTTGCCACACATCCCCTATAGTCACAATGCCACATTGTACCCACTGAGGCATGTGCCCGAGTTTGGCAATGGTTGGGTAGAATTGGTTGTTCCAAATTGGTGTGAGAGGATCCGTAACAGAGGATTTTATTACTATGTTAGCAAAATGCCAAATTTTACGTAGGGATTGAAATAGAGGTAGACACAAGTCTTGATTTGGGATGCTCATGGGCTTACTTAGGAACCATCCAATGGTATTCAAATCAAACCCAGTTAATTGCGCCCAGAGAGAGTGAAGAGTTTTATGGTGAGCATTCTCTACCCATGTTCTAGTTTAAAGGAGAACGAAAGCCCGAGGGCGCAAAACCCCTCCCCCCTCCCCTCCGTTGCCCCCCCCCCTCCCTCCTCCCCCCTGGCCTACCCCTCCCCCTGGGCAAATGCCCCTAACTTGTTACTCACCCCTCTGCGCAGGTCCTGTCCATGGAGTTCGCAGTCGCCATCTTCTTCCACTCGTGTCTTCTTCCTGCTCTGACCGGCGTTTTCTGGCGCATGCGCAGTAGGAACAGTTACGGTACGGCTCTACTGCGCATGCGCCGAATGTCACGAAGTTTTCCGATTTCACTTCGTGACATTCGGCGCATGCGCAGTAGAGCCGTACCGGTAACTGTTCCTACTGCGCATGCGCCAGAAAACGCCGGTCAGAGCAGGAAGAAAACGCGAGTGGAAGAAGATGGCGACTGCGAACTCCATGGACAGGACCTGCGCAGAGGGGTGAGTAACAAGTTAGGGGCATTTGCCCAGGGGGAGGGGTAGGCCAGGGGGGAGGAGGGAGGGGGGGCAACGGAGGGGAGGGGGGGAGGGGTTTTGCACCCTGGGGCTTTCGTTCTCCTTTAAGCCTAGGTCTGGATTGGGCCCATATCAGTTGCCTAAATAAGATGTTGATTTTTCCAAAGTAGGATTTAGGAATCCACACTGGAGCATGCTGAAGCACATACAAGAGTTTCGGTAAAAATAGCATCTTAATAAGCTGGACTGTGCCGGAGGGACCAATAGGTAAGTTGGACCATGATTTTATCTTAGTAACCATCCAATCTAGAGGCGGATCAAGATTTAACTGTTGGTAGCCCTGTAGCCAACTTTAAAAGCATAAATCATTTGTTTGATTAGGCTTGTGGTGCAGTAAGTTCATGCTTATATATTGTATACAAAATACAGCATTTCTAGCCTCATTCTATTTTAGACATTACATGCCCTTTAAGTCGGGGCTAACATGCTGCAGGTATATACAGTAAATAATGACGCCAAACCTGCTCAGTTTAGTTGTGGGTTGAGTGAGGCCGAGTTAGGATCAGTGCACTGATTCTGCCATTTGGGTCCCCTAAGAAAACTGTAAAGAAATGCTGGTTTACATGATCCTTGGGCATTCAGGTAGCCAATAAGAGGATATTCAGTTGTATTGTAAGCCACTGTGTTAGAGGACATGAAACTAACTGCATTATTAGATTCATATGGGATGACTTGGATTTGGTTAAATACCTATACTGGACAATTGTTAGAGTCTTTCTTCAAGCCATCCTCGGTGGGATGTTTTCACCTTTACAAAATTGCCTCCTGCATGGGCGACAAAACCACATAACAGGTCACTAAACAGCTGCGTGTTAATCATTTAAATAGTTTTAGCACTCTAAAATACAGATGGAGGCAGTTTTGTGTGACTGTAAACTATAATTTGGTGACTTGCAATGAACATTTTGTTTTTGGGTGTTTTGACACGTGCATGGGAGACAGTGTTGTTCTTGCCACAACTGCCCATGTTCCTGTAATCTCAGACTACCCCCCTCCCCCGGTTATTTTCAGGCTTTTTATAACCCAAAAGACAGACTATGGGAAGTGGTTACAAAGGCTATAAACAGACAGGGTGAGACAGCAACAGTTTCATACATCATTAAAACAGCAAGCCAGTAAAACTTTCTATGGTTGAAATTGCTAAGTGACACTAAAGCTGGCCATACATACAGAGATCCACTCATTGGCGAAGTCGCCATTTAAGGAGATCTCTCCACGATATCCCCACCTTGAGGTGACCAATATCGGGCTGATGGCAGTCGCTAGAGCACAACAATGAGCTTATGGGAGGTTGGTTCCACTAACCAATGCGGCCCTCGATCCAACAGGATTTTTAACCCTGCCTGATTGACTGACTTTCGGCCAGATCTCGATTGGGGAAGGTCATTGAAGGGCCCCATACACTGCTCAATAAGCTGCCAACTTAATCTGTCGACCGCTTATATCTGCTCATGTATATGGACCATCTCACACTTCTAATATCTTCATTAGACAGCTGTAAAGGGAAAATTGACCCACCTTTTTTACAGAATAAATTGTGTTCTTTTGCAACATGTTGCATTATGCAGGACAAAATGCATCATTAAAGGCTGCTTGATTTGTATTGTTGCCTCTTTCAGTCCTGTGTTTGTCACTCTGTTTGCAGGGTTTACTTGAAGGAGAATTCAACCCCTTCATCACTAAAATCCCTCCCCCCTGGGGAAATGCCCCTAACTTGTTACTGACCCCTCTGTGCAGTTCCTCTCCTGTTGAGTTCACTGCAGCCATGTTCGCCTGTGTGCTCTTCTTCCTGTATTCGCTGGCATTTGGTGGCGCATGCGCAGTAGAGGGATTTACCGGTAAGGATCTATTGCGCATGCGCCCGAAAGTCCATGACTTTCGGCGCATAGATGCTAAATTGCAGAAGTGGAGTTGCCAATAGCATCCACTAAGCAGTGTGCTTTAATTTTCTACTAGGTATTATACTGCTCAAAACAAAGTCTGCATGGTAGTAAGTAATTGTTACTTGAAGTTCCTAAACCTGACAGTTTTGCCAACCTGACTGTCCCATCTCAGTCTGTCAGTTAGAGTTTCTAATGCTAACCGATTACTGCTGCACAAATATGGCAGCCCCCTCCAAGAGGAACATGGGGGGTAATAAAGATAATGTAAAAGCATCAGGCAAATTCTTTTATGGCAAAATTATAAATAGCATTCAAAAACAATGTTATGACAATTTCAAAAAAAAGGTTGTTTCCTGGTGTCGGTATCTCTTTAACATCCGCATTTGTAAAACTATATTTTCTTGTTCACAAGTAATGTGCTGAAGCAGCTGTTTAATTCCACTTGTACAGAAGAATATTACCGTAAAAGTTTCTTGAGATACATTTAGGGGCTATTCCACACGGGGAGATAGCGACGCGTTTGCGGTCGCGGCGACAAAGCGCCACGACAGTCGCCGCGACCGGCGCAGGCGACAGTTTTGTATGGGCGCCTATGTAAAAACGCCTGTGCTAACCACACGAGGCGATGCGCTTTTCAACAGTCGCCTGAAAATGCCTCGCCAGGCTAATCCAAAAAAGTGGATTCGGTGCATCCCTAGTTCTCTTACATCAGTGCTATCCAGCTGGGGACCAATTATTGTTGGAGAGCAGGCCAGGATATGGGAGGTGTCCACCACTATATCCCCTTTGTTATATGTTACACAATCTGTCATTACCTGTAGTTACAAATACAGGGCCCAGACAATTTTGTCTAAAGGGTAGAAGACCACAAGTAGTCAATTACCTGGTATTAGAGACCCTTCTTTCCTGTTCAAAACAGGCTTTGTAATTGTGGAACAACTTTTATAATGACATCAGGGGGATAAGATGATCATGTGAATAAGAAGCATCTGCGGAGACTAAGGAGTACTTAGTTTTGACTGATGCACAATTTCAGAGTCTATATATGAAACATATCTTATCCAAAGTTTTCTGTAGAAACTTCTAGTTATGCACCTAAGTGACTCCACATGAGCCTTTGGCCTTTCATGCATCACAGTTAAAGCAATGTAGCTATAGGATATTGGAACATTCCTTGAGCAGCACAGTGTATACTAACCCTAATTGAGGAAAATTCTTATGTGACCCTCGAAACTGCTGGCACGTGATTTGAAATGTATTCCAGTATGCCACTTGATATGCCTTCCAAAAGCTTTCTTGTTTCCTATATTTTATATTTTTATAAAGAATGGCTCTGCTAAACATTCAGTCTTAAGGCATAGTGCCAGACATCAAAGAATCATGGAAGACCAAGTAAAGTGGTCTGGCAAGCACAAAGTGAAGCTTCTTCTGTATTTTTGGAGTAAATGAGATGAGCTCCTTCTTCACATAATTTGATCTCTTGTTCAAAAGTCACCTATGTTTAGCTCACTGATTTGGGCTGACACGTGAGGGTTTATAGATGTGCGCCTGCCCTCTCTGTGACATCAGAGACGGGGTTGGGCCGGGTGCAGGTATTATATAAGGGGAAGAGGAGCGGCAGGTTAGGGTCAACAATTTGTTGACCCGCACATCACTAGTTTTACAATCTTCGTAAGCATCATCATCATCCCGAACTTCCACTTAAAGAGGAAAAATGTTATTTGAAAGTACTAATATAATATGGACATAACATTTCCTTATAGGTTTAATCTTTTATTAAAAGACAATTGTTCAGTCCACAGGGACTTGATAAATTATAATACAAAACAAAAATCAATACCCGGCCACTATTCTGTTTCCATTGTTACACATTATCCATGTGCTCACCATTAAAGGTGTTGGATAAATGTAAGAAGTTCTTTAAAAAAAAAAAAAAAATAGTTGATGTAGTGTAGACCATGAAGTATTTTTTTTAAGGTCCCAAATGTAAACACCCTAGAAAAGTTAGAGCTCTAGGCCTGTTACATTAATGGGGTGTTTTGACCACTGTTGACGTCAGTTAAAGCTTCCCTGCCTACCTGTCACCCCTTAAAAGCATCCTGTCTAAAAGAGATGTAAAAGGGCAATATTTACTTAAATATATAGACCAGTTTGGTAAGGTTCTTTAATATGCCACTTAATATTATATAAACTATCTGTTGCTTAAGTGTTCATTTTGGGGATAAAGTTTTCTTTTAACGGTACGGTGAGTGACAGACTGCCATTTTAACTGGCACTCTTCTTACTAAAGTCAATGGTAGTGTGAGAATACATTAGGCCCTACAGTGATGGTCAAGATCTACAAATGTCTTTTCACACATCATAGTTTTACTGGTATTTACTGAATTTGCCTTTAAACAAAGACATGGGGCAATTTCAGGACATTTAGTGCCACATCTAATAATAGCTCCTAAATCAACCCCCAATTATTTATATGGCAATCAGAATGTAGGTTTGTCCATTTCAATCTTGCTGTCCTGTGCATGTGCTGATAAGAAAAGATGAGGGTACCGCCTCTCAATCACACTTATTTTATGTACCATCCATCTAAAGCTGTCACATTAGGCATAAACCCTTGGTGCCTATATGGTAAATACCTGGTGACAGTCCCATGCAAGTGTGAATTCTTATGCAAGGCAGTTGTCACCTGGCCACACTGGCTGCTGCTTTTTTTTTTTAAAGTTTTAATCGTGAAAACTCTTTGGTTTTTGTAATTTCCTGCAAATTGGCAAGCAAGGAGTTGAGACAATTCCATATTAGGTCTTGTTGCGTAGATAATTACATTACCAGTGCACAACTCACTCCCTTCTTTACCTCTAGTGACTGTTTTGTTTGGAATCTATAATGCAAAGAGTTTGGCTGTGCACTGGTAATATCATTATCTTCCTCACAAGGACCAAACACAGAATAGCTTTAGTATGTCTGTGTTTAGCTCAATGAATAGCAACGTAGCATTTTAGTAATTAAAATAATATGCAAAAATGGCACAAACCCTATTTGCTAAACTTGTGTTGGAAAAAGTGTATACATCCCCTTTAAATCCTAATGAAAATCATTATTTCTTCCCATAGAAGCACATTACATCTTTGATTCCAGCTTTGAACAGTGTGCAAGCATTGCGTTCTTTTATATGTGCAGCTGTTGATTTATCTCAGTGCATTAGCAGTTCAGAAGGCTCTGTCATGTGCATTAGGCATAACGAGGAATGCTCATTTATGCTTTCATAGCTTTGCACAAGTGGAGATGAGTGCTGTTAAACATCACAGATGCACTTTCTATATTCAGACCACTAGCACACAAACAGATTGCAGGGACATTATCTTGTATTTGTGACAATTTCACTAAAAATCAGAAATGTGTACAAATGAAATCTAGGTAATAGAGCTGTTATTATAGCAAGGAAATGCTATTAATAAAGGATTCATCTAAAGGTAACATTTTATGCTTAAATTTGCATTAAAGTAACATTGATACATTGGTCATTTCTACTCTTGGATTCAGTATATTTCAGCTCTGGGGTGATCTTTCCTATCATAACCCTCTTTAGATGGGAAAGTCTTAATTTGGAGTAGTATAGAGATCTTACTCCGATCTGAGTAGGGCTTTTGTACACCAGGGGAGAGATTAGCTATGGCTTGGGCCTATTGGGAGAGTGTCCTTAAATGTGCTTAAATTTACTTCTGGAATGTTGGGATGTAAACATACCCTCCAGCTTAAACTCCCAAGTTGCTGCCCTGAGTCAGTCTACTTTATAGGAAAGCCGTAGTGCTGCCTAATGAAATACATTGAGTGAAATGCTGGAAACTGCATCACAGTTACATACAGTGCTGAACAGCTTCAATCTATGCTCAGGAATTTACACTCATTCTAAGGGGGAATTCACTAACAGACGAAAATTCGCCAACGATGGCTTTGCCGCCTTCGCCAAACTTCGCCAGGTGCAACTTCACACAGACAACGCAAATTCACTAAGTTGCACTAAGTTTGCGCCAGGCATAGCGAAGTTGCGCTAGGGTTGGATAATTTGCATACGGCGGGAAGTTACATTTCAATGGGATTTGGCAAGAATTTTAACTTTTTTTTGGACCAAGCCCTATCTACTCTATTGCACTTCGCCTGGTCTGAGGTGGCAAAGGCAAGTCTGGCGATAGAGGTAACGGTCAGTAAATTCAACTAGTTTGGCCAGAGCGAAAATTCACCTGGCGTTAGAGTTTGAGTTGTGCCAGAGTCTATCTCTATTGGTGAAGTGCTGAAATTACGTCACGCTGGCGAATTTTCGCCAGCATTGGCCACTTCGCCTTTTAGTAAATTTGCCCCTTTAAGTAAGTGATGCATTATGTGATTTTTACTCTAAAAGCCACTAAACCGTGGGAACGTTAGGATCACTCATCATCACAGCAGCATGTATGGCACAGAAAAGCACACCTGGCCTGTTTGTGAATAGATTTACACTCATGTGCTCTTTTGCCTATTTACTTCCAGTAGGAAGTAATTGATAATCTTAAAGGGCCAGTAATGCTTAAAAAATGTTTTTACATTTGGAGGGTTATTTTTCAAAGGTTGTGTGTGTGAGTCTTTTTTGAAAAAAGACTTGAATCGCTCAAATTGAGTTTTCGTGTACAAACCACCAAAAAAAAAACCCCCCGAACATCATGAAGACTACAAACATCTTCAAATGGTTCAAGAAACCTCTGCCATTGATATCTACATGAGTTCAATAGGTGTTAGCTGGATTATTTTCAGATTTGAGCTGTTAACACAATAATTCAGGTTTTTTAACCAATAATTCGAGTTTTTACTGAAAACTACCCTTGAAAAGTTGAATTTTTTGGGGAAAAACACAACTCGACCTTTAATAAATAAACCCATTCCAGTTTGCATCTTTTGATCTAAAACCTATAAACAAAACAATTTCCAGGGAACTAATGTCCAATTTTATGTAATGTATTATTCATTATGTAGTTCTAGAAAGCCATGAAAGGCATTTATCTTCTTGTGTAAGAACTAAACCCATTGTATTCTACACAGCTTTCTGCTATCCTCTTACCTGTGCCTTTTATCCTTTTGATTCAAAAGTAGCTCCCCGATGGCTACACAGCAGCTTATTTACATTAACTATAGTAGTGTTTCTGAAGCAATAACACAATTTCTACCAGCGCAGGATACCTTATATTTTAACTAATTCAAAATGCTCGCTCATTTTCTGGTGTTACTCTTCCTTACAATCTTTAAATCAGGATTTTTCCTTTGTACCCTTACGGACCATATTTGCATTTTGGTTCAACTTGTGTGCTACAAGGGGTTTAGCGGCCCTTCATTTGTGTGATCATTTTGATCAATTGCTTAAAGCTTTATGGCATCTTAAGATTTTGCACATTTTTGTATAGTTTCGTAGATGCCCATACATAAATACACAACAATAGCCTGCAATCCTTAAAGTCAAACAAATAACACCAGATGGGCCTTATGAATTCTGTAAATCAGAAGTTTATAATATATTTAGCAGAAAGTTTCAAATATATTGGCAGTTGAAGCAGCTATTATTTCTTGTTACATGTGTTTTATTTATTTATTTTAATGTTGGCTTCTAGTGCTCAGGATCAAACTTTATAAAAGAAATGAATGAATCCAATAAAATGCACTTCTCTAAAGTACATAAAATATTCAAGCATTTAGATATCTTAAATTGTGCCATAAAGTTTAGGCCATAGCAGAATAGAAAATGTGCTGGGCTGATCCAATGTCCCTTATTAATGAGAATTCTATAACATTGTTGCCAACAGCTTTAATCAGCATGACCTAATACATGGAGATTGTGCTTAAAATGTGTTTTTCTCTTTTTTTCCCATTTATTAAATATATCTAGTGGTATAGCTAGGTCTTTGGGCAAGGACTCTTGTCTCAATTATTTCCTGATCCTGTATGCTCAGCCCAGTGCAAAAAGAGAAAGTGAGCCCCATTATAGCAAGCAACTACTTACCCCTCTGCGTAGAAATTTAGCTGTAAGTTTTAACAAATAGCACATTTTAATCTGATTTTCCCGGGATAAAGCCACAGTGATCAAACATGGATAACAACACCAATCTATTTGTACAATATTTTATAAGAGCCTGTGGAAGTGATTAGGGACATTGCAATGCAAAATGAAGATCCCAATGGCAGTAAATGTTTTAGGAGTTAGAACTTGGTTGCCTCCAAAAGTGTTATGTGCTATGGGATGTTTTGTAATGCCTTGCATTGTGAATGGGAACACATTTTTTAATTTAACAGGTATAGGATCTATTATGTGGAATGTGCTGGACCTGGAGACTTTCTGGATAAGGAATCTTTCCATAATTTGCATCTCCATACCTTAAGGGGCAGATTTATCAAGGGTCGAATAGTAAATTCTAATTCAAATTTTCCAGTTTCAAAATTCACATGTGTAAATAGAATATGGATAGATGCAGCATAGTTAAGATCATGTACAAAATACTGTTTTATTACTACAGAGAAAAGGGAAATCCGTTTTACAAACTAGAAATGGGTTCTATGGCAGCTGGACTTCCTGTAATTCTTACCCTCATTTCTGTGCTGTTGTTTGGCTTTAGCTTCAACAGTCTATTTGGCACTGCCTTCCATCATTGTAAATTATTTTTATTATACTGTGCTCATATGGTGTTAATCATTATTCCCTGTACTGTAAATAGTTATCCGGCACACTGTGTCCCCTGTAGTATGCAAAAGAAAATCTTCTTTAATTTCTTGCATTTCATTGTAGAATGTGCAACAAAAAACCTGCTGGACAGCTTTTTTAAACCGTGTGCACAATGTATGCAGTAAAGCTGGTGGGTCTAAGTAAGTACATAGTTATCAAAATCAAAACTTCAGGTCTGCTGGAGTTAGTGAAGCAAAGAAGGACTCTAATATCAGGTTCTCTTAATTGAAGTGGCAAACCATTAGCCTGTGTATGGTACCAAAACTTATTACATTTCGTGATCTATATCAGCCAATTCTTTTTAAATAGCAATCTGGCTGATCAAAAAGCAAAAGCCATTTCCCAACCCCTCTTAAAGGAAAACTATACCCCCAAAATGACCACTTAAGCAACAGATAGTTTACATCATATTAAGTGGCATATTAAAGAATCTTACCAAACTGATCTATATATTTAAGTAAATCTTGCCCTTTTACATCTCTTGTCTTGAACCACCATTTTGTGATAGTCTGTGTGCGGCCTCAGATCACCTGACCAGAAATACTACAACTCTAACTGTAACAGAAAGAAGTGTGGAAGCAAAAGACAAAGCTCTTTCTGTTAATTGACCCATGTGACCTAACATGTATGGTTTGTTTGTGTGTGTACATTGTGAATCCTATGATTACCCAATTGCATATACTACTAAAAAAGTATATTATTATGAAAATGGTTTATTTACATGAAGCAGGATTTGAAATATGAACTGTTTTATGCAATATCTTTTTATAGAGACCTACATTGTTTAGGGGCATAATTTTCCTTTAAGTTCCCTGTGTAATTCAACTGTGCCATCACCTTTTTCCACTGTGAAGTGACGGATTCTGGGATTTGAAGTCTCTCTCCATAGTAGGTGACTTCAAACCCCAGAATCCATTATGGAACAGTGGAACAAGGTATGGGAGAGGCTGTATTACATTTTGAATGTAAGAGGTTTGGAAATAGTAGAGTATCATAGTTTAATTTTAATCTGTGGAATCCGTTATAGCTGCATTTAGTGCCAAGTAGACTAATTATGACATAGTAATGTGTTTGGAAGATAGACCGGTATTTGTTTCACAGTACTCGACTATTTCATATTTAATTCAATACATTTTGTATTATTCTTTACGCATTAATTGTGGTCTACAAGGTGAAAGCATATTTGAAATTTGCTGCTTCTTTGCAAAGTGAGCGGATGCAGCAGAACCATTGCAGTCAGTTTGTTTGCCATGTATTTTCTGCCAGTTTATGTCCAGCAATGAGAAGCCCCCTTTGGAAAAATATTTACCTTTGCACAAACAGAAACACTGATTAAAATAATTGATTTGACACAGAGACATTCTGCTTGTCTCTAGAAAGCAGCCTGATGTAAATCAATCTTCAAGGAGAAAACAGCCTTGCCTGGTTAGAATGCAGTCCTGTGAATCTTGTCAGATATGGCATATTGATTATCAGCTGTTACGAGAAATGCTAATAATGGAATGTGTTTTCTGACTTGGACTGGTAACAATTTAAAATTGACGAGATGGGAAGAAAGATGTCACCAGAGCAGAGAAACTATAAGGATAGGTAAAGTAAATACTGAATAAAGTGCTTTGAGAGCTTCCCAAGGTTACTGGAAGAAAATGCCTTCTTTTGCTGTGCTAAGGGCATTTCTTTTATAAAGACATGGTCTCGTTTTTGGAAGCTTTTGTATTGCACTTTTTATTTCCCTTGCATTTCAGAGGTTAACAAGTTCATCTAAATTACACTTAAGCTGGCCATAGATGCAAAGATCCGATCGTTCGAATCCTCGAACGATCAGAATTCCCCATCTCCCGACCTGCCTCTAACCATTCCGATCAAATAAAGTAGTAAAAGAACAGATCAGACGATGTTCTGCTCCTGACCACAATCGTACGAAAGTTATGTCCGACAAAAAATTGTATGATCGGCAATACATGCAGAGAAATTATCGGCAGCCAACAGAATTCTTTTAACCTCTCCGATTGACCAAATGACCGATCTCCGTGGGACGAAAAATGTCAGGGCTCTCCTCGATTCGTACAATCGGATCTTTGCGTCTATGGACAGCTTAAGAGGCACATTTATCAAGGGTCAAATTTAAAAGATCCAAAAATTTGAATCGAATCCGATTCAAATTCGATCAAACTCTATTCAAGTTTATTCTCTGAAAAACTCAAATGTCAGGAAGGCTACAAACTTCTTCAAAGTGATCCCTGGGCCTCTCCCATTGACTTATACAGTAATTCGACAGGTTTTAGGTTTGCGAAATTTTCGAATTCTTAGAGGGCCCGAGTATGATAAATCTTGAAATTTGAATTTTTTTAAAAAAACTTGAATCGAGTTTGGATAATTCCCTAGTCGATTTTGGCAGTTTTGACCATAAAAAAATAGAACATTTCAATTTTCAATTCGACCCATAATAAATCTGCCCCATAGTATGCTTGAACATTCTGCATATATATTAGCATCTGTAACAATATTTGTTGTGTATATAATATATGAATTCTTAACCAATATGCCAAGCACATTTAACACCCATTTACTTGATTGTAATTAGTGTATCAAATGCAACATTGTAATTTTAAGTATAAATGCTGCAAGATGACAGCTGGAAACTACCTCTATTACAGCTGATTGCTCTTTTTAAGCCTGCACAAATGGGTATTGAGACTGTTCCACATAGCACAGTGTCATACTATAACAAGCGTGGGCAAGTCCAGGGCCCGAGTGTAGGAGAGGAATTCATGATCACTTAAACATTTTAAGGCGTATGAATGTATGTGCAATTTAAAAGAGCCATTTCCATGTTCTAATGTGTCTCCTGATATAGGAAAAACTATATAGGAAAAAAGTTATATTCATGGAATAATTTTATTGTGGCTCCACTATTAATTTCTTCTGTGTATTGGATTATAACATGAGAATTAAGGGGGTTATTTATTAAAGATCGAGTTTTTGAGGTTTTTTTCTACCTCGAATAAACGCCTCTGTGTACTCTCTAGTTTAATATAGTTTCTCTATCTCACAGTATGTCTGCCCAACCTTATAAAGCTCCCCATCACTGCATTACAGCATTTGACTTTCATGTTTTGCCTTTTTTTATCATCAATTACCATGTATTAAAATGATTATTAGCTGCACATTTTCTTTTTTGCATCAAGCTTAGATTCTCCCCATCTGCATTTACTGCCGCTTGGATAGACATTTAAAGGGAGAGCACTCCTAGCATATGGAAATTCAGCACTGTGTTCCACTAGCTAATTCAGACGGAATGCATGAAGGCAGGACTTGAGCTGAGGAATTTGATTCTGCTTATTGAGGATTATTAATGCTGCACTGCAGTGTATTACCGGGATTATATTTGCTTTATTACCAGACTATATTACACAAGCTTACTTCTTTTGTTTTTACTGCTGCATTTCATACTGATACTGTTATCTGCATGATGCTCTTGATAACAGAACCTCAAAATTAATTTGAAAAGGTCAAAATACATTTTTGTAAATTTTTCTAAAATTTAAGTTTAGTGGCACATTTATCAACGGTCGAATTTCAAATTCATGTGAGTATTTTTTTTTAAACTCCCCTAAACTCCCATAAAAATGTAAATCTATTATTACAATCAAATTTTTAAAACTCTGGTGAATTGAAACGACCCGAAAATTCAAATCGAATTTGATTCCAGTTATTACTCCGAAAAAAACTTGAATGTCAGGAAGGCTGCAAACGGCTCCAAAGTGATCCCTGGACCTCTCCCATTGACTTAAACAGCAATTTGGCAGGTTTTAGGTGGCTAATAATTAGAATTCTTAAAGGACCAGAGTATGATAAATCTCGAAAATCGAATTTTAATTTTTTTTAAAAAAAACCTCAAATTGAATTTGAACTCCCTAGTCGAATTTGATAGTTTTAACCATAAAAAAAAAGTGAATTCGAATTTTCAATTCAACCCTTTATAAATCTGGCCTTTAATGTTCCTGTCTCTTTTGATTCATTCTAGTATCTATGTAATCCAGGTGCAGACTTTTTTTTCTTTTCCTTTCGTCTCCTTTCTAGGACCCATTGTATATGACAGCAGCTTTTTCTTTTTTTGGTTTCTTTTTCTTTATTTGGTTTCTTTATTTGTGTGCTTTGGAGCTACTTATTTTTGATTTATTTCATTTCTTTGTTTATTTACACTATATATAACTTATCAATGTTGCGTACATATATATATATATAGGGAAAGGTGGCTACAAGCTGCACACCTTTAAATACATCAAAAAACCTGGGTGCTCTGGTTAAATAATAGATAGAAATTGCACGTGGTACCGGCACTCACAAGGTTTGCATGAAAAATCAATCGTTCAATATGGTTAAATAGGAAAAAAAGGTTTATTGAATCCAGTTCAATACATATTTTTCCTAGTTTATATTGTTATATTATAACATATTATAAAGCATTATATCATATTGATTTGATATGTTTTTGAAACCTCATACTGGTATTTATGTTATTGTGACTATGATGTTTTTAACCAGATTGATCGTTATCACCAGGTGTTTTTTAATTAATGAATTAAGTAATATGTATAAATATGTTGCCAGCAGGGGGCGCTTTTGGCTTCTGATGAAGTGACCGATGTAGCACGAAACACATTGAGCCATGTACTCCCCTGCTCTGCTCATCCGGATTTTTGTGTGTTTTTAAAGAAGATTTAATAAAAGATTTTTATACAATTGTTCCATACAACTTTTCTATCCAAACTAGCACCAAACTCATGCGCCTCCAGTCTAGTACTTGCCTTACCCACGTGACCAGAGTGGATCGTTTGGATGTCCTGGATAGAGCTATCACCCAGCCCCACAAGCGGATCTTGTTTGCATGCACTCCCAAGCTAGGTGCAGACTCTGGACTGTTATATTAGCATCTGTGGAATATTCACAACTATTGTATCAATTATAACAGCTTTGTTTCTTAAAATTTAGGGATTATACTCAGCAAGGCCAAAGATAAAAAATGTATCGCCTAATATATAAATTTAGAACAGTTTACAGAGTTCATGATTCCCCCCCCCCATCTTCCCTCCAGAGCTGCTCCAGGAGATCCAAGCATTGGAAAATTAAATTTCATACTTCAATATTAGAAATATATATAGTGTTTGAAGGTCAACAACCCCTTTAAGTCTATACAAAACCCACCAACTAGGCTGGCATTAATTAACTATAACCACTCTCTTTCAGAGAAACGGATTCCAACACACAGATAATCAAATCATGTTCACCTATAGTGACAATATTCACACAGAGCCATTCTTTGCTCTATTAGCAGCATCAGTATTCCTTCGAATGTGGGCAGAGCTGTTATTTTAAATTCTCTTTCTTTGACTGTGTATTTCATTGGCACTGTAAGGACTGCCAGGGGTGAAGTATTTCAAGCTTCTGTTTGTAGAGCCATGGGCTGCTATTCTTTTAGCTCACCTAAATAACTGCTTTGAAACAGCATTCGTATGAACAGCGAGATCCCATTATAGCTTCTACCAGTTATGTTTGAATAAAGGTGTTAATTGGCTCAAGTAAAGAGCTTTTTAAGAATGTGGGACTGTGAATTATAATTAAAATGACTTGTATAAAAGAGAGATTTAATTGTAATCAGTTGGAGTAAATGCATGCTTTCCTGTGGAGGACACATGGCTCCATGCATGCCTTGCAGTTCCATTGTTAGTGTCAGTAAGGGCTGCAGCATGCATTAATTTGGTTCAATCCAGCCAGTTGCACATGGATTCTCATTCATTTTTCTCTTTTAGATATTAATACAGCTAACAGGCAATAGGTGTACAGAGAGACCGGAAAATGAATAGAAAGACAAGTAATAGAAAGTAACAATTATCAGTAAATTTGTAGCCACACCATTTTCTTGTTTAAACAGCCATTTCAAACTAGATGCCGAAAATGACGACGGTAAATAATTTTAAAAAATATTTAAAGAAAAAGAGCAATTGAATGTTTACATAAAATATTCTATAACTTACTGAAAGAGAAGTACCTCTAATTATGCAGTACTCAACCTTTTTCTGGGACAATGATGAAAGCGTCATTGTCTTAGGGGCACTCTATGGGTAGAGACTAAGGGGCAAATATACAAATTTGCCAGCATGACGTAAGTTTTTTTTCTGAACGTTACCTCCTTCACCAGTGTTTACTTCTCCAGGTCAGAGCAAGCGAAGTTCAATAGAGTAGATATTAGTCTGCCGTTTTTTGGGTGATCGGCTGAAAAAGAGCAAATTTTTTTTTCAGGGTGCCCACCTTCCCCCCTACATTTTATAACATATGGCACCTTAAACTATACTGTGGGAACATGTGTAGGGCATTAGAACACCCCTATATACTTTTATTCCCTTTCTCTGGGCTTGTGTAGTGTTAGGTATGCGCTTCAGCATACGCATCCATTCATTTTTAAATTTGGCGCCGTATGCAAATTAGCCTTCGCTAGCATAACTTCGGACCACTTATCGTAACAACGCTAGCGCAACTTCGCAAACGATCGGTAACTTGTGCGCAACTTCGGATCTTCAAGAATTTGCGCAGCCCTGGCAAATCTATGCCTGGCGAAGTGCCGTGAAGGCAACGGAAGTAAGTAAATTTGCCCCTAAGGGATTCTGTGTAGTAAACCACTTTTGTGAAGTTAAAATAAAAAAGGAATAAAAGGGTTGCATTTTGCACTGGGGATGTGTATATATACTGCAAATGTTTTAAAAAACAGTTCAAGGTGACATTATTTGTTTTTGGGTTTTTTTTGGCCACAATAACACACTTTTAGCAAGTTGTTTTATTGCATGCAAATGTAATTGCTGTTGAAGACTGTATCTGTCTGGCTGTTGGCATTCAATGCTTTCCTGGTTCTGACTGCTGAAACAATGTTAAAAGCCAGCTGATTAAAGTTGATTAAAATACCTGGAGGAGCCCTTTTTTTAAAAGTCGGACCCAGAGAACAGAAAGGGATACATCCTTAAAAAGCTGTGCATGCAAACTGGGGGGCCTAGGGTGGCACCAGATCAATGTACACCACTGTGCTGCCAAGTATTTTAAAAATGGAATTCCTATTTGTGATACAGATTTATTAAATATTGTTTAGAGTTTAGTGAAATCTAAACAATAACATTGGTTTTGTTTTAAGTGCTGTAAATCATAAAATCATTGTTTCTGGCCCTAAAGTACCATACTGCTAGCACCATGTGCTTTGTTTTTTGTGTGCTGACCTACATATTAATTGCCAACGTGTAGTGTGGCAGGATCAAATAGTCCTACAGCATTAAAAACTTTTTCAATGTTTTTTCCGTTATAATATGAAAGCTAGTAAGGGAGATGATGGTATATGGTCTATTCAGGCACCTGAGTCTGATTAGTGAATAGAAAATGCATGTACAATCCTTGTTTGAATGGTCACATTTGGAATAGCTAGGAAGAGATAATGTGTATTGATCCTATTTTTGTCTGTCTGTTCAAATAAGGTATTTTCTTTCAAGCTACATTCTCTTTTCTTTTGTCTCCGTATTGATTGCTAACCACATTACTGTATACTTTTTTTGTAGAGCATACTCTGTCCACCACCAAACACTCACTTTCATCTTTTTGTAAATGGATTTTTTTAAAGAAAAATCAAAACAATAAAATGCCACATTTTACAGCTTTTCCAAGAACACTGAATTGTATGTTTATTGTTACTGTAAGTGGACTCTGTTATTTGGAAACCAAACAGTTTTGGTCAAGGGTGTTGCTTGGTCGTACTGGGATAAGGGCACAATTTGTTTCTTGTTTCTGTAATGGATCCTTGCATTTCTTGACTTTTAAGAGTATGTGTATTTTATAGATATTTACGGATTTGATATTGTTACCTGGCTCCATGAATTTTACTTACTGTATATGCTTGGTGTTCCTTGGATTAAAGTGCTCACACGAAACGTGATTTCTGCCTCACAGCTGAATACATACAGTCCTGGTGTCTGCACAATGGGAGGCTTTAATAGCAGTTATGACCTAAAAGAAATTAGCATGCATTTTTAAGCTGTCTGTGCCTCTTTTAACGCTGCTATTTGACCTCTATTATCAAAACAAATAAGTACAAATACTATCTTAAGACATGGCATTTTCAGGCAGGAATGTATTAAAGATTTGGCAACTTTTCCATATTTAAAGGGATTATGTTGCAGGAAAACATGTTTTGTTTTTTCAAAATGCATCAGTTAATAGTGCTGCTCCAGCAGACTTCTGCATTAAAATCTGTTTTTCAAAAAGAGTTTTTTGTATGTTTAATTTTGAAATCTGACATGGGGTTAGACATGTCTGTTTCGCAGGTGCCCCAGTCATGTGACTTTTGCTGTGATAACTTCAGTCACTCTTTACTACTGCACTGCTTGTTGTTGTGATAACCCCCCTCCCTTTCCCCCCAGCAGCCTAAGGGTAATGTCACACATGGAAATTCAGGGAGATTTAGTTGCCCGGCGACTAATTGCCTCTTCTTTGGGGGGCGACTAATCTCCCCAAACTGCTTCCCCGTGTCTTCCGCCTGCTACAATAAAAACACTTGCGGCATGTCACTGAAGCATCATTTTCTGAAGTCGCCCGAAGTTTCCTCGTAAGGTGACTTCAGAAAACGAAGTGTAGTGTAACCGTTCAGAATCTGCACCTGAATTACCGAGCTACTAGACTGAAACACCAGAGACACGAACATTAAACTTCAAATTTGGAAAAACTGTAAGAAAGAAATGATTTTTTTTCAATTGCCTTCCATCTTTTTTTTCTGATGAACAATCTAAAAACAACTGAACTGAAAAAAAGTTTTTGGAAGGTGAACAATGCCTTTAAATGTAAGTTCATTGGCAGAAATGTAGCAGAAGCCTTGAAGGTAGTCCTCATTCATTTCAAGTTCTGGTTGACAGCTAATATAGTCACTCTTATATTGTATTCAATATATATACAATATCAGCTGCTCCCATATGCATGTCCCTTCACTGGCTCCCAATCTCCTCTCGAATCAAATTAAAACTACTCACCCTTACATTTAAGGCCCTTGAAGGATAAGTAAACCTTTAAAATAAGTGAATGTAATACTGATGAGGGTGCTATTCTAAGCACTTTTGCAATTTACATTCATTATTTATTTTCTTTTTTTTCCCAAGATATTAAGGGATACATGTACCGTTAATATGAATTAATTTTGTTACAACAGCGCCACCTGCTGGTCAATTTCCCACCATTCTGACCACCAATTAGTCATGGAAGTTGTCAGGAGAAATAAAGAGGCTGCTCTGATGTTCTTTTGCTTAGGAATACAATTAGAAACCTTTCTCACATCTTTCCTAAGCAGAAGAACATCAGAGGAGCCACTTTCTTTCTCCTGACAACTTTCTTGACTACTTGGTGGTCAGACTGGTGGGAAACTGACCAGCAGGTGGTGCTGTTGTAACAAAATTCATTCATATTAACAGTACATTTATCCCTTAATATCTTGGGATAAAAAGAAAATAAATAATAAATGTAAATTGCAAAAGTTGTTACAATAGCCCCCTCATCAATTTTACAGTCACTTATTTTGAAAGGTTTGCTTATCCGTTAACAGTGAAGCCCCTCCCTATATTTCATCTCTGATCTCCAAATAAGCTCCTTCACGCAACCTTCGCCTCGCTTCTTCTCCTCTCATCACTTCTGCCCATTCTCGTCTACAAGACTTCTCTCGGGCTTCTGCTTTTCTCTGGAACTCTCTGCCTTGAGCTGTCAGACTTTCCCCCTATTATTCACTGTACCTTAATCAATCATTGCTGTATCCAAATCACAAAATTGTTTCTAAAATCCTAATGTCTCAATTGTACCCTAACCTCTATTTTTTAAACTCTAATTTTTAGGGCCCTCTAATCCTATTGTACTCGGTAAACCCCTGTTTGTTATCCACCATTTATTTCCCTGTTTGTTATAACCTAGGTAAAGCACTGTGTATTGTCGGCAATATATAAATAAATGATGATTATATTGGTAACATAACCGTAAATAGTAGGGGATTGAGCTTGTATAAACCTGCGAGGCAGCTGCACAACTTCATATCAACTCTTGAAAACAAACTGGCATTAGTTTTACATTTCAAAATGTTACTGTGGTAAAATTACTTGTGACTTATTCGCTCTGATTTAATTACAACATAACCAACAATATAATATTTTGTTGATGCATGTGTTCAAGCACAGAGCTTATCCTTTTGTGGGCACACGGATCATTCCAGCGTTAACAATGTGCACCTTTGGGATTCGGTTTATATTTAATATCTTTAAGTATTCTGTTTATAGTTGCTTCTACGATGATGGTTTCAGCTGTAAGAAGTAAAATATAATATCCTTTCTTCGCTGATTAAATCGTTGATTCCCACCCCAGCTGTCCTGTCTTAAAGAGTCCCAATGTTTAGTTTAGTTATTTAGTGCAGTGTATATTTGTCTTTCAGGAAATGTGCCCTGTAGAACTGGTGTTAGCAGCTGACATTTTGCCAGTAATCTGTAATTTGTAGCTGCCTCCTTCCTGCTAATAATACCCATTTGGCCTTTGCTACTGCATTACTTTGAAATCTACAGGCAGGGGGATCACATTCACTTTTCCTGTATCCAATTTTTTTCTGGGCCATTGCCATACCATTTGCATTTTTTTACATTTTGTCATAATGTTACTTTAATAACGGTAATTTCATGAAATCATGCTAATGGAGCAATTGCAGTTCAAGCTGTAGTGTTGGTTATTTGCAATTCTGAATGCTAAAATAAGGTATATTTAAGCTCTTTGCATATTAAGGGACCTATTTGTTATGCTGCATGAAACAAAGTTGAGGAAAAAATGCTAAAAGGCTGTGTAACATAAATGGTGAATTTGTGTGTGTTTTATTTTACGATATGCAAACCCCAGATTTTTCACTGTTATTTTACACGGCAAAGCCTGCCAATGTGTGGCTAATTTTGTTTTTGCCGTTTTTTACACTGCAAAATAAATCTGCCCTTAAATGTTCCTATTTAAGATAAAATATCATTTTTTTTTTACTTTAAAGGGCATGTAAAGGCAAAAAAATACAATCCAATTTTTTCTTTCTTTAATGAAAAAGAAACCTATCTCTAATATACTTTAATTAAAAATGTGTACCGTTGTTATAAGAAACCTGACTGTATTAACTGAAATTCTCCCTTCATTTACTGCTGTGGATAGGAATTGTCAGACGGTCCCTAACTGCTGGGCAGGGAAACAATCATACATCAGCAGTGGGAGCTCCCACCTTACTTCACAGCCATGCAGAACTCAATCAGCTTTGTTTGTTACCCTGTAGAGCAGTCGGCGACTGTCTAGAGATTTGTATTGGATTTTTTTGCCTTTACTTCCCTTTTACTGTTTCCAACTCCAGGGACTCCAGGGACAAAGATCATGGAGCCAGATTAAAACAGATAAACTGAATTCTATTTGGAGGATTATTTTGCTGCAGCCACTGGTTCTGCAGAGTTGGAGAAAGTTTGTATAAAACAATACAAAAACTATAAAATCCACTTTAGATTATATGACAACACAGGACCCAGTGCAGTCTGCATATTCTGATTATTAATCAGTCTTGATGTATTGGCTTCTGGCAGATTTTATTTGACTTGTGCTGTTTTGATAATTTATGATGATCCGTAAGCAGCAGCCCAGACCACACTGAGCATGTGCATAGTCTTGGTCTTGCAAAGATGTTTAACAAAGTTACAAGATGCTGATGCCCTGTGGCCAACTTTGAAATCTTAAATCATTTGTTTGATTAGGCTTGAGATGTAGTAAGTTCATGTTTATGTTTAGTATACAAAATACAGCATTTCTAGCATTATTCTATTTTAGACTTCCCCTTTATTAAAGATAAATCTGGACATTGTTACTACCCTCTTGCCCTCCTGTTGTTTAATTGGCTCAGTGGAATTTCTTCTGTGCATTGCAAAACTTATTCAGACCCTTGAACAGTTCTGAAAATCTCAGGCACTCCATATAGATCAAAAGGGGAAACTAGATGCTAATCTTCTACTAGTTAAATGGGAAACTTCCACATTTGACAAGAGACACATTTATTTACATGGATTCTACAAGTAAGCTCTCCTTGCATCCATCCTAACTAAGTAAAACAACATTATTATCTTTGGGAGGAGAAACCCATACCTGCTTATCTCTTTATTTTGCATGACCTCTTCCAAGGAAACTATAGGTTTTTTTGTACTTTAACTGTAGACCTGCCCATAAAATGTATCCGAATGGGACAAGCCTTTTGGGATGAGCCTTTTCTCAGCAGTAACATCTTTAAACCTTTAGCGGTAAACATGTAACAACTTTTTACTCTATCCAGGAGTTATCTTAGCCCTTTATCCCTTGCAGATTTGTACTTAAATTTGCAAGTGGTGCAAATTCTGAGATGATTTATTTCACTGAGCTGTTGTATAGAAAAATCTAAAGAGGCAACATAAATTGTTCCAGGCATTGTAGGAACGGAAGCTATGCAAAGTGCCACCCCTGTTCATGTACTACATATAGGGTTGCCACATGACCGGTAAAAATGATGATTGATCCCAATGTTATTAATAGGGAAAAAATATAAATATATAGGAAGACCGGTATTTTTTTCCAGAAAAGTTGGCAACCCTAAGTACATACAGTATTTCTTACCACGGTGAGAAGTGTGGGTAGATGCTGGCAAGAAAGCCAACGCACAAGATGAGTTCCATCCACTTCCTGATGCCATCCTGCAACCAACAGGGGCGATTCTGAATCCTCTGCCACCGATTCAGCTTTCCTGTTGCTCCTGATATCTCTGCCATGGTTTTGCACCATACACAAGCTGCCTACTAAGCCAAGAGTAGCAGAGTCAGTAGCCAGTGTCGGCCCCTGTATCCAGCTTTAGGGAGAAAATCCTAAAAGTAGCCAGTGTTGGGGTTGCTTAAAGGGGTTGTTAACCTTCAAACAATTAGTTGTTTTCATATAGATCACCAGAAAGAATGACTTTTTCCAATTACTTTCTATATTCTATGTGTAACCGTTTTTCTAATATTGAAGTGTAAAGTGTAATTTTTCACCTTCTACGGGCAAGGCCAGACGTTGTGTTTTTACGGCCTTTTTACGTTGCGTTTTTAAAAAAATAGCCAGGGATAAATACGCCACTAAAACCACATGCGACCGTCAACATGCGTTTTACAGCACGTAGGATTCTTTTCCCAACATGCACTTCTCA
>CM076678.1:105464801-105862301 GCA_038501925.1 Xenopus petersii | reverse complement strand
GCGTGTTGCTGTCATATATCGCCCCCCAGGTCCCTACTCCACCTTCTTGGATCACTTTGCTGCCTGGCTTCCATACTTTCTCTCCAGTGAGACACCTGCTCTCATTTTAGGGGACTTCAACATCCCCATTGAAAACTCTGATTCTGCTGCCACCTCTGAACTTCTCTCTCTAACAGCTTCTTTTGGTCTCTCTCAGTGGACCGACTCACCTACCCACATCGAGGGTCATGCTCTTGACCTTATATTCTGCCACTCATGCTGCCCATACAACTTAATTAACTCTCCCTACCCTCTGTCTGACCATCATCTACTCTCCTTTCAGATACTGCTTTCACCTGCACCTTCACAACCATCTCTCTCTACCCACACGTACAGAAACCTTAATGCCTTTGAACCACAACAATTATCAACAGTATCAGCACAATCCATATCTCATATTAATACTCTCTCCTGTCCCAATATTGCAGCTTCTCTCTACAACGATGCCTTTTCAACAGCACTTGACTCCCTTGCACCTTCTACCACCCGTCACAGCCGGCCAGCTAAACCCCAACCCTGGCACACTAGTGTAACACGGTACCTCAGAAGATGTAGTAGATCAGCTGAGCGACGGTGGAGAAAGTCACGAACTGATCCTGACTTCATCCACTTCAAATTCATGCTCTCCTGCTATAACCGAGCTCTATCATTGGCCAAAGAACAATACTTCTCTCATCTAATATCTACTATGTCCTCCAAACCACAGCAGCTGTTTGCCACATTTAACTCACTCCTATGCCCCCCTCCACCACCTCCACCTATTAATGTTACCGCCCAAGACCTTGCTCATTTCTTTAATGAAAAAATCGATCTCATTAGGCTGAGCATACCGTTCGACAACAATCTTAGACCAACGTGCAGTCCACTCACATCTACTTTGCACTCCTTCACCCCTGCAACTCTAGATGAAGTTAGCAAACTTCTAGCCAGCTCAAAACCCACCACCTGCTCCCTTGACCCCATACCCTCTCGCCTTCTCCACCCAATCTCTGACACACTCTCTCCTGCACTTACCCACTTATTCAATCTTTCACTCTCTACTGGTACCTTTCCATCATTATACAAACAAGCACTAATCACTCCTATCCTCAAAAAACCTTCCCTTGATCCCAGCTCTCCCACTAACTATCGACCGGTCTCCCTTCTTCCATTCGCATCCAAAATACTAGAAAGGCTTGTTTACAAACGCCTGATCCAGCATCTCACTCACAACTCCCTCCTCGACCCCCTGCAATCTGGCTTCCGCCCATCACACTCGACTGAAACTGCACTCACCAAAGTAACCAATGATCTTCTATTGGCAAAGTCTAAAGGTCATTATTCCATTCTAATCCTTCTTGATCTCTCTGCAGCCTTTGATACAGTTGACCACACACTCCTCCTTGACATTCTACACTCAGCTGGCATTCGGGACACTGCTCTTTCATGGTTTACATCTTATCTGTCTGACCGTTCCTTTAAAGTTTCCTTCTCTAACTCTACTTCTACTACTTTCCCACTCTCTGTTGGAGTTCCTCAAGGCTCTGTTCTTGGCCCCCTGCTGTTCTCGCTCTATACAACTTCACTAGGAAAACTCATTCAGTCATTTGGACTTCAGTATCACCTTTATGCTGATGACACCCAACTCTACTTGTCTACTCCTGATCTTTCTAACTCTGTCCTTTCCCAAGTCACAGACTGTCTCTCTGCTGTCTCCTCCTGGATGTCACAGCGCCACCTGAAACTGAACCTTTCTAAAACAGAACTCATCATATTTCCTCCAAGATCTTCCCCTGTCCCTCAGATATCACTCACCGTAAACAACACCACCTTTCATTCCACCACACAGGCACGCTGCCTAGGAGTCATCTTAGACTCTCATCTAGCTTTTTCACCACACATTCAAACACTTGCAAAATCTTGCCGTATTCAACTGCGCAACATTGCTCGAATACGACCCTATCTCAGTTCAGAATCAACTAAAACACTGATTCAGTCTCTCATCATCTCCCGCCTTGATTACTGCAACTTACTCCTCACAGGTATTCCAACAAGTCACCTTTCACAACTCCAATCTATTCTAAACGCGGCCGCTAGACTCATTCATCTAGCTCGCCGCTCAACTTCAGCTGCTCCCATATGCATGTCCCTTCACTGGCTCCCAATCTCATCTAGAATCAAATTCAAATTACTTACACTCACATTCAAGGCCCTTAATAAAGAAACCCCTCCCTATATTTCATCTCTAATCTCCAAATACACTCCTTCACGAAACCTACGCTCTACTTCTGATCTTCGCCTCACTTCTCCTCTGGTGACTTCTGCCCATTCTCGTCTACAAGACTTCTCTCGGGCTTCTGCTTTTCTCTGGAACTCTCTGCCACAAGCTGTCAGACTTTCCCCTTCCTTCCAAACTTTCAAGCGCTCCTTAAAGACCCATCTGTTTAAAGAGGCCTATTCGATGTACCTTAATTAATCATTGCTGTATCAAAAATGACAAATTGTTTATACAATCCTAATGTCTCAATTGTACCCTAACCTTTTAGTTTGTAAACCCTATTGTACTCTGTAATCCTTGTCTGCTATCCACCATTTATTCCCTGTTTGCTATAACTGCAGTAAAGCACTGCGTATCTTGACAGCGCTATATAAATAAATGATGATGATGATGATGATGATGATAGATAGATAGATAGATAGATAGATAGATAGATAGATATAGAATATATATATATATATATATATATTTGCAATATATTTAAGCTGGCCAACTGCGTCAAAGTTGAGTGCAGAGGACTCTTGTATTTGTCTTGGATTTGATGTTGTTCCTGCAATTGTCAAACCTTTATTAGATATACACATGCAGAAACAGATAAATCATAACAGTCTCTTTCCCTTGGGAGTGATGGATAAAAATGGGAATTTTAGCACTTTCACGGCTTTCTTAAAAGCTTTCAAGGGAAAACATGCAGAGCACTAGATATATCAAGTATTTGATTTACTTTAATTTCCTGAAAGTGGCATAAGTTATGACTAATAAGGTGGTAATGTAATAAAAATTTGGGTATTTAATCTATAACAACCAATCACATGTTTGCTGCTTAAAGAAGCCATTAAATGCTGCTTGCTGATTGGTTGCATGACTAGCACTGGAGTAAACTTTGTGCATGTATTAGTCCTTTGGGGCAAATTTACTAAAGGGCAAAGTGGCTAACGCTAGCTATAATTCGCCAGCGTGACGTCATTTCGTTACTTTGCCGATTTACTAACGGGTGCTGGCATAAATTTGCTAGCAAAGTGGACATACTCTATCACTACTTCGCACCCTTATGCCAGGCGAAATTGCACTAATGTAGATATTTTTACTGGTAGAGGTTCAGATTGACTTCAATGCAAAGGTATTTTTTGGCATTTTATTTAAAATGCCATTTGCAATTTAGTGTGGGTAATAAAGTGTACCGGGCGCCTTCACCTTTGAGGTATGTTTTAGATTTCTGGGAGCAGTAGTCTATTGATATGTGTAATAACATAAATTCCAGGGCAATAGGATGGACAGTAAAAGGCCAAGTAAATACTTTAAATTTATAGTTTTCCCTTCCTTACACTTGGAGCAAAAATGGCTTTTTAATTATTAAAAAAAATAGAATACTGTGCCAGTATGTAGTAGTTTAAGACTTTGTTTCAAGAATAGTGTTTAAAGTAAGTAATGGCAAGTCAGTTAGCAGGATTTTTTCAACAAAGCTCTATAGCTATATACAGCTATATAGACTACTGTTGTATATGTGAGTGATATTTGGTCCTCTTTAATATTCAGCCATATGACTTCCATTTACCTGCAAACGAGTCTTCATGTTAATATATCCTACACAACATTAATAGGTTGACCTTGGATACAATAAGGCCATATTCAACTTTTTCCCATGCCATTATGGAGAAAATATGAACACAGTCAGCTTTTCATTTATAGTTTACACATACAGTGTGAAAAAGTTGGAAAATAGTATGTTATAATTATTATTAATGTTGTCAGGTATTGTGCTGCAAATTTGCACCAGCCTTGTATTGTTAAAGTAAAGATGCAGTACACTTTTCTTTTATTGAGTCAAGATGGAATGTCCCTAAAATGCAGTATACAAAGTACTGCTGCTTTATAGCAGATATGCTAGTAAAAAATGTTTTTTTGTGGCAAAACTACCTGCCTATCACCTCTCTTATGCAAAAACATGACGATGAGCCCTGCTATTTTTGGAGTATGTGTCCAAAGCCAAAGAATAAAAATAAAACTTGCAATTTGCCACACCACTTCTATTTTAGCGTATAGTCATCCCTCTAAAATGCTTTGTCCTTTGTGCAAGAAAGATATTTTTTCCCTGATGTTTCAGGTCACCCTTCATAGACCCGTTGCTACTTCTGCCTTTAGATCTATTTGAAAAGTGTTTTGGAAGGTGTTCTTCACCTTCCAAACACTTTTCAGTTGTTTTTAGATTGCTCCCCAGAAATTGTCAGGGCCCGAAGGCTCCGTAGTGGTGAGGACCAAGGAGGAGACAACAACACCAAGTTCGCGGTACAAAAGAATTTATCAAGAGAATAGTCGAAAACAGGCAAATAGTCAGTACAGGCGGCAAGGATCAAAGTCGAAGAACAAGCAAGGAGTCGGTACACAGATAATCAGAAATCAGGAAATCACACCCAGGAACTATACGAAATAGACGTATAATTGGGCAAGGACAGAAAGGGCAAATGGGAATAAATAGTCCAAAAGTTGGCGCCAAATTTGACGCAGTGACGTCATGACGCCGACGCCGGCGTCCTTCCGTTAGCGTCCTGACGCCGACGCACGTTCTGACGCCAGCGTCCATTCCGTCGCCGGCGACACGTTTCAGACGTAGTCATTTTGCGACCAGGAAGAACCTCATGGTGAAGCAGGAGGTCGCCATCTTGGATGTCCCGTGGGGTAAGTTCCTCATTTTCCATTACAGTACCCCCCTCCTTAGGGGGGCCTCAGGACCACCGAGACTAGGAGAAAAAGGAAAGAGTCTGTGGAACTTACGAACCAGGACAGGTGCATGTACGTCCGAACTTTTCATCCAAGAACACTCCTCTGGACCGAACCCCTTCCACTCAATCAGATATTGAAGAGTGCCCCTAGAAATACGAGAGTCCAAGATTCTTTTGACTTCGAATTCCTGGTGATCGTCAACCAAAATAGGAGCTGGAGAAGAGGAAGAAGAGGGACAAGACACAGCAGGTTTAAGCAAAGAAACATGAAAGACATTGGGTATCCGTAGTTCAGGAGGAAGTTGAAGACGAACAGCCACAGGGTTGATGATTTCGATGATCGAGAAGGGACCGATGAATTTAGGGCCAAGCTTGGGTGTAGGAATCTTGAGACGAATGTTACGTGTAGAAAGAAAAACTTTATCACCAGGAATATATGGAGGGGAATAAATCCTTCTTTTATCAGCAAACTTCTTCTGCACCAGGGAACTCTTCTCTATGTTTGCCGCAGTAGCATGCCAAATAGCCAACATGTGGGCGGCTTGGTCATTGGCCGCAGGAACATTGGTAAGAAGAAGGTCCTGGGAAAAGGCCAAAGGATTGAGACCATAAACACAGAAAAACGGAGACTTCTGAGAAGAAGAATGCAGAGCATTGTTGTGTGCAAATTCGGCCCATGGAAGAAGATCCGACCAATCATCCTGGCACAGGGACACATGACAACGAAGAAATTGTTCCAAGGCCTGATTGACTCGTTCAGCGGCTCCATTAGACTGTGGGTGGTAAGCAGAGGAAAATTGAAGGGAAATGTTCAGGACTTTGCAAAGAGATCTCCAGAACTTGGAAACAAACTGGGAACCCCGGTCAGACACGATCTCAGCAGGAAAACCATGGAGACGAAAAATGTGTTTGATGAAAAGTTCAGAGAGTTCAGGAGCAGAGGGCAGTTTCCGAAGAGGTGTGAAGTGAGCCATTTTGCTGAATCTGTCGATCACCACCCAGATGACAGTGTGACCAGACGAAACAGGGAGATCGACAATGAAATCCATTTGCAAGTGAGTCCAAGGTCGGGATGGAATGGGAAGTGGCAAGAGAAACCCCTTGGGGGGAAATGTCCGGACTTGGAAACCGCACAAGTGGAACAGGACAAAACAAAGTCTTTGACATCTTTCCTTAGAGTCGGCCACCAGACCAAACGGGACAAGAGCTCGGTTGTCTTCTTAATTCCTGGATGGCCGGCCTGTTTAGAGCAGTGGGATTGAGATAAAATGGCATGACGAAATTCTGGAGGCACAAAGGCAACACCAAGAGGAGTCTCAACAGGAGCCGAAGACTGAGCAGAAAGTAACTGAGAGGCACAGGAGGGAAACAAGGCAGCAATAATCTTGGTAGGGGGCACAATGGGTACAGGATCTTCGAGGCAGGAATCCTCAGGAGCAAAGCTTCTGGACAGCGCATCAGCCTTTCTGTTTCTGGAGCCAGGACGAAAGGTGATAATGAAGTTAAAACGAGAGAAGAAAAGTGCCCACCTGGCTTGCCGGGGATTGAGGCGCTTGAGGGATTGAATAAATATAAGGTTTTTGTGGTCGGTAAAGATTGTCACCGGAATAGATGAACCTTCAAGCAAGTGTCTCCATTCTTCCAAGGCCAGCTTAACGGCAAGTAGCTCCCGATTGCCAACATCGTAGTTCTGCTCAGGGGAAGAAAATTTTTTGGAGAAAAAAGCACAAGGGTGGAGTTTACCGTCAGAAGAGGATCTTTGAGACAGAACTGCTCCAGCTCCCACATCGGAGGCATCGACTTCAATGAAGAAGGATTGTAGGGGTTCAGGGTGTCTCAGAATTGGAGCAGAAGAAAAGGCTTCCTTGAGGGTCTTGAAGGCTTCGAGAGCTAGAGGGGGCCAGTGTTGAGGTTTACTCCCTTTACGAATCAGGGCAAGAATTGGATGGATTTTGGAAGAAAAGTTTTTGATAAATTGTCTATAATAATTGGCGAAGCCAATAAATCTCTGAACTGCCTTGACGCTGGTAGGAAGGGGCCAATCCAAGATTGCGGAAACTTTGGCGGGATCCATCTTAAAACCTTGTGGGGAAATGATGTATCCAAGAAAGGGAATGGAAGAAACTTCGAAAGTGCATTTTTCCAATTTGGCAAAGAGATTGTTTCTCCTCAGTCTGGTAAGAACTTCCCGTACTAGGCAACGATGATCAAAAAGGCTTTTGGAAAAAATAAGAATGTCGTCTAAGTACACGACCACACACTGTCCCAAAAGATCACGAAAAATGTCATTGACCAATTCTTGGAAAACCGCAGGAGCATTGCAAAGACCGAAAGGCATGACGAGATACTCGTAATGGCCGTCACGAGTATTGAAAGCGGTCTTCCATTCATCTCCCTCACGGATCCGAATAAGATTGTATGCCCCACGTAGATCCAGTTTAGTAAAGAAACTAGCCCCCTTGAGCTGATCAAAAAGTTCAGAGATGAGAGGGAGAGGATATCTGTTCTTTACGGTGATTTTGTTTAACCCCCTGTAGTCAATGCAGGGCCGCAAACTACCGTCTTTCCTTTCCACAAAGAAGAACCCTGCTCCAGCAGGGGAGGTGGAAGGACGAATAAAACCTCTTTGAAGATTCTCCTGGATATAAGACTTCATAGCGGCAGTTTCGGAGGGAGAAAGCGGATAGGTGCGGCCTCGGGGAGGCATAGAGCCGGGTAAAAGTTCGATAGGGCAATCATAGGGACGATGAGGTGGAAGAGTCTCTGCGGACTTTTTATCGAAAACATCGGAAAAGGCTTGGTATACTGAAGGGAGAGAAGAATTTGAAGAAACCGAAGAAACCTTGACAACAGGAACAGCAGGTAAACAGTTGTGTACACAAAATGGACTCCAACGGGAAATTTGAGAGATAGACCAGTTGATAACCGGATTATGGATACACAGCCAAGGTAATCCCAGGACAACAGGAGTAGAAGGGCAATCGATAAGGAGAAAAGACAGTCTTTCCAAATGCATTGTGCCCACCTTGAAGGAAAGTTCCTGAGTAGACTGCGAGATGATTGCAGAAGAAAGAGGACGATCATCAATCGCCAGGACTCGAAGAGGGTTAGCCAAGGGTTGGAGCGGGATGGCATGGTTATCAGCAAAGGTTCGATCCATGAAGTTGCCTGCAGCACCAGAATCGAGGAAGGCCTGAGAAGAGATCTTCTTGGAGCCGAACTGGATTTGGACAGGAAGGAGGAAACGTTGAACAGAGGAATGGGGAGAAGAACAAATTCCACCCAGGTAAGTCTCCCCGAGCTTACCTAGGTTTTGGAGTTTCCCGGCTTCACTGGGCATTCCTGGGCGAAGTGGGCTCTTCCCCCACAGTAGAGGCATAACCCCTCAGTCCTTCTCCGGAGCTTCTCCTGTTCGGAAAGGCGTGCCCGTCCTATCTGCATTGGTTCTTCAGGTGGTAAAGAAGAAGTAGCAGATGCCACAGGAGGAGGAAGAAGATTGGAAGCCGGACTGGGGAGTAAGGGTCTTTGGAAGCGTGGAGCCAGAGTGGGTTGGAACCTGGAAATGCAATGTAATTTTCTTACCGCACACCCAATCTCACTGATCCTGCAGAGGTGGTGCGTTCTTCCGTCGACCCGGCAAGGTCCCCTAGCAACGTGAATGTTGATAAAAGGATCCGCACACACTTCTTTCTTTTGCAGTGGGGGGTCACCCCTTCACTTTATTTATTTAATCACCACACCATCAACGTTTCGGGGGGGAACACCCTCATCCTGATGAAGGGAGGGTGTTCCCCCCCGAAACGTTGATGGTGTGGTGATTAAATAAATAAAGTGAAGGGGTGACCCCCCACTGCAAAAGAAAGAAGTGTGTGCGGATCCTTTTATCAACATTCACGTTGGAACCTGGAAAACCTCCTAGCACGTTCCCTGTTAAGTTCGACTTGGAACTCTCTCTGTCGGGTATCAACCTTCACCGCCAACGCAACAAGATCCTCCCATCGAGAAGGAATCTCAGGAGACACTAGATCGTTCTTGATGCGCATCGCCAGGCCGTTGTAGAAGGCAGCATGGTAGCCATCATTATTCCAAGAAGTTTCTGCCACAAGAGTTCGGAACTCAATGGCATATTCAGGAACAGAACGAGTCCCTTGGTGCAGCTGGAATAAACGAGCCGAGGCAGAAGTAGCCTGACCAGGAGCATCGAACACTGTGCGAAGGTCCCGGATGAAGGCCTTGGCATCATCGATTACCGGATCCTCCTTCTCCCAGAGAGGAGAAGCCCACTCCAGAGCTTTAACTTGCAGGCGAGTAATAATATAGCCCACCTTTGCTCGCTCCGAGACGAACTGACCTGGTAGCAGGGTGAATTGGATTTCACACTGGTTGATGAAACCACGGCATGATTCCGGATCACTGATGAACAGAGGAGGTGCAGGGATGCGAGGCTCGGAAACCCGGAGCGGAGTTGCAGGAACCGGCATAGGGACTGGAGCCGCAGGAGATAAAGCAGACAATTTCTCCAGGATTGCTTCAAGTGCCTGGCCGAAGTGTGTTTGCTGGGCTTCGTAGGTCTGCATACGGGAAGCCAAACCACAAACGGCTCTGCCGACATCAGTTGGAACTTGAGGCTTCTCCGAGGGGTCCATGGCCCAATTATACTGTCAGGGCCCGAAGGCTCAGTAGTGGTGAGGACCAAGGAGGAGACAACAACACCAAGTTCACGGTACAAAAGGATTTATCAAGAGAATAGTCGAAAACAGGCAAATAGTCAGTACAGGCGGCAAGGATCAAAGTCGAAGAACAAGCAAGGAGTCGGTACACAGATAATCAGAAATCAGGAAATCACACCCAGGAACTATACGAAATAGACGTATAATTGGGCAAGGACAGAAAGGGCAAATGGGAATAAATAGTCCAAAAGTTGGCGCCAAACTTGACGCAGTGACGTCATAACGCCGACGCCGGCGTCCTTCCATTAGCATCCTGACGCCGACGCACGTTCTGACGCCAGCGTCCATTCCGTCGCCGGCGACCAATCCTGGGGCGACACGTTTCAGACGTAGTCATTTTGCGACCAGGAAGAACCTCATGGTGAAGCAGGAGGTCGCCATCTTGGATGTCCCGTGGGGTAAGTTCCTCATTTTCCATTACAGAAATAGACTTTTTTCAATTACTTTTCATTAATTTTTTTACTGTTTTTCCAAAATCCATGGGGCATATTTATTAAGGGTTGAATTTGAATTGAAAAAACGTCAATTCAAATTCAAAAAGACCAACCGAAATTAAGTTGAAGTTTTTTTTTTTGGTCGAGTAGGTCCGTATTTGGCCGAATTAGAATCGTACGAATCTAATTAATAGCACATCCGATCTAATTCAGTTTTTCCCCAAAAAAACTTTGATTTTTCCACCAATTGACTCCATATAGGTTCTAGGAGGTCCCTCATAGGCTAAAACAGAAATTCGTCAGGTTTTAGATGGCAAATGGTCGAATTCAATTTTTTAAAGAGTACATGATACATTTTAAAATTCTAATTTTTAATTCTTTGCAAATTCTAATGGAATTTGGACTATTTCCCTCAAAACTCAAATTTTTTTCATTCGAAAATTCACCTCGACCTTCGATAAATCTGTCCCTAAGTTAAAAATTGAATGTTCGTGTCTCAGGTGTTTGAGTCTGGCAGCTCAGTAATTTAGATGCAGACTCTAAACTGTTACAATTTTGCAACATTTAGTTGATTTGTCAGCAGCATCTTTGGAGTAGCAACTATTGTATCAATTCTAACAGCTGCCTTAATGAAATGCAGAGATTCTGCTCAGCAGGGACAAAAATAAGAAATGTATTATAACTAAATCAATCCAATTTAGAACAGTTTACAGGGTCGGCGACCCCCCTCCCAGGGCTGCTTAAGAAGGTAAAAAAAATACACTTGACACTTCAATATTAGAAAAACTGTGACACATAGAAAATAGAGAGTCATTGGAAAAAGTCATTATTTCTGGTGATCTATCTGAACACTAGTTGTTTGAATTTGAACCACCCCTTTAAGCACATAAATTAGTTGGTAATGAGTTACAAAGACAGTATGTTTTGATATTCTGTTGGCTGTATATTTCCTTTGCCGGCTGGTATAGTTCTTATTTGTGGATGTGAAACACAATTGCACATTTTTTTCTCTCATACCAGTTCATATAAAAATTCAATAGAAATGCCAAAGTCATCAAATCGCCCCAACTCATTCATTTAACATAGCTGCAGCCCTATTTGTCATCCAGTTAAGTGTGTCGTCTCTATTTGCAGTTTTTTCCTCCATCAGTAAAAGCAATCTTCATTTTAAGAATAATGCCATTTTATTTTAAGCCCATTTTATTAACTCTGCTGTAAAACTGAAAAAGTGGTCACGCAAGCAAATCTTCAGCTTGGCAAGATAATATTTTTTTCTCATTTAGAGCTCAGAGCCCTTACAGGCTTTATCTTGTACAATGCCTTAATCCACTTTTTTTTTTCTTTTTCCAATTCCATTTGGTAAAGTCATTGAATGTATGAAAGAGGGTTTATCAAGTGCTCATTATTTTCTTCAAATTGATAATGTCTTGTCAAGGTGTTCAGCAAGATGCAGTGTTATGTAAAACAATTATGTCTCTGTTGACAAGCGTGTCTTCATGTTGAATTATGTTTATCTGAATGTGGTTTTGGGTAAGAACTGTTATTATGTTTTTCTTTAAATGCCTAATTGGTTTTGTAATAGTTTAAAATAACACGTTTAGGACCTGATTTGTTTGGAAATCAATCATTTGGATAGTGCCTGATTTCACTAAACCAAAGGCGACGTGTGTGTATATACAAAATGAATTAAATGTAAAGGTTGTTAACCTTTGTTGCTAAACAAGTCCTCAGAGTGTGTCCATGCATAAATGTACCCACACTATATACATGCGAACACACAGTTTATACATGCGAACACACCTATTTCTTAAATTCTCAGGATCTGGCTATTCTTTTAGCATGATTTACTAGATGTATGTGTATAACACAGATTTCCTATGTCCCAGAAAAATAACCGTGATTTAAACCTTGCACACACTTCACCTACCCTTCCATGTTAAGCCTACATCTAGTCCTTCACAGACTGCATATATAAGGAAATCTGGGCCTGCTTGGCCATCTGGGCCTTGCATCAGTGATCCTTTTACTTCTTTGAGTAAACTACTAAAGGAGAACTTAACCCTAAAAATGAATATGGCTGTAAATGGCATACCGTATATACTCGAGTATAAGCCGAGTTTTTCAGCATTCAAAATGTGCTGAAAAAGTCTACCTCGGCTTATACTCGGGTCAGCAGGCAGTAGCTGAGATTGCAGTCACTTTTAATCATTCCTATACCAACAGTTCACTTGGGGAGAGACTGCAATATCCCACAATGCCCTCTGTTGGTTATATGAAAGAATAACAGTGCGCCATCTGTTGGTTATATGAAAGAATAACAGTGACTGCAATATCACACAGTGCCCTCTGTTGGTTATATGAAGGATTAACAGTGATGGCAATATCACACAGCACCCTCTGTTGGTTATACGAAAGATTAACAGTGATGGCAATATCACACAGCACCCTCTGCACATGGTAGTGGGACAGTGGGACAATGCACACAGTAATCCATTTGGCAATTCTCTGTCACCATCAACTTTGCAAAGAAGTCCGGTTGATCGCTGGGGGGGTCGCTTTGGCAGAATGTGCGCTGCTGGGAGACAGGGCTGTAGTTGTGTCTAGGCTTATACTAGAGTCAATACGGTTTCCCAGTTTTCGTAGGCAAAATTAGGTACCTCGGCTTATACTCGAGTATATACGGTATTTTATATACTGAACTTATTGCACCAACCTAAAGTTTCAGCTTCTCAATAGCAGCTATGATCCAGGACTTGAACAGTTTCTGTGACACTCACATGCTTAGTGGGCTCTGAGCAGCTGTCGAGAAGCTAAGCTTAGGGGTCATCTGAAATTATCAAGCAGAAAATTAGGTTGACATGTAGTATAAGCGGATGCTACAGGGCTGATTATTAAATTCTGATGTTTGTTGCATTGGTTTCTGTGCTGCCATGTAGAAATTATCTGTATTAATTACTAATCAGCCTTATTTTGTGGCTTTTATATTCTATGTGTACTGTATATTTCAATAATACGGGAAAGACTCTCATTTAAACCATCTATTCCATAAATTATGGGTCCCCCTCTAATATGCTCAATACCTTTATGTACTTTTATGCCAACCTAGTAATGGGTTGGTGGGAGCGGTGCAGCATCAATGGACGGGACAACCCCTTCAGACATAACATTAAAACTTATCATCGCTATATAGATGATTTAATCTTGATATGGGAGGGTACTGAGTAGGAAGCTATTACATTTGTCGAGGATTGTAACACTAATCATTATAACTTACATTTCACACATAATCTGCAAAAAAATGAGATTGAATTTTTAGACATTTCATTGAAGGGTATTATTCAGGATAGAATTGAATGTGATGTATATATGAAACCCATTATGAGGAACACAATACTGAGATGACAGTGGTCATCCCAGATCGGTTCTGGGGGGCATCCTGGTGGGGCAATTTTTGTGTCTAAGGTGCATTTGCACCACCTGGGATGCCTTCCAGAATCAAGCCATGGCACTCTGGGATCGACTCCTGGAAAGGAAATACGATAAAGCCATAAAAGAAGCCTATGAGAGAGCAGTGGCCATTTCTAGACAGGATCTCTTAAGTGGGGCCAATAAGAAGAAACAAAGTGGTAGACAGACAAGTAATGAAAAAAACAGAAAAAAATCACAAAAACAATTAAATGTACAGTCAATGTTGTTTATTACTCCTTACAGCAGCCAGGCCAACCAGATTAGGAAAATAATTAAAAGAAGACTGGATGTCCTCAGAATGGATCCATTGTTGGACCAGTCAGTCTTAGATGACATTCGATTTGTTTTCAAAGGCAATAGAACTATTGCAAGCAATGTCTCCCCAAGTTTATATTCTCCAAAAAAAAACAAAAAAGAAGGCAGTAAATGGTTAAACAAAAATGGATGTTTAAATATGGCCAAAATAGATGTAAGGTATGCAGACACATATTGTTAAAGGACAGCTTCCAGAGGAGTGTAACTGGGAAGAATTTCCCTATACGTAGTTACATTAATTGTGACTCTAAATGTATTATTTATTTAGCCACATGTGATTGCGGCAAACAACACGTGGGTCGAACCTGCAGAACCCTAAAGGAACGGGTGCAAGAACACCTTACACCAATAGATTTAAATGACTTAGATCAAGCCATTCATAACTACAGAAGAATTTCAGCCATAAGTAAACATATTATGTTAAAACAGAATGGCAATTTCGGCTTAATAAAATTCCAAGGTATTGAATTTGTTAAACTAGCAGTGAGAGGCAGAGATTTGCAGAAAGTGATAGACCAGAGGGAGGTACATTGAAAACATGCCACCCACAAGGGTTAAATTAGTGATTGGGAAGTCTCAAGTTTTCTTTAAATTAAATATACAAGGATAGGAATATTACCGAAAATACCCTCAAACATAGATTCCGACTATTGTAGAAGATTATTTAGGAATCCCTTTGATTATAAAGTGAAATATGTAAGTTTTAAAGGATATATTGTTTTAATTGTATACACTATATAAGGTAGAGAGCTAGGACTATACTCCACCTCTGATGAAGTGCCAAAGAGAGGCACGAAACGCGTCAGGTGACTAGACACGTCATGGTTTAAAGTTAAAGAGCTCCAGGAAGATACCTGTTTGTGTTTTTAAAGATGCTTGGCAATAAAGACTTTTTTTTATTCAAACACTACCCGTGGTTGTTAAAGGCTCCTGTCTATCTATTATCACTTTGGTCTTCATCAAGACCAAGACAGTGACTTTGTGCAGTTTTGCAGGCTTAAAAACCGGAGCATGCACATAATGATGCTTCTCTTGCCTGCCAATATCATTGCTGACCTCCCGATTGCCACCTTCCAAACTAAAAGCGTCAAAGTGAACTAAATCTCTTGCTTGAATTTCATTGCAGTGCAAAGCTCTGCGGTTTGCTTAGCATTTTAGCTGAACCTGTAGTTGTGGCTAACACTGCAATACAGCAAAATTAAGTGATATCACGTCTGCACAGAAACTTGTTTATTTGTTTGTACTGCGAATGTGCCACTGTGGTGCAGCCTGCTCAAAAGGTTTTGCCATCTTGATGACACACATGGAAAAAATGGCTACTGCTTCCTCTGTGCTGTGGTAAATTATGGTCAGGATTAGAATTAGTGAAGAAGGCCCAGTACTGGGAAGACCAGATATTGATTCAGTAGTGCTAGTGGGTAGGTTTACAATGATCTAGTTTAAAAAAAAAAAAAAAAAAAAAATGCCTTTCCTTGTCCTTTAACTTTTAGTATGATGTAAAGAGTGATATTCTGAGACAATTTATTTTTTGTGGTATTTGAGTTATTTAGCTTTTTATTCAGCAACTCTCCAATTTGCAGTTTCTGCAATCTGGCTGCTAGGGTCCAAATGACCTTAGCCACCATGCATTGATTTGAATAAGAGAATGGAATCTGAATAGGAGAGGCCTGAATAGAAAGATGAGTAATAAAAGGAACCAATAACAATAAATGTGTAGCCTTACAGAGCATTTTTTAAGATGGGATCAATGATCCCCATTTGATAGCTAGAAAAATCAGAAGGCAGCAAGTAATTCAAAAACTATAAAACAAAAACAATAAAGACCAATTGCAAAAATGCTTATTCTATACAAAAAATAACTTAAACGGGATCCAGCCCTTTAATGGACATGCTAATTATTTCATACATTGTTTGCTGGCTGGAAACATGTTCAGTAGATTTGGAAGCTCCTGCTTCTTAGAAATGTATCCGTACGTTTTTATAAAATTGGCTTCAAAAAAATCAAATCAAAAACTGTAAGTCAACTGCCTTTGCCTGTGCAGCCAAAGCAGAATACCTGGCTTTGTCAGAAATAAAAAGTTGTGCTACTTCTCAGTAAATATGGCCATGAGTTATTTTCTATTGATTAAGTGCTAAACAACAAATTAAACGTTACGTTTTGAAAACTGTTCAAGGTTTAGTACCAACATTTATCTTTAGACAGCTTCACAGTTTTATTAGATAACAAGTTGTCTTAGATCAGCAAATGCTTCAATCATTTACATCAATATAAAGGAGGGGGCGGGAAGGAAAGGTCATTCTTGGCAGTAGGGCCCAGACTTGAGTAGATTCTCCTACTATACCTAATGAAACCATCACCCAGTAATATTCAGTAATAGACTGTTGACTGATTTACTCAAAGCGCCACTTTGCCTCATTTTCATTTTCCCATAGGAGCTGTCAGATGAAAACAATAAATTGATACTGACGCATTACAGGTTTTTAAAGGCGAATGTCAATATCATTTTGAAAGGCTTCCTTGCGCTAATCCAGTATGTTAAAACGAGTACTTTACCTACCTGTGATTAATTTGAGTTTTCGGGTTTCACAACTCGATCTTAAATAGTTTTTTCCATTTGAATTTTTTCCTTACAGGAAAACTCTACCCCCCCCAAACAATGTAGGTCTCAATAAAAAGTTATTGCATAAAACAACTCGTATGTAAAACCCTGCTTCATGTAAACAAACCATTTGCATAATAATATACTTTTCTAGTAGTATGTGCCATTGGGTAATCATAAATATAAAATTGCCGTTTTAGAAAACAAGGGCCACCCCCTGGGATCATGCGATTCACTGTGCACACAAACATACCAACAAACCATATGTGTTGGGTCATATGAACCAATTAACAGACAGAGTTGTGTCTTTTGCGTCAACACTTCTTCCTGTTACAGGTAGAGCTGCAGTATTTCTGGTCAGGTGATCTCTCTGAGGCAGCACACAGACCATCACGAAATGGGGGTTCAAGGCAAGAGATGTAAAAGGGCAATATTTACTTAAAATATATTCCAGTTTGGTAAGATTCTTTAATATGCCACGTAATATGATATAAACTATCTGTTGCTTAAGTATTCATTTTGAGGGTATAGTTTTCCTTTAAATAAGAAACCATTTCAGTTGTTAATTCATTCGAGGTATTACAAACTCTAATATTTGACCTTTGATAAATAACCCACAAGGTGTTAGTCTGAACACATTAAAATAATGTTGCTCTAATTGACAGTAAATTCATGCCTTCAGATTTTTTTTATAGCGACACTGACATATTCCTATAAAGTCTCCATTGTTCCATGGCTACCTTGCCGCAACTGCTGGGATAGCTGAATTATTTGCAGCACAAATTTCAAGTAGCCATAGTGGTTCCATTTTAGTTTATGTACATGGCTTACCAGATATTATGTTTCCTATTATTATGATTATTATTAAGAAGTACAATTTCACAGTGCTATACTATAGAAGGGAGTATACATCAAGCAACTAGCATACACTCTTGTGTACACTTTACAACAGCATGTGTAAATGTATACTTGTATAAGATACCTGTGATTTATTTCTCTGTTAAAACTAATTTAGTGTTTGCTTGTCTGACCGGTTTCATTTGTGTAATAATTTGACACAAAGCTGTTGATTTCTGGCGGCAACCAGATGGTCAAGACACAAGCATTCAAACTCCGCTTACTAATTTTGGGCCTTATACATAGGCATTTGAATGTATGTCTCAGTGCATCTTAAATGCATCAAAACTTATATATTGCATTTGATTAGATGTTTTTTTTAAAACTATGGTGTGTTTTTGAAAGATCCAAAATGCTTGTCTCTATTTTTAATACATTGTTAACATGCATCAAACTCGTGTTGCATTGAAAAAATGCAGTAAATCCCAGATCTGCTAAAACACAGGTCTGAAGACTTGTGGATACAACCCAGGGGAATAAAATGGAATCCATTATCTCATGATTTGCTGTGTTGAAACCTGCTTCTCAAACACATGACTAACCAGTGTCGGACTTGCCTATCAAGATATCGGTAAAACTCCCGGTGGGCTCTCCTGCTCCATTGTGCCTTGTTAGTCTATATCTTAGTCATTTCTCTTTGCTGTATGAGAACAAAAAGCAGTAATGGAGAAAGGCTAGATGATTGTATAAAGAAGTATGATAATGAGAAGAGATAAATAAGAATAAACATGAGGAGAAAAGGAAAACTAATGTGAAATATGGTTTTCTGGTGAGCCCCTGGCATCCGAGTCAACCACTGTATCCAATGCATGAAAAAAGGGCATGTGTGTAAGGGCCCTTTGGATTACCTTGAAAGTTAAATTAACAGCTAAGCTCTTGCCATTTTGTTCAACTGGTTGTATATTTTTACTCAGCACTAGACTAGAGGCAATGTGGTAGAGCCCCCCAGCTGCTTTTCTTGTGTCGTCTTTGGGAATTGTATTTGTGTGTGTGTGTGTAGCTTTAATATGGGCATATACAGCCTGATATAAGCTGCCACATACGGGGCCCTCTGAAGGTCCAATATCTGCCACATGTCAGACAAGATTGAAAATCCTGTTGGCCACCGTGGGTCTCTTGTATAATCCAGTCATTGTCTCTATGTGTAGGTGGACAAAATGGACAGAGATCTACTGTTTGGCGACCTTGGCAAATCTCAGTGAGCATGGCCACCTTTACTGTAATTGCGCATTCCATGTTGTTGTGCCGCTTTGTAGCAAGTTTTGTAATAAGAATAACAAATGTTTCTGTTCTCAATTAATCTGCTTTCTGGACAAGTTAAGCAAACGGTTAAATAGTTGCGAAAATATAAAATTGAAGACCAAGCTATCTTTTATGCCTGCCATTGCAATAGACTTACATTAAAATTCCAGGCAATGATATGAGTTCTCTGGAAATTGCGCATTGCTTAGCACATTATGCCTTTAGCGACTGGCCACATGATGATGATGATGAACCCCATGATGGCTCAATTTCTTCTACTACCTGGAACCATGTAAATAATCATCACAAAGTTCCGGCAAGAATGTGAATCGCAGACGGATGGCATATGTATTGCTTCGGTTTTCTGAACCTGCTCAAAGTTGAACTTCAGAAAATGAAGGAACACGTGTGCCTTCCCGCCAGCAAGAATGCGAATTGCCTGCGGGAACGCATTTTGAGGCGATTAGTCGCCCGCCGTAGAGAAGATTTGTCACTTGGCGACTAATCTCCCCGTGTGCCACCACCCTAAGAGCTGGTAAAAGCCGAACGAGAAAGGATAAAATATGCAGAATTTCCCTATTTAAATTCCTTTACAAATTAATTCAACTAAAAACAAAAAAAATGTTCTTTTCATAAAATGCAGTTAGGCAGGTTTTCTATAGACCTGAAAGGCTGGAATTAATGAACTTAACTTACTACGTCAGACATGATATGATTTCCTATGATACCACCACTAAAATAATCTCATGTAAACCACAGCGAATTACCACTGTGGGCTATGACATGTGGCATTTTGTACACATAGAGAAAATTCTCTGCTTTGTGGATGCATGAATTGCCATCAGTAAAACAAATTTCAGACTCGTGCATGGAAAAGTATAAAGACGTTTTCGCATGATTACAAGGTTCGAGTGCTTTACATTTGACGAGACTTTTCTGCAGTTTTGTTGCTGTGATAAAACACCATGTTTTCCTTTGTCCTGTATGTACTTTTAGTTATGACCCTTTTTAAACAAAAACTGAATATTCTGTATTGGGATGACAACCGTTAATACATTCAGACTTTTATCAGTATGTGTCAGCTGGTATGAATTCTCTACATTAGTACCCCTAACCAGAAAGAGAAGAGAAAGAGAGAGCTCCCTTGAGAGAGAAATCTATTCATTTGCTTGCAGTAAGCAATCGTGATTTATTTGATTACTGTATGTGTGCCATGCAAAGTGGTGCAGCTTGTGCAGGTTAAATTGCACTCAGCTTTGCATATGCATCACCACCAGAGTTCCTAATAGCTGATGAAGAATAATTGACATGCAGCATAATCCTTAATCTGTTAGTGTTAAATCCATTTCTTAGCGAGACATGATTTAGAGTGAAGCAGTAACTGATCAGCTAACTCTGGATCAATTGCTTCTTGTCTAGGAAATAACTATGTGTCAAATGCAGAGTCTGCAAGGACTATCTAACCAGAGATGCCACACTGTCTACTATATGCATTTAAAAAGAGACACCTTATTGATTTGCTTACTATTATTTAAAAAATTACAGGAGATGTATTGTTATAGTGCACATACGTGTTATCTGAAAAAAAAATTATCTTTATTACTAAAGTCTTGCCTGCCAATACATTGAGAGTATTATATGAATATAAAAATCACAAACAAATAATAGCATGGAACAGATCCAAATAAGAAATTGGAAACCTTAAAACTTAATTTAACAAAAAAGTATATTTTGAGGAAAAGAAAAAATACAAATGTTCGTAGTTCAGCCCCTTAGGCAAATGCCAAGGAAGGCCAACAAAAATGTGAATGATATTACCTGGAATGTGGCTACAAGTTTCAACTCACTACAAGTTTCTTTGATTTCTGTAATTGCATGTTGCTTGTTATACCTACAACAAAACCCTACTGCAACATGTAATCCTACATGGTTAACTTGCAGGAGTACAAATTGTGTATGCAGTTGAAACGAGCAGAGAATTTGGTATGGTTTGGAGATAAAAAGCCTTCACTGTTCATCTGCAATGGATTGTGAAATGCAGAATCAGTCAAGGGGGGAAACTAGTTGGTAGCCCCTTATGCAATTAGATTGTACCTGACAAAGTGCCCCTCTGTCACAGCACTTATATCTTTTGCATTTACCAATATTTAAATGTGCCATCCTGTTAACCATTTGCAAATAGCTACTGCTATTTTATATGGTTATGTTTTCGGCCTCATACTTATTATTGTCCTTATTTTTATTATAGCAGTGACACATTTTACAGGTTTATTAAAATATCACCTTTGCATTACTCTGAACAGAATGTTTCACCCTTGATTTAGGCTTGTACCATATAGGAGCTAATAGTGTAGCTGGCAAGAAATAGATCTGGTCTCCTGTAGGCCAGTTATGTCTCATGTAGGCCAGTTATGTCTCTTATAGGCCAGTTATGTCTCCACTGGAAACAAGTAGCAGCTACTAATGCACTGACATTCTTCTTTGCCATTTCTCATAAGTCCTGCCGATTGGCTGTCTTGGCCTTTCTCAATGAAAAGTTGCCTTTTCTCAACCCAGGACAAAATCATCTTGGATGGGGAATTAACCACCAAAGCCATTAGTTGTTGGACCAGTCTTTGTTAATGGAGACTCTCAGAAGTATTTATACTTTTTCAGCTATCCTACTTTCATTTGGTTATAGTAATGCAAACCTCAGACATTTTTCCAATTTATAGAACTTTGTGTGTGACAGTATTTTCATTTTATTTTGCAGTAAACAGAAAAAAATACACTTTGCTTTTCTTACTGTGATCAGGTGGGTGCTGTATATGGACTCTGTATAAACATAGGTACTACAGTGGTTTGCATTGCTGGGTCAGTTTTGCCCAGGACTTTATCTGCAAAGTAGTTTGTATGCTCTCCCTGTGTTTGAATGGTTTTTCTACCGATGCTCTAGGTTCCTGATAACAAACAGGCTGGTTTATTGACTCCTGATGAAGTTCATATCTGTACAATAAATTAGAGATGCACCGAATCCAGGATTCAGTTCGGGATTCGGCCTTTTTCAGCAGGATGCGGATTCGGCCAAATCCTTCTGCCAGGCTGAACCGAATCCGAATCCTAATTTGCATATGCAAATTATGGGCGATTTTTTTGTCGCAAAACAAGAAAGTAGAAAATGTTTTCCCTTTCTCACTCCTAATTTGCATATGAAAATTAACTTTCGGTTCGTATTCGGCCGAATCTTTCATGAAGGATTCGGGGGTTTGGCCGAATCCAAAATAGTGGATTCGGTGCATCTCTACAATAAATGGACCTGAGATTTTAAGATTTATGGGATCTGTGAATAATACAATCAATGAATCATCTCAGAACTTGCTTTAACTATACAGTATAAATATATATACAGTAAACTTTTATGTGTGTGCTTGTTCACGTGAGATACACTAACAGGTTTTTATTGCTGGATACTGTAGAAATACATAGGCCTTTATTATAATCCCTGTACTATAATAAAGTAAGCAATGTAAATGGCTTTATAGCATCTCCTCTTGTGTTTCCATTCCCCCTTCACTGTACCACACACCAACTGGAGAGTCAAGCAGCAAACCTGGCATATGGTGAAATACCCCAGAGTTTTTCTAGGCTTAGTCCTGGCAAGTCTTTGCTAGAAGTGATGATTATTTAGCATATATCACATTTCATGCTGAATCTAAAAGGTGAATGAAACAGTGGCAGCATTTCAGCATCACTAGATAAACATTTTTCAGACAGCTGCTGCATTAGATTCTGGTTAATGGTCTTTTACCCAGCTGGAATTCAATCCATCCCGCTGCTCATTTTTCTCACACACCAGTAGCGCAGAGCGCCAGGTGTATCTTTGGCATGTGAAGATTATTTACTGTGTGCAGAATAATGTTATTACAGCAGCACTTTCATTACCGTCCCAATATATTTAGGATTATTCTGTTGTAGATGGCATATCTAAAAAAGTTTATTGAAAGGAATTAACACTCGTTTGTGCATTACATCTTACCCCCAGTTGATTTTTTTTGGTCAAAACTCCTATTTTTCACGTTTTTGAACGAAAAAAAAAAATTTTTCCAAGATGTATTATAGCTTGAATCTGAAAATACACCATCTAAAACCTGTCGAGGTTATGTAGGAGTCAATGGCAGAGGTCCCTTGAACCATTGGAAGATGGTTTTGTCCGAAAACTCAAATAATTCAAGCGATTTGAGTTTTTTTCCATGGAGAATTCTATTAATTTGAGTATTTGTGTTTCATAACTCAAACTCGCAGAATCAAGTTTTTTCCATTTAAGTTTTTTTCTTAAATAAGATAAGATTAGAGTTGAGAGTTCTTTAGAGGGATAAACTCTAACACTAAACCTTTGATAAATAACCCCCTTAGTTTCAGGCTGGCCTGGAGGCGTACTGAGAAATATCCCAGTAAGAGCTTGCCCTTCTAACCTTCCCTGCGATCCACTACACGTTTATTACCATCCTTGAGCAAACTGCGGTGCTAACAATGCGGAGATGCCAACATCAGAGCTTAGTGCATCTTGGCCATGCTGGTAAATATTAATCAGTAGTTAACGCTAACACTATTGGCAAGCAAGTAGGTTTGTTTGTAAATGTTTTGTATTCCTGACACTTTGGTTCTGCTTAGATTATACAAGCCTCAACCTGGCAGCTTTTGTACTTTGCACAATGAGTTTGGCTGCCCTGACATGGAAGGCAGAGGCCTCTGGTCATTTGCAGATAGATTTGGATCCAAATGAGAGGGAGGAGGCACATAGGTGTCCCTTCACCCACCCCCTTCCCACCCAACCTTGCATGTCATTCCAAAGGCACAAGGTAGGGGAGAGAAGGATGCAGGGCCCACATTAGGCTGAGCTGCATGTCCTGGTTCTGCTCTCTCTGAACCGAGTGCCTGATTTTTCCTGTAATAATAAAATAGCACTTATAATTGATGGTAACTTTGTATAAATTAGTTTTCTTAGCAGAACAATTCTGAAATGTGTTTGAGGAGTATAAAATCAAGGTGATTCGAATTATAGAAAGAAAAAATAGGTCTTACTAGTCACATGCCCGATGTGAGGCGAACCTTAACCAAGGTCAATCCACGAAAGGCTGCCGGACCAGACCACATTTCTGGTCTTGTGCTCAGAGACTGTGCTGATCAGCTGGCTAACGTCTTCACTGACCTTTTCAACACATCACTAAGCCAGATGATCATCCCCACATGCTTCAACTCCACCACCATTGTTCCAGTGCCAAAGAAATCTTCAGTAACCTGCCTGAATGACTACCGCCCTGTTGCACTAACCCCGGTCATCATGAAATGCTTCGAGAGACTTGTGATGGCACACATCAAGAGCACCCTCCCCCGCTCACAGGACCCACTACAATTTGCATATCGGCCAAGCAGGTCAACTGAGGATGCCATATCTTCTGCTCTCCACCTCTCACTAACTCATCTGGACAAAAAAGACCGTTATGTGAGAGGCCTCCGTCTGTTCGTATTGACGACAACGTTTCCAGCCCCATCAGATTGAGCACAGGAGCTCCTCAAGGATGTGTTCTCAGCCCGTTGTTGTACACATTGCTGACACATGACTGCATAGCTAGACACAGCTCAAACCACATCATCAAGTTTGCCAATGACACAACGTGGCGGTGCTCATCAACCACAACGACGAGTCGGCGTACAGAGATGAGGTTCAGCAGCTGGAGGTCTGGTGCAGTGAGAACAACCTGTCACTGAATGTGGATAAAACGAAAGAGCTGATTGTCGACTTCAGGAGAACTCGCCCTGCTCACACACCATCAACATCAACGGCTCCACAGGCTCCACAGTAGAGACAGTAAAGAACACCAAATTCCTGGGAGTCCACATCTCTGATGACCTCACCTGGACCACCAACACCGCCTTCATCACCAAAAAGGCTCAGCAGCGTCTTCACTTCCTAAGATGACTGAAACGGGCCAGCCTTCCACCTCCCACCCTCACAGTGTTCTACAGGGGCACCATAGAGAGCGTCCTGACGAGCTGCATCTCCATCTGGTACAGTAGTGCCATCACTGCTGACACGAAAAGTCTACTGCGGACTGTCAGAGCAGCTGGCAACATCATTGGAGTTGCTCTTCCATCACTGCAGGACATCTTCCACAAGCACTGTGCAAGAAAGCCCTCCTGCATTGCACTGGACTCCACACACCCCTCACATGGACTGTTCACGCTGCTCCCATCCGGCAGACGCTTTCGCATCATTAAAGCCCGAACAACCAGGCTGCAGGAAAGCTTTTTTCCACAATGATCAGACTCCTCAACTCACTGCCTGCCCTCCCACTACATTCCAGACACACTTGAACTGTGAACTTAACTTTGTGAACTGTTAATTTATTTGCACAATTCTAGGTTTATACATGTATATATCCAATCTCTGCCAATATATTGCACATTTCAAATGTTTACCTATTTATAGTGTATTCTAAGTGCCTTTTTTTTTGTGATATGTACTAGCTGGAGCCACGTCGTCTCGTCTCACTGTGTGTTCGTATACTGCTGAGATGACAATAAAGTTTAGTTTGACTTTGACTTTTTTGCTTAGTGGAAACAGTAAAAAAAATAAGCTTTTTTTTCTGGTGGTTTGTGAATGAACTTTTTTTTTTTTTGCTCCACGGGACTCAAGAAAATTGTTTGTGGTTTAGTTATTTGAATGACTGATAAAAAGGAATAGGAAATGGCATGACCAGAAATGTTATAATAAATTCTGAATAAATATAAAGTTAGAATAAATTCTAATAATGCAAAAGGTACCAGAACAGAGGTTTTTAAAGAGCCTTTGTAGTTTCAACAAGGAAAGACAGAAGATAACAAGACAGTATGTGAAAGACTTGCCCCAGTGCATCAAACACATGCCTACTGTAGCTTTATACTTGCTTCTTAGCCAGGTTACTAATGTCAACATCTAATTGGCTACCATGGGTGCCATTTATGTAGATGCAGCTAGAAAGAATTGTGTTAAGGGAATTGCCTAAACAAGACTTATATATATATATACGGAATTGTCTATTTTTAAATGTTTGGCACAGTTTCAATTGAACAGAGTTGGGTTTTGTGAGTTAGAGGGTGTTTCTCAATGTAAATTGACTTTCCTGGGGCAGTTTGGAAATATTAGGAGGTATTTTATATCAGAGGATGTTTACAATAACCCTGTATATATGGTACATTACAAAGAATTGTGAGGGTTTGATTATCCATCAAACTATAATGATGTCTGAAGCAAAGATAGGCAGCTTTGAGATGTTGATGGTGGTGATGAATAGCTACAATTTCTGAGATCTTCTGAGAGTTGTGGAATGGCAGCTCTATACATAAATATAGAAAATATTGTAAAATTCCAGCACGCAAGCAGATCTTTGTCCAATCCGGCCATCTAAATGGTGAGCCAAAGCAGACTTAGCCAGTTGCTTGCCCTTCCCCAAACCAGTGATTTCTTCATATTGGAGGCACTTACTACATATTTTTGCCTCCAGGTTTTATGGTTTAGTCTGCAATAGCATTCTGCTTCCTATGAAATCATTATTCATTAGCATTCTTCTCTTACATGTGGTTCCTGATCAGCTGATGCACAAGACATGCACTTAGCCAGGGTATAGGTTAACTCAGATTTATTTTTTGACCAATCAGTTATGGTGTGATTTCACCAGAATGTATCTGCTTATGGGAGGCCACCAACATACAGACTATCACACAGCTGTATTTGAATAGTTAAAAAAAAATGTCAATGTGCTGCCAGGTTTACTTGATTGTAATACACATGTTTGTTTTGTGGTGCTGTGTTCCTCGTTTCTTCACAGGTTTATTCCATAGTGACAGGCTTTTATACCCCATGGATCGCCAGTTTATATGAAACCTTTTTTATCTTTGCATAATTTCTATTTTAACACATTTTGCCAGTTAAATTCCAGTGCTGGTAATAACTTTATAATCACAGAAGACAATCAAAATATATGCCAAATGGGTATTTAATTGGACCCCAAGCTGCACATAATAAACGGCAATCTGCTTTCCTGTGGGATACAAATTACTGGGTAAAATGTCACCATGTTCTTGCTCTCTTTGAGGAAAAACAGGTTGATTATGTTTAATGTCCTATTTCCATATTCCCTGAATCATATGTTTCCCTTCAAGTTTTAACATTTTCTCTATTGTGCCATTCTACGTCCTATGAAATAATTATTTTTACTGAATTGATTTGACATTGTTTTTAAAACTTTGAATTCTATTGAGAGAAAACTTTATGATGGGAACAAAAAGTGGAAAGATTGAAAGCTGAAGGTCCCAGTGCTGCTGACAAAAACATACCCAGTCTTATGTGACCACCTTTTCTTCTGTGGAGTAATAAACCTGACTATAAAACAGGAATTATTATTCCTATAGACTCACAAGAGCAAACATCTTTTATGTGCTCTTAGTGTGTTTGCTGTTACATATTATACATGTGCTTTGCCAAAGATTCATCCAGTCATTTTGTTTTTGAGGTACAGGTATGGGACCGGTTATCCAGAATGCCCAGTACTGGGGTTTTTCAGATAAAGGGATTTTTCTGTCATTTGGATCACTGTACATTAAGAGGGTTATTGATCAAAGGTCGAATTTTAGAGCTTTTTTTTAGATCTCAAATGAACTCACAACTGGAATGGTTTCTAATTTAAGAAAAAACTTGAATGTATGAAAACTTGAATCAGTGTAGTCAGGGTGAAAAACTTTAATACTCTAATTGATCGACTTTTTTGACGAAAAAAACTCGAACATCATGAAGGTTACAAACATCTTCAGTTTGTTCAAGGGACCTCTGCCATTGACTTCTACATGACATCAACAGGTTTTAGATTTTTTTTTTTCAGATTCAAACTTATTTCCAGCTTCATGGTATAATAAATCTCTAAAAATTCAAGTTTTGACCCTCAACAACTCAAATTTTTTGTGGAAAAAACAACTCGGCCTTTGATAAATAACCCCTTAAGTCTACAAAAAAAAGTAATTTAAACATTAAATAAATCCTATAGGATTATTTTAACTCCAATAAGGATTAATTGTATCTTCGTTAGGATCAAGTAAAAGGTACTTTTTTTTATTATAATGAAAAAATAAAAAAATTTGGATGAAATATAGTCTTTGGGAGACAGATCCCATACCTTTACCTTTTATACCTTGGTAAATAAAGAGTGAGTAAATGAGAAAACAATAAAAATGCTGACTTCACTGGAAGAAGTTGTGTTTGGCTATTATGTTAGACATCCACTCACTCCAGCCTTTATTGATTACATTTTTGGCTAACTAACTATATTAGAAACATTTTTTATTTTGCACAGCCAGTTTTTATTTTTACACTGAATTGTTCCTTTAAGGTGGCCATACAAAGAGAGACCTGAATAGTATTCTGGCCCACTAGTCTTGTGTGAAGATGAGCAGCAGAGCCGAGGCTGACTGATCAAAATTTTTCATCAGGGTTAATAATCCTTGATCCCCGAGGATTGCAGGATTATCAACCTCCTGACTGGTAATACATGCCCAGATGGTCAGGCATTATAGTCAGAATCGGCAAAACTGCCCAGCTCTAGAGGTATGTGAGGTTATTTACCTAGGGGTCAATTTATCTTGCTGTGTAAAAAGTGGAGTGAAGCATTACTGGTGATGTTGCCCAGAGCAACCAGTCAGCAATTAGTCAACAGTTAGAAAGCAAAAACAAGATCCAATTGGTTGCTCTGGGCAACACCACCTGTAATTTTCACTCCACTTTTTATACAGCATGATTTACAGACCCCTTCATTTGGCTCTTACTGTGGACACCTTTTCTGTGAAAAAATACCAGCCGTCCTGCCTTTGACATCTTCCTTATCTATTAATTCATATTATTGTTCTTGTTAAATCTGAAAAAAATAAAAGATAATTCATGTTTTGAAATAGAGCCTAGTTTTGTAGGCAGTAGTGTGAACACTGTCCCCTAAAGTTGGCTTGCAGTCCATATTACAGGCGTTTTATTTTTAAAGGTTTTTACCGTTTGTTTTCCTTTTTAAGGACAAGGAAAGTTAAACTAAAGAAGTAGCTGGAAATGTTGTGTTTTGGGCTTCTGTACCACCCGAAGACAACCACTGCCCTTTAGCAGTAAAGATCTGTCTCCAAAGATGCCCCAGTAGCTCCCCATCTTCATTTCTGCTGATTCACTGCACATGCTCTGTGCTGCTGTCACTTACTGAGCTTAGGGACCCACTCACAATATACAGTACATATAGAATATAAATGTCACAATATAAGGCTGATTAGTAATTAATACAGATAATTACTACTTGGCAGCACAGAAACCAGTGCAATTAGCATCAGAATTTAAAAATCAGCCCTGTAGCATCAGCTTATATTACAGACAAACCTCATTCTCTGCTTAATGATTTGTGACGACCCCTAAGCTTAGCTTCTCAGTAGCTGCTCAGAGCCCACTGAGCTTGTGAGTGTCACAGACACTTTCCAAGATGGTGACCCCCTGTGACAAGTTTGATGTCCTGGATAATTGCTGCTATTGAGAAGCTGAAACTTTAGGCTGGTGCAATAAGTTCACTATATAAAATATGGCCTTTTTAGCCCTATTCATTTTTAGGGTTTAGTTCTCCTTTAATAAATTGAATGAAATACTTGTAGCTCAGCTGGGTGTAATTTAGCAAAGTTCAACTTACTTTTTAGTAACAAGAAATGAATGCTTTACAGAAAAATGCAGCTAGCTGCCTGAAATAACTTCCAGGGCCTGTGCCAAGTGTTGGCAAATAAAGTTAATTAGCCACTTCTCCTGCGCTGACTTATTCTTTGTCTCCATATTGTGTTGCTTAATGCAAAGCAGAACTTTAATTGAGAGCTATACTGTCAAAAGCTTAATAAAGGTATATAGTTTTTAAAGCAAAAATAAATTCTCATAACACTGAATTTAAAAAACACTTTATTGTAATGTTATGTTGTATCTTAATTATGCCATGAAATATTGTCCCAAAGCTCCCTGTTTAATTCAATTATAATCTCTGTTTAGGATTATGACTGAACTGATTTAAAATTGACTATAGTTATCCTGCATTTGCTTAAACGGAAATTGAATAATCGCAAATATTTAAAAAATGTGCACTTGCAATAGAGTTTTTTTTAATACAAAAAGATTTTATTTCAATACTGAATGCATTTTTATTTTGTTGAGCACTCTCCTCCAATTAGTGTGCTGCCATTTAAAGTAGTTATATAGAGACAGATAAAAGCTGCTGACTTATTGGCCTATATAAGGGGCCCTCTTTAGGACTGGTCAAACCAATACTGGCTGAGACAAGGACTAGAGTGGTGCAGATATTCATGCGCCACAGTATGATCCAATTGTTGACCCAGGACCCATTATCAAGCTAAATTTTTTACTTCTCTGCTTTAATTTCAGAAAGGGCGATAGCACGTCATGAAGTACGGGAAATAGAGCAGCGGCATTCCATGGATGGCTCCCGACAAGAAATTGCGCTTGATGATGATGAAGATATTTTAATAATTTACAACAGAGTTCCAAAGACTGCCAGCACTTCCTTTACAAATATTGCCTATGATCTGTGTGCAAAAAATAAATACCATGTGCTTCATATAAACACAACCAAAAATAATCCAGTTATGTCTCTTCAAGATCAGGTAAGATAAATATCTAATATTGTTGGTGGTCAAATTTAGGTTGATGTCACACAAAGTGGTTTCTCCTTTCTGCCAGCGAAAGTTCTCATCAGAATTGTAGCATCAGCTTATATTACAGACAAACCTCATTTTCTGTCTGATAATTTGCAACAACCCCTAAGCTTAGCTTCTCAACAGCTGCTCAGAGCCCACTGAGCATTTGAGTGTTGCAGACACTTTCCAAGATGGTGACCCCCTTTGACAAGTTTGAAGTTCTGGATCATTGCTGCTATTGAAAAGCTGAAACTTTAGGCTAGTGCAATAAGTTCAGTATGTGAAATATGGCATTTTTAACCCTATTCATTTTTAGTGTTTAGTTCTCCTTTAAATCTAAGTGTATCTCTCCATTGTTGGATTACTGAGAGCCGAATGCCCTCACCACTTTGTGTATAGGCAGCTTTTGGCCTAAAAAGTCAGTGGCACGCAACATGTGTGGTTTTGGGCAGTTCACCATTGGAAGAATATTTGAAATTAGCAAAATTTTTAAATTATCTAATGTTTTTCCTTTTGTTTCTTTTGCACAAATTCAACTGCTGCATTATTGACCTTTATGTTGTGTTCTTGCAATATGTAACAATCCAGCAACCCAAAAGAACACTAACAACAAGGATGACACAATATAGCAAGGCCAGTGTGCTGCTTGAAATGTACATGTCTTTGCATAATCTTCTCCCAGTCTCCCAAAGTAATGCTAATAAACCATTTATCTTCAGTTCACTCCCCACAGATCTGAGGCACATATTTCTTACATCAGCAATTTATAAAATACCAGTTTAAGTCCAAATATAGCTAATGTACATATTGATCTTGTGGGAAATTGCTTTTTAAAGTTCATAAATATGTATTTAAAATGTTCATGCCTTTGCAGAACTTAAGCTATTTTCAGTGGATTTGCTGATTTATCAGTGTTCGAGTTTCTGTGTGTGCATAAGGCCTCATTCCCTTGAGTTCTGTTTTGCGAAGGAAAAAGACCCTACAGCCTTTCTGTTTGTTAAAGTGGCACAAAGTAGTTGCTGTAATGTTAGTAGGAGTGCTGTTTAACAATGCTGAACTCTTCACAAAGATACCTAATGGCCCTTAATCCAGGTCTCATTTACTACTAAGAAACCTGCTGGATCTTAAAGGAGAAATAAACCCCTTATTTAAAAAAAAAAAAAAAACCTACCCCACATAGACCCTCCCCCCCCCAGCCTAGCTGCTACCCCAGGCAAATGCCCCTAACTTTTTACTTACTCCTCGGTGCAGATTCAGGGGTCGGAGTTCACGGCAGCCATCTTCTGGGTCTTCGGTAATCTGAGAATGAGACCGTTATATCGGCGCATGCGCAGTTGGAGCAATTTCCCGGTTCGCGACAGCTGCACATGTGCTGAAATTGCCAAAGTGCCGGAAGAAGACACGAAGATCCGGAAGATGGCTTTTGCTTACAACAAACATTGGAAAAAGGATATAGGATCAAATCCTGGAAGTTCTTCTTGGAAGCACAGGTTAAAAAAAAAAAAAAATACACCGTTCCATGTATACTGACGCTGGCAAAACGAAATAACAGTAATAATAATATTAATAATAATGTGGTATGCAATATATATCTGGGCCCATATTTTGTTAGTAGAGTCTATGGTAAACTGGAGGACTAAACATGATGCTGCTGCAAGCATGGCTGATATTTTATTCTCTTTACAACAAGCAGAGGACAAGGATTAACATCTTGTTTATCAGATTCATTGACTTTCAGTGCTTTGTAGTTGTGGTTGGGGGGGGTCTTCTTTAGCATGGGCAGTATGTTACTTCATAAAACTTTAAACACATCTATTGATTGTTGCTTTATCTGTGCTTTGGTGAAGGCAGGGCCGGGCCAAGGTATTTTGGCACCCTAGGCACAGGCTTCAATCAGTGCCCCCCACCCGGTCCTGCATTACCATTTCCCACTTTAACATTCATATTCACCTATCATATTGCCCCCATTTATACCTGTGCCAACTGCAGTCAACCCCTCATATTGCCCCCAATATGTACCTGTGCCAGCAGCACCCAAAAAACGCAATATTGCCCCCAAATATTTACCTGTGCCAGCAAGAGCCAAAAATCCATCATATTGTCCCTAATGATCTGTTTACCTGTGCAAGCAGCAGCCAAGATATTGCCCACAAATATGTACCTGTGCAGCTACCAAGAGGAAGGTGGAGAGTGCCTACAGTACGAATCATGGGCAAGAAGGGGTTGGAAAAGGTGTTTTATAAAACGGAAAACCTATTACAGGCCATGCAAACCAGGATTTTAAAAAATTTCCCTTTAAAAGTGTGCCCCCACATGATTGCTCCCTAGGTGGGTGCCTACTCTGCCTACCCCTAGTTCCAGCCCTGGGTGAAGGATTCTGGACTCAACATGTATACCTTCCTAAGCATAAGCTTCCCACTTTGTATGTTTTTCTTTGGGAACATGCACATAGGCTTCCACAAATTGTAAAATGTTTCTGGTAGGGTTGCCTTCTAGCCGCTAAAATTCATGAAAATCCCGTGCCAATATTACAAATTTGTGAAACCTCTCTCTGCCACTGGCCTGCCCATTTACACTCTGATCTGGCCCAATTCTTACCTCCTTTTCTGACCCTTTGAGGTCACTGGTTCACCCCAATGTCACTTAATGCCCCCAGCTGGTAATTAAAAAGTGACAACCTTCGTTTCAGGTATGGTTTTTTTTCCATTCCATAGTCCATAAGGTGCTTTCCCTGCTGCTTTGCCAGACAAGCAGTTTTAGAGAGAGGTTTTGCAATTTTTGCATAACTGAGCATACTGTCAATGTGTTGGTAAACAAACATAGCTGTTGTGTACCCAACCGTATATAGTTTGGCTTATGTTAATGATAAGTGCTGAACATGCAGATATATAATATATTGAATATACTGAAGAAATTGTGTTCAGTGTAGGACTGGGACACCAGGGGCCCACCAGAAAACCTTAGACCAGGGGCCCACCAAAAAACTTCAAACTAGGGGTCCACTCTCAGTACAATTTTCTTCCTCTCCTCACTCAACCTCTATTCGTCTAGTCTCTTTTCTTTACATACTATAATCTATTATTCCATCTAATAAGCCTTTTTTCTCATAGAAATAAGGAATGACCACAAAATAGTCCAAATATTTAGCAGCATGAGGGCCCACTGACACCTGGGCCCACCGGGAATTTTCCTGGTATCCCAGTGGGCCAGTCTGATACTGATTGTGTTTTATATTATTTTACTGGAAATGTGTATTTTATTTATATGTGTACAATACAGGTATGGAACCTGTTATTCAGATTGCTCGGACCTGGGGTTTTCCAGATAACGGATCTTTTTATAATTTGTATCTTCATACCTTAAGTCTACTAGAAAATTGTGTAAACATTAAATAAATCCAATAGGCTGGTTTTGCTTCCAATCAGGGTTAATTATATCTTAGTTTGGATCAAGTACAAGGTACTGTTTTATTATTACAGAAAAAAAGAAAATAATTAAAAAAAAAATGAGGATTATTTGATTAAACTTGAGTCAGAGCGATGGCCTTTCTGTAATTTGGAGCTTTCTGGATAACAGATCCCATACCTGTAGTTAGAACTTCAATCTCAATGATTGTTGACTGTTAGAACATAAGGGTTGAGTTATGTATAAATTCCAGATGATCCATAACGATTTTAGAATTTATCCTTTACAATAATGATTCTTAGATTGAGGAGCTGATTTATTAAAAATCGAGTTGGATTTTTTTTTACGAAAAACCACGAGTATGAATATACTTGAGAATATTTTTTGTAACCTCAAATAGTTGCTATTAAAGAATAAAAGCACGAAAAGCTGCCAGAAAAAAAAATTGCAAGGTTGTATAGAAGTCAATGGGAATTTTATTTGACAACTTTATTTATTTTCCCAGTTTATTAAAACATTTGAGATTTTCAGCCTCATTGAAAATAAATGGGACTGAGATTCTCACTGGCATACAACTTTTTTATTTTTTTGCCACTTTTTTTCTTAAATAAGCTAACCTTCAAGAAAAAAATCACACAAGTTTTGTTTCCTTTTTTCTGCGTTCTTTTCCTCGTCCGCATTTTTTTTTTTCATGAACTCGGATTTTGATAACTCTGCCCCTTAGTGCGCAGATTCAATTCTGATGTTTATTAAATTAATTGTAAAGAAAATATCATTGTCAATAATTTTCTTTGGGTTATAACCTCTAAATATTACTTTTGTTGCCTTTTCTGTTAGAAACAAAACCCTGTGTGAAAATAAGTGGAAAATAAGTGGATGATGCTTTTGTGTGGCTTTGTTATCTTGCTGCCATTTCCGACCAATTATTTATTTTGTTTCTTCAGAAAATGTCAGGCCTCGCAAAGTGAATCTTTTGTTTTAATTCTATTCTATTTAATTTTCTGGTAGTCCTGCATATTGTGCCGCACTCTTCTGTTTTGTAGAATTATTGCAGGCAATTATTTTTCTTAGGTGCTCCTGCTGTGCTTTGTACTTAATTATTTCTGTGAAAAGTCATCTGGAGCAGGGCAGAGAATTTTATAGGAAACATACTAAATTAAATATTCAAATAACAGGGATAGAGAAATATAGGGCATAACCTCTGCCCTGGCATGCTATTTACTTGCCTTGAATTATAGTATAATTATATGATTTGTTTTATAGTTTTCAAGGGCGGTAAAAAAAGAAAAATGTACAGTTCTCATGTTGGGCCAGAATGCACTCATCCTTCCTGCTTATGTTCAGCTACAATTTCCAATATGCTCTCATGCATGGGGCTGCTGAGAATTGCTGTTGAGCAACGGGCTGCAGATTGATATTAACTTTAAGAATTAAAAGTTAATAAGCACTTTGTACCCTAAAGAGATACAAATCATAGATCCCTCTCCCCCTCCAATTTCAACATAAGATCTAAAATACAACTGCAAAAGAAGTTATTAAACACATTTACCCTATTTACTGTACTTGAAGCCTAATCACTGAAAGTCACAGTGACATCAAAAATGAAAGTGTTTTAAAGTAATTAAAATATATTGCAGTATTGCCCTGCACTGGTAAAACTGGTGTGTGTGCTTCAGAAACACTACTATAGTTCATATAAATACGCTGCTGTGTAGGCAGCCATTCAAAGGAAAAAATGCAGAAGCTCTGTAGAATATTATTGATTTCTACAGAGTTTAAGATCCAAATGACGGAAAGATCCTTTATCCAGGAAACCCCAGGTCCCGTGCATTCTGGATAACTGGTCCTATACCTGTATTACTTAGTTCCCCAACCAGTGGCTCTTGAGCAACATGTTGCTCAGCAACCCATTGGATTTTGCTCCCAGTGGCCTCAAATCTTTTTGAATTCCTACCTTAAAGGCAAATTTAGTTGCATAAAAGCCAGGTGTACTGCCAAGCAGAGCCTCCTGTAGGCTACCAGTCCTCATAGAGGCTACCAATAGCAAACCACAGCCCATATTTGGCACCCCCAGGAACTTTTGGTATGCTTATGTTGCTCCTCCAACCATTTCTACATTTGCATGTGGTTCATGGGTAAAAAAGGTTGGGGAACCCTTTGTTTAGACCAACATACAAGCAATAGGAAAATGAAAGCGGAGCCACAGCCCATACACAGGCAGACATTTAGACATTTATATACAAGAAGGGCCAATTAGAAGAGCATTGTAATTGCAAAGACTGGAGATGATTAATTACTAATTCATGATTAATTTTGATGTCTTAAATAAAAACTGAATTTCTTTTAGGAGGCAAGGAATTAAACGTTAGATCAGTTTCAAAATGAGTAAATTCACATATGGGATTATGCAGACATTTGGTTTTAAAAATATTCTTATCTATTTCTTTCTCAGAGACATAATACTATGTTAATATCCCAATAAATGAATTGCAAATGTTGATTACAGACTTAGTTATGCAAGAGATCTGATTACAACATTTACAGTGCAGCACAGTTATCAAGCAGAAATCAAAATGTTCGTTATAGCAGTTGGCTTCTGATCAAAAATGATATAAAATTCTGTGTGTGTGTGTGTCTGTGTGTGTGTCTGTGTGTGTGTCTGTGTGTGTGTGTGTGTGTGTGTGTGTGTATTTGGAAGGGAGCAAGAAATATATATCTGCTTTATATATTGCCACAAGACTTTGCCATCAAACTAAATTCTGTGGACCCCACAGTAAGATCATTAGTTTTTATTGGAACATGTCTGTACAAGAAGCCACCCAGAAACTAGAAGAGAACCAGCAGTCTGTCTGTCTGTCTGTCTTGTGTACAAAAATGTATTTGGCATCCATTATTTGAAGACCTTTCCATTGTCTGACAGTATCTGTGTTCCAGACACAAAAGTCTTAGTGTTTTATAGTCCCAGATAGAGTCCTGCACAGGGTCGGGTACCCGCGGAATACCTACAAATTGGTTGGGTTGTGGACAGAAAATTCCTGATTTCCTGACCGTGCGGGTAAGCCGGATAGGTACCCAGCAAATGTGCAGGATTGGACCCTCCCTGGTGCTGCAAGGAATTGTTTCTACCTTTCTGGATGAATGGGCAGAGGAATGATGTCTGAGATGATGCCACTTCCAGTTTCACAGGTCTCGGATCGGGTGTTAAGTTTGACTTATAGGGTCTGGGTCGGGTAATGGCTCTGGGTAGGGGGGTGTGTTGGGTGCGGGTTAGGTTAGTTGTCAGTGGGTTTGGGTCAGGCACGGGTTCTTCCAATTGGACCCGTCCAGGATTCTAGTCCCAGAATCTGTGTGAATACTGCACATGCCTTTAAAAGTGTATATCATTTCATTATGTTGCATTGTTTATTAATTGAGCATGCTGGCAAGCTTAATTGAAACCCTGCACATAAGGTTGTCATCTGGCTGGTGAAAATGATCCATTATGCCATTACTATTTATGATCCATTATGCCAATACTATTAAAAAGGTTTAAAAATATTGGAGGGATGGTGTTTTATTTATAGAAAATGTGTCAACTCTACCTGCACATGAAGCAGCTGTTTCTGTGTCAATGTACTGAATGGAGATCAGGAGCTAACAGTCCATGTCCATTGGGAACATTGGGGTCACCTTACACAAAATAGAGTCCCTGTTCTAGTGTTTAGGCCGCTGCCAATTAAAAAAAAAAATAGGGGCCTTCCCCTTTTGTATCCTCCACTTTTTTTTATGGATTGCATTTAATACTTGTGCTAGTGGCATTTTCATACTAAACAGGCTTTTACCTGTGTCAATGAACCCAAATAAAGTAGAGGGAAGGCAGCAAATGAGCTTTTCATAAACACCAGCAGTGAAAATGAACGCCCTGCCATTGATTAACATTATAAGCAGGCCGGCATGTTTTAGAGTCTGGGGTCTATGAGAGATGGCCTTCCCGTAATTCAACGTTTTTTGGATATCCTATCCCATACCTGTAATAATTAATTGGCGGGGATTCTCAAGAGGGTAATAGTGCAGAAAGAATTTCAACAAACGTTAATAAATCTGCCCCTTGGGTAATAGCTCAGACATGCCTACATTGCCTTTTATTACCTACATTGCTTAAGTCTTGGCAGTAACCAATAGCAACCAGTCAGTGATTAATCTTTCTACAGGAGCTGACAGAATAAAACTTAAAGCAAATAAATAATTGGTTGCCATGGATTACTGCCCAGGTGCAAATTGGCCCAGTTTTTACAAATGAGCACCACAAGTGTGACAACTATCCTGAAACAACCCCATTTTTTTTTTCATGCCCTACACATTTCACTCACAATCGGTCTTCCTCAGGGGCACAAAATATCAAAACAAAATGAAAAAGGAATAAGGACAGCTCTGCTTAGGTGCCAACATGAATTGCATGGAATTGAAGCTACAGGATAAGAGACCTCAGTTGGGTATACAGGGGTCAGGTTTGTTGCTTGGATTGTAATTTTTTCTAGGAGAACCTGCATTTGGCCCCATAATAGCTCTTACCTGCTCCTGCTTTGTATTGCAGTAATATATCCTACTGATTAAAACAATTCTTGCCTCTTGTAGGTGCGCTTTGTGAAGAATGTCAGCTCTTGGAGAGAGATGAAACCAGGCTTCTATCATGGACATGTTTCCTTTTTGGATTTTACAAAGTAGGTAACTATGTCTTGTAAGAGATTGCTGGATACTTGCTTGTGAGACATGCAGTTTTGCAGACGTTAGCTAATCTTTTGTTACTTTGGGGAGTTGCTTCACATTGCAGGCTGATTATATCTCATCAATGTAATGGCCAGTGATGTTGCACCCCAGCGCCCTCTAGTGTTCAGCTGCTGAAATGAGATGAGGAATACAGTATAATAAATTATTTTCTAAAACAAGAATGTGTATATCCTGGTGCTCTTTATCTGCTGAACTTCAACACTCTGTATTGCCCAAAAGCTGGAGGCTTCCAAGGATTTCTGAGAGATGTAGCTTAGCAGTAATTCTGATTATCTTTTGGATCTATAGCCAAACTTTGCTTCTCCCGGTGAAGAGAACATACTAGATGCCACATTTCTTAGCATTGTTTATTCTCATTCTATTGCCTGTAAAATTGTTTATTGAATTGTGTTGTTGTGTTTGTATTCCTCCCCTAATGCTTTATATAGAAGTGATATGAATAACCAGTCTTCTCCTTTCTCAACCTTAACTGACCTGTCCTGTTGTGCCTTTCAGATTTGGCATTAAAAAGAAACCCATTTACATAAATGTGATTAGAGATCCTATCGAGAGACTTGTCTCCTATTACTATTTCCTGCGCTTTGGTGATGACTATCGACCAGGTTTACGGAGGCGTAAGCAGGGAGATAAAAAGGTATTTAATGAGACTTGTACAATAAAATCGAACTTCTCAATACTGTGCCTGCCCCCCGCTTTCAGCTTGTGTAGCCCCTCTGTTGTGCTTACTTTCTACTTTGTTTTGGAAAGCAAGAATCACAGGAAAACCAGTGTTTCTCACCTGCATTGTCCATAATGCATCTGATATCTGAAACGGATACCTCATAAGTGTCCTACCAACACCCTTCCAGGTCTTTGTAAACTACAACTCCCAGCATGCCCATAAAGCCTTCTGCTGTAAAGAGATTTGTAGTTGTAGTTTAACAGCTGCTCGTAGCTCTAGGTTAAATAGATCACTGAGCTGAATGAGTTCAAGCACAGAGACAGGCAATGCTGAAGAGTTATAGGATATTGTCCTCATCTGCTGTGTGAATTATGAAATGTGATTATTTATTCTTTGATAGTATAAAGCTGGGCAGCTGATGCCTCTTTTCCCTTTAGGGCTTAGAGCAGAATGTCAGCACTTGATTGGATTCCAGCTGGTGACAGCAGGGCAGCGGTTGGGTCCCAGAAAGCTTCCCTTATTTGGCTTTGGAGGAGAAACTTTTTAGGTGTAGAAGGCTACTGCACTTTTTATAGTAAGATCATTTATTACTGACAGGAAAATAATGGCTCACACCATTAAAAGGACACTGTATTCTTCAGTAGGCTTTACATTTAAGGAAACGTAAGGCTAATACCAAACATGGCAATTGTTGGCTTGCTGATAAACTCCACCCCTACACTGAGCCGCTATGCTGTGAATCAGTCTTTTCCTTGCCTGCACCTGGAACCACTGTCTGTGCTGAAATCTGCCATGTGTGCCTGCACCTTGGCCTATGCAGTGATTCCAGGTGCAGACAAGGAAGGGGCTGATTTGTGTATATGGGAGCAGTTTATGTGCAAGCCAACAATCGCCACGTCGACCATTGGACTATGGGCATGGATTTTTATACACAGAGAGCCTTATTCATTTGTTCATCTCTGTTTATTCATATTCTCTACAGAGTAACTAGTTATTTGTAGACTCCAGTGAAGCCATAACCTCCAACAGGCAATTTACCACTGAAAAAGTAGAATGCTTCCTTGATTTTACACAACAGATACTGTTAAGCACTGCCGTGGCTCCCCCACCCTTGGGTGCACTATGAGAAACATTTGTCTTTCTGATACTGTCTTTCCCAGGGGGCTGCATTTCTGTTTGTAATCAGTTCTGGAGAGGGTTAAATATGTTGTGTTGGGCTGGTATGTCTCACAGTGCATCTTTATCTTTCTTCCAGACCTTTGATGAATGTGTAGCAGCTGGAGGCTCTGACTGCGCTCCAGAGAAACTTTGGCTTCAGATCCCGTTCTTCTGTGGCCACAGCTCAGAATGCTGGTAGGAAGATAAAGCTGGCTTACCTTGTTAATTAAGCACCTTATCACAGTCATCTGGATTTAACAAGTTTCCATTTGTTCTGAGGATTGCCATTACTGCTGGGGAGTGGATTGCTAGATCAAGCAGTTATCCACAATCGAATTATTCCATTAAAGGGTTACTGCCCTCTGAGGTTTCGCTTGTGCTTCCAAGGCTCTGTAAACTCGAGCATATTGACACACATTTGCTGTGCATTTTTTTGGTTCCACATTATGGGCATGAGTTCCCACAGGAGCGGAGACCAATGCCAAATGCAGAAATTGATCAAGATGGTTTGTTTTTCCTGTGTTCATGGTTTATCTCAACTCGTTTTGGTACAGGCCCATGGGGCAAAATGAGATCAATGATGACACGCTTTTGTTGGGTGGTGCAAGGCTAGACATTGGGCTGCATGACCGTGTATGTTTAACCTCTTGTGGAAACCTTGTTCATAAACTATATATATATATATATATATATATATATATATATATATATATATATATATATATATATATATATATATATATGTATGTGTGTGTGTATAGCACTGAAAAGAAAACACTAGGCTTATAGCAGGATTATTGATCCTTTATTGGCATATCTTCTGGATTGCATTGCTAACATTTACAGCACTATAACCTATTAGTGAGGCCTCAATAGATTTAATCTACCTAGATCTGTGTTTATGACTCTTTCTGAATGATAATAATGAATGCATAGTTGCTTGCTGGGGGAAGGGGGTGCGTTGAAAAATTATTGGTAGAAGTTTGCACCTTTTATTAGTAAATGGGATGGTCCCCAAACAACCCAGGGGCTTTATTGGCAAATTTCATTGAAATCTTCATTTTCATATAACTTGCTTTGTGAATTTTTTGTGTATAGCACAAGTTTGTAAGAGGGATCTGGTCTCCTTTCTTTGGGCCAAAGTTTTCACAGATGCCCCTCTCAGCTCAGATCAACAAGATGTCTTGTTTTAGTAACTTAAATTATTGAGGCTATATAGATCAGCCTATTAAGTGCTCAGTTTTTGCTCCAGACCACAGTCCCATGGGCTAAGTCATTCTATTGCAACATGACATGACACATGGGGATTCCCAGTATAATAACTGCCTGGCTCATGAGTTCACTGGCAGGGTGCAGGCAGTAATAATTCAAGGCAATGAAGGGCAGGGTCTTGCTGGCAACCCTCCATGCTGGAAATGTTATGACATGGAATGTGTGGCGTTGTGCATTGAGCAGATCCAGTTGATCTTGGGAGAGAGAGAAAAGAACCGCCTCTGTAGGCTAGGTAATATATTTAAGCTGAGTTACAAACACCTCTATAGAATTAACACAATCATTTTCACTTAATATTTCAAATTAGGCAAATACAAAGAGAAAATAATGCAATTAAAACCGTAATTAACTTCACATAATTAACTTCTCATGAATAAATTCTCATTAATTTCCCCAAGGTTTGGCATTATTAGCATTTGAAGTTTATAGAGCCAAAATTGTGTTGAAGTTATTAGATTTTTTTTACTTCTGTGTCACACTTATTTGCAAAATGCTGGGAACCCAGTAGCATTTTTAAAGAGATATTTCACCTTCACAAAAAAGATGTCCTAAATGTTCACTTGCAGCCAAGATGGCAACACAGATACCGTATAACCCATGTTAAAGGGTGGCTGTCATTTGAGCTCCATTTGAGCTGCATGTATGCATGAAGGAATAATATCACAAATTCCAATAAGTCATTTGAGATCACATCATAGGGCAAAGCAGAGGACAATAATCCAATCCAATAAAACTGTAATGAGCTTTATTTAGTCCATTTAAAATCACAAAAGTGCAATAGGGCAGGGAGAAAAAGCTTTGTAACTGCACAGTCCCTTCTTCAGAAGACATAGCACCCCCTGCAAACAGTCCTTGTTTTATGAGAACATTACTTAAAAACATAAATACGATTAACCCCTTAGGTACCATACTTCTAAAATATCAAAATGTCACATAGCACTTAAATAATTCATAATTGGATCAAAGTAAATTGCAGCATAGAACATGTATATAAATATATAATAGGGTTTAAATATATAAAGAAAAAAATCCAGAGCACACATAACCAAATATCAAACGATATTCCACATCATATTACTCCACAAAAAATGTAATTCCCATTCCTTCATTATATTAACCAAATGTTTAGCAATTGCACAACTGGAACTCTTATTTATACCATTGATGTGTTCTGAAATTTGCTTTCTAACCGGTCTAATAGTTTTGCATATTGTAAACATTCACGTCACCAAAGCACTCCGCTTTTACTGCAGTTAGCATAAGAGACAATCCTGTATATCTTAGGGCAGGGGCACACAAGCAGATTCAGGGAAATTTAGACGCCTGGCGACTAATCGCTTCTTCTTCAGGGTGACAATCTCCCCGAATTGCCTTCCTTCTGCCTGCTAAAATGAAAATCGCCTGCGCCAATGCACTCGCAGCACTTCGATTCCCGGAATCGTCTGAAGTTTCCTTGTGAGGCAACTTCGGGCGACTTCGGAAATCAAAGCGCCGCGAGTGCCATTGCGCTGGCATTTTCTCATTATAGAAGGCAGTTCGGGGAGATTAGTCACCAGGCGACTAAATCTCCCCTAATCTGCCCGTGTGCCTCTGCCATTAGTGTTTTTAATTTCCATAAATTCTTTAGATGGAGCCATAGACGGCTGCCATGGTTGAGTTCTGAATGCAGAAACCAAACTGTTGATTTTAGTGGCATCCTTGTTCAAAATGATCAAGCTGCTTATATTACCTAGACCCCTTTCTCTATTCAAACAGAATACAGGACCTTAAGTAAATGCTTGAGACAAGATGGAATCAAATCTTTCTTGCGAGCTGGAAATGTACTAATTAGCCAAACTCTCTGTAAACAGACAGCAGGATATTAATGAATTTTTAACACTTTTATTTAAATATTTATGAAAAGATCAGGCGCTCATTAGACTCCCAATAAGTGGGAAGGTTTTACTGCTTAGTATCCAGCTGTGTGCAGACTATTCCAATTCTGAGGCTGAATTAATAACGGCGCTCTCTTGGCTGTGTGTCACTCTTCCATAACATGAAAATTACACTTGTCCCGCTTGTTTGCCTTTGGTAATAGATAAATTAGTACTGCTCTACCTGAAACAGAAGCAGACCAGTCCATTAATATGGGGTTGCTTTTGGAACCCCATGGTAATCCCAGAGACCCTTCAGCTGCCCACCATCTAAAACAGTGGTGTTCTGAGAACGACAACTTAGAGATGCAACTGTCAGTGGAATCTTAAGCAGAGAAACAAATAATTGTTATTAAGTGTTTCCCAACTATGTCTGTATGGTGGGGACAGTCCGCAGCAGGGGTCTTCAATATGGATGAGTGCAAAAAATCACCATAGACTGTAATTGATAGTAAAAAGAAATGTAATGTGGTTTGAAAAATTGTTGAGCGAAAAAATGCCCACTAACTTCAATGCATTTGACGTTACACAAATTTCTGGCAAAACAGACCAGATCACTAGACCCCAACTTTTTTTTTTTTTTTTTTTTTTTTACCCGTGAGCCACATTCAAATGTTAAAAATATTTGAAGAGCAACACAAACTTGAAAAAAGTTCCTGGGGTGCCAAATAAGGGCTCTGATTGGTTATTTGGCCTCTTGCAAAAGACTGTTTGGCAATTCATCTGGTTATTATGCAACCAAAATCTGCCTCCAAGCCTGGAATTCAAAAACAAGCACCTGCTTAAAAGGAGAAATCAAACTGTGGGGAAAAACCCTGTACGCCCCACCCCAGGTAGACCTGGGGATCACCGGTCAACAGTAACAGTTTATGGCATGGCAAAGTCCACTCCTGTATGGCTAAGTAGAACACGGAGTGGTTTAAGTGGTATAGCTAGGTCTAGCCTGAATATCTGGGGTATTTAAATGTGTAATTGGGGATGCTGATTGCAATTTATGAGCCAGCCACACCCCAAAACTGTGTGTGTGAACCACTCACCGGCACATTATTGCCATGGTACAAAAAAAAAAAAAAAAAAAAAAAAAAAAATATATATATATATATATATATATATATATATATATATATATGTATGTATGTATATAGATATTATCAATATATATTGATAATATCTTTGTGCTATGGCATGGTGACCTTGAGTACATCCTTCTATTTCTTTTACACTGGCATACGATGTTGAGAAGATCCAATTTTTGGATGTACTTGAATACAAAAATTCCCAAGGTAGTGTTGATACATCGGGATATATACAAAACCGACTGACCGTAACCAGATTATGCATTTCCGCAGTACTCATCCACCACACACTAATGGGGGTTATTTATCAAAGTCCAAATTTATCTCAATATTTTCTTACTTACTTAGATCAAATCCGCTCTGGTTTTTTACTCTTATTTATTATTACATTTTATTAATTATATATATATATATATATATATATATATATATATATATATATATATATAGAATAGTGAGTGATGGACAAGAAAGGGAGAAACAGCAAAAATCGATGTGTAAAAAAATTTCAGGAGAGGGGATATCTGGAGGTTGTGTTACAACAAGCTAAAAGGAAAGTTAGTGTAAAGAAAGAAAGAAAACGTGAAAGTAAACATATTTCTTTTGTGTCTGAATAGAATAGCTCTAGTAAGAACATTGGGGCAGTTTTGCTCCACCATTGGCACATCTTACAAAGAGCTTAATTGGAGAATTTACAGCGCCACCTGTGATGTCATACCGTAGCGGAAAAACAATTGGTAGTATGGTCACATCTTCTAGAATAAAGAAAAAACAAAGACAGGAGGACACATTCTTGGGTATGAGAACCCCTGGTCTGTATCCATGTATTGGCTGTACACAATGTTCTAATGTTATTAGGGTTAGAGAATTTACACATCCTGGTACAGGTTATAAAGTCCAACTGCGGGGTGACACTATACAATTACAGTATATCCAAGTATCTGATATATGCATTAACTTGCCCATGTGGCTATATATACATTGGCTAGACAACCCAAATTGTCACGCTTATCACACATATCCCAGCATAAATCTTCAATTAATTTAGGTAATGAGAGATTGCCGTTATCAAAACATTTTATAGATATGGGTCATAATGCAGACCAATTGAAATTTATTGTATTAGAAGGGATTCCACCACTCAAATATGGAGGGAACAGAGAACTGAAGTTGGAGAGGTATGGTGGATACATAAATTAAATACACTAGCACCCTATGGTCTGGACAGGGATTATGACTTGTATCTATTACTGTAAATAATACTTACCTATATTTGTGCTAAGGATTTGACTCAGATAAAAGGAGTCACAGTGAGGGTTAACAGTGTTGTTATATCTGTAACTAAGGAACCCCAATGTCACTTCCTGTTTGAGTCTTTTAAATATTTGGTACACACCTGTGATATGTTATTATCTGCTAAGCTTGAGAAAGGGTACAGTGCATGGCCGAAACATTGCTGATGGATACATTGTAACATGCAGGTTGTTATATGTTGTGTGTACTTTAATACACTTTTTTGCTATTTTTGATAAATTGAGTGCCGCCTTTTCTTGTTTGGACATGATAGATGAAGGGGCCACAAGCCAAGCAGCCATCGGGCCCATAGATAACTGCTCAGCCAGTTGTTCCTGTATATTTCTGCATACAATTACCTGGAGACCTATTTATATAGATTTCATTTATCCAACATAATTGGCAAGAAATTGTCTTTATTCTTCTTCATGCCGCAATCAGAACACTAATGTTGAATGTCCGTTTGGAATGGTAGTGTCTCTGATGTTTCCAGAAGAAGGTTAATGAATCCATTAGTAAAATAAATGCATAAATAAGAAGTCGCTTTTATACCTAAAAAAAAGCGATTTAAATCCCTTAATATGAGATTGTTGTTCCAATCCATGCAATACTAACATAAAAAATGGAAATGAAATTGTGTCTGCTTCCTTTGTGCTGAAATATTTTGTGCTAGAACACGACAAACCCACTGATAGAGCAAGCATATAAAATAATATTACCAGCTATTCTTCTTGATTCTGTTTTTATCGCTGGCAAAAAAAAATCTGTCCTAGCAGTTGTATAGCAACAGTTATGGAGATGCAAAATAATGGAGAAAAATAGGTTCTTCTGTTGCATTGACTGCCCAGCATATTAAATTGTCAATTTATAATCCCCCCTTTCTCTATGTTTGAAAAGATCTCTATAATTAAACTGTCATTTCAGGAATGTGGGGAGCAGATGGGCTTTGGACCAAGCCAAGTACAACCTTGTTAATGAATACTTTTTAGTCGGAGTCACGGAGGAACTTGAAGACTTCATTATGTTATTAGAAGCAGCATTACCCAGATTCTTCAGGGGTGCAACAGAGCTTTACCGTTCAGGTACACACAGAACAATACTGTCATATTTCAAATTTTTTAATTTTTAACAAGGCACTTCTTGTATTTATGATAGTGTGGTTTAATGCATGCTAATTGCAATCAGAAGGAAAAATAATTCTCAGTTCTGAGAACTAAGCAGATATAAAAGTTAGTGGTTAGTCTTTAAGGATAATGTAATAAATGGTCTTCATATTTACTTCTTGTGTAGCAACCAGTAAACAGGCAGCATTTACTGGTCAGTGTTTGCTATGGGCTACTAGATGTGGGCAAATTTGAAGGGAAATTAAAATGAAAATTTAATATTAGCTAGCATACTGAAATAATATATCTTATAGGGGGGCTCCTTTTGCCTAGAAGATGTATTAGAGCTCACTCTATTAAAATCACCAGAAATCCTGTCTCTCTATATGCAGAATTTGTGCAAAAGGCATTTATTTTGTTACATTTTGTTTGTACTAGAATCTACCGTATATACTCGTGTATAAGCCGACCCGTGTATAAGCCGAGGTACCTAATTTTACCCACAAAAAGTGGGAAAACTTATTGACTCGCGTATAAGCCTAGACACAACTACAGCCCTGTCTCCCAGCAGCGCACATTCTGCCAAAGCGACCCCCCAGCGATCAACCGGACTTCTTTGCAAAGCTGATGGTGACAGAGAATTGCCAAACGGATTACTGTGTGCATTGTCCCACTGTCCCACTGCCATGTGCAGAGGGTGCTGTTTGATATTGCCATCACTGTTAATCTTTTGTATAACCAACAGAGGGCGCTGTGTGATATTGCAGTCACTGTTATTCTTTCATATAACCAACAGAGGGCACTGTGTGATATTGCAGTCACTGTTAATCTTTCATATAACCAACAGAGGGTGCTGTGTGATATTGCAGTCACTGTTATTCTTTCATACAACCAACAGATGGCGCTGTGTGTTATTGCAGTCACTGTTAATCTTTCATATAACCAACAGAGGGCGCTGTGTGATATTGCAGTCCCGGTTATTCTTTTATACAACCAACAGATGGCACTGTGTGATATTGCAGTCCCTGTTATTCTTTCATACAACCAACAGATGGTGCTGTGTGATATTGCAGTCTCTGTTATTCTTTCATACAACCAACAGATGGCGCTGTGTGATATTGCAGTCACTGTTAATCTTTCATATAACCAACAGAGGGCGCTGTGTGATATTGCAGTCCCGGTTATTCTTTTATACAACCAACAGATGGCACTGTGTGATATTGCAGTCCCTGTTATTCTTTCATACAACCAACAGATGGTGCTGTGTGATATTGCAGTCTCTGTTATTCTTTCATACAACCAACAGATGGCACTGTGTGATATTGCAGTCCCTGTTATTCTTTCATACAACCAACAGATGGCACTGTGTGATATTGCAGTCCCTGTTATTCTTTCATACAACCAACAGATGGCGCTGTGTGATATTGCAGTCACTGTTAATGTTTCATATAACCAACAGAGGGCGCACTGTTATTCTTTCATATAACAGTCTCTCCCCAAGTGAACTGTTGGTATAGGAATGATTAAAAGTGACTGCAATCGGGGTTGGGTACCGCTGACCCGCGTATAAGCCGAGGTAGACTTTTTCAGCACATTTTGGATGCTGAATACGGTATTTGAGTGAGCTCTAGAACATCTGCTAGGAAAGGAAGCCCCATATAAGATATATTGGATTATTCATCTGACAACCAACTGCTGCATGAAGACAGAATGAAGAGAAACAAATGCTGAGAGCGGAATAGTGAAAATAAACTTGATTATTTCAGAAACAATGCAGAATATTTAATTGATTGTATTTAGAAAGTTTGAGGAAGCTTATATTAAATTTTCATTTTCGCGATAGTTTCCCCCAATCTGTAACAAAGTTTGCCCAGGAGCAGTAACAGTAACCCATTGCTTTTAAACAGGTGACCAGTTAATGCTACCTGCTGATTGGTTACTGCGCCTGGGCAAACTTAGTTACTACATAACCCCCTTTATTGCATTTTCCCTGTTAGTCTCTCGACTGTTGTACTAGTCTTGTCTTGTGTTCAAGTAATGATTGAATGAGACAACCAATGAATGTTCTCATTTGTCCTTTTTGTCTCTTCAAGCCTTAGGGGCATGTTTACTAACATTGGAGATAAATATCTGGAGAGATTTCTGGAGATGTTGCCCATAGCAACCAATCAGATCTTTGCTTTTGTTTTCTAACTTGGCTGTGGCTGTTTAAATCTAATTGCTGATTGGTTGCCATGGGCAACATCTCCAGAAATCTCTCCAGATATTTATCTCCAATGTTAGTAAACATGCCCCTTAGTCTTGGTCTGATATGTCCCCTTCATACTCTGTCTTGAGCTTTCTAGGGCATAGCAATGACTTGGACTAGGTGACTTTGCCCACAACACTGCAGCGTATCCCTGTACCACAGAGTTCATAGAGGAGCCATAATTCAGTTAACACATTTGGGAGAAAATCCCATTTCAGAATTTTTGAAACTAAAATAAAAAAAATGGAATTGCACCATGGTTTAGTGATTATGCCATTCGTAATATAAAATTCACAGATCACATTTAATGTTAAACTAATTTAATGCTTCTCATCCTTTTATATTCATGGCCTTTTCTTTATTTACATTGCTTTTGTCTGTGTTTTTATGCCTCTGACACTCATTTCCATTAATGTCTCTAATTTATTCCACTGCCATTTCATAGATAGCTGTCTGTGTAATAATAGCCCATTAATTCATCTTTTATTTTTAATGAATAATCCATCATGTTTTCTGCTATAATGTTACAAAATTTTCTTTGCATATTTACCCATATCACAAAGGAATGCGTGTGCTACATACAGTTGAATGCAATAGTTTGGGCACCTCTGGCCAAATTACATATTTAATTCATTTTGTAAGTGAAAAGTAGGAAAGCGTTAATGCAGGAATCAGAGTGTTTAACCAATAACATATTTGCAAATGTAAATGTTTAGATATTCAGCCAGGATATGCCTCCATTTCTCTAACTGTTTCTTCTGGTCTCTCACGTCCTAAAGGGAAGAAATCCCATCTCAGAAAAACAACAGAAAAGAAAGCCCCTTCAAAGGAGACAACTGCAAAACTTCAGCAGTCTGACATATGGAAGATGGAGAATGAGTTCTATGAGTTTGCTCTAGAGCAGTTCCAGTTTGTCAGAGCACATGCAGTGCGAGAAAAAGACGGAGAACTTTATGTTCTAGCACCGAACTTTTTCTATGAAAAGATTTACCCAAAGTCGAACTAAGGACACTACACTTATATGTTTAATGGACAACACCTTTGTTCTTAGGACTTCATTTCAGGCCTTCAGACCTGGTAATTGCGCCTCTGAGACGGTTCATTAATAGCTCGGTATGGTTGTCATCAAATGAGCCATATCAAATATTCACCACTAAGAAACTGTGACCTTCACGTGATATCCAGCTAAACAACTCTGCCAAAAGGTCATGTCCATGAGCAGAAACAAATCTGGACCTGCTGTAGCAAATGAACACTGGATGATGCCAGATATACACTGTACAGACAAAGTCACTTTTTATTTTCATTTAAGGGGAAACTGATATAGAACTTAATGGTGTGGTGGTGGTGTTCTCATTTCTGGGGGCCATGTCCTCTGTACCTGCTTCAAAACAGGCCTTTGGTGGTGCTTGTTCTGCCATTAAAACTAATGCATACTACACAGTCAAGGCCGTATTTTTAGGCACCCAAGGGCCAGTTCCTAGGGCAGCAGCTTTAAAGGAGAAGGAAAGCTACCGAGGCAGTTTGTTGTCGATAGATTAACCACAATAGTGCAAGCTAAAACACTATATTTATTTTGTAGAATACTTTACTATTCCGGAGTAAACAGCTCTAGAAACTCTCTGTTAGTTTAGGAAAGCAGCTGCCATATTAGCTTGGCGTGACATCACTTCTTGTCTGAGTCTCTAGCTCTAGGTTCAGATGACAGCAGGGGGGAGTGTGAGAGACGCAATCTGAGCAAGCTGAAGCCCAAGCCCTGTAGGTTTAAACTGAAAACAGGAAGTCTGATACAGAAGCTCATGTGTACACAATAGAAGGAAATGCAGTGTTTCTTTTTAACAGAGGACTCAGAGCAGCATTAATTTGAGGGATTAGGTGGATTTATATAGACCTTTCTGATAAAGTTTACTTACTTTTAACCGTTCCTTGGGTGCCTAAATACTAGATTATGTTTTTCAACTCTCCCCAGCCATCACCGGAGTCTTGCCTTGTAAATCCAATGGAGGAGCTGGAGAGAGAGGGGCTATAGTGCGCATCATAGTGCAGCAACTTCGGAAGTAATGTCATGTGTAACCACATCTTGGGTGTGTACCAAGGTCCGGTGCTTAGGGTGGCACTGGACAAAATACAGCATTTCTACCAGTCATTTCTGTAGTGGGTTTTCCAAACAACTTGCAGGGTTAGGCCGATCAAATAAAGGGAAGTATATACCCCATTAAAATTGTATCTTTTAGTTTATTTCCCATAAACAGACCACACATTTAGTATCTTATTAAGTACATGGGACACTCCTGGAAATGTTAACACTTCTACACGCTAGTGTGGGGATTGCTGTGTTGCTTGCCTTGGTTTTAGAACTGTGTACATTTACACGTCAATACAACGGCACCGTCTCTACCATAACCACCTGATTGTGCAGTTCTGTGTTTAATGGGAAGCTGTTTGCATTCTATCAGACAGATTAAGGGGTGCGGTTGAAAAATTAGAAGTATCACAAATAAAAACTGCCATCATACTGCAAGCAAAATACTATGGGCAATAGCACACAGAATCTTTTGATCTCTGCAATTTTTAAAGGTGATTTATCTTCCTCAATGAGCTGACTTGATAGTAACTAATCGAATAACCTAAACAACGTGAGTATTAAAAGGCCAAAAATGCCAAATGAAAGGGCTTCATATAATGTACTGTACCTTGTCAAAACTTGCTTAACTATCTTGCATATTTATCATTTTTAGAACAAAGCATCCACATTGGTCTAATGGGCCCACTTTGAGTGTTAATCATCTTCGTGACCCAATAATTATGTGCCTAATTTTAATCTCTATTTTCTATACTAGGATGAACTAGTTAAGAGGGATCCTGGAGACCAACACCAGATATCATGGGGATTAGTTACATAAATGACAACCATACTTGTACCAAATAATACTGCTGTTATTTTAGATGTTAATGGCAGACAGGGTCATTCCATATGTTTTGTTGCCTGAACCTTTTCAGCACTGGGAATTTCTTCCCATTCAGGGGCAATTTCAGGCTGAGGATGCTCTAGGCACTGTAATGCTAAATATAAAAACAACAATGAAGCCTCCATTCAATCTTAGGGTGCAGGTAATTACCAAAGGAATGAATGGCTAGTGGTTCCCAGTGGTAGTCTCTCTAGTCAGTAGGAAACCACTCAGACAAAAAGAATCGCTTATGTGCCTTTATGCAGTTTCTTTACATACCTACTGGGCATATTTTATTTGTTTCACATCTGATTATCATTAGAGATGTAGTTTCCTATATTGTAAGGCTGGTGTTCTTTTATTCTTCCCCCGAGAAACAAGTGCAAATAATGGCATTTAATTTTGAATTTGAGTGGTAAATATGGTTAAGGACAGATTATATACAATGCATATCTCTCCATTATTCTGAGTATCTGTACTTCACTAGCAGAGAGTGATCAGCTGCAGATGGGCATGGAAAAGCATTTATCTGTACTCTCATTCATTTAGTTGCTATAATTAATAGTCACTTGCTGGAAACTGACCATCCCACTGCTGTACATAATAAAATAGCTCTAAATTGCTGTGTGCTCGCTCCATTTATCTAGAGGACCAAAGCATCCATAGCTGGCTAGATAATAATTCCCCTGTTGAGGCATCACGGCATCAGTCAAGGTCCTAATTTGAGTTCTATTTAAAAATGCATAAGTGTGAATCGTGCCCAAGCCACTACACGTCAAAGTATAAATAGCCATAAATGAGGAACGTTGCGTGTTTGTATATTGAAAAATCAAAATCAATTTGTGGGCACTCGAGTATCCTCTGCACATTCAGGCAAAGCTGATATTTAGTAGTAACTGATACTTTCACTTGATATGGATTATTATTTTCCTCTTATAGGGTCAGTGTGCCCACTAATTCTGCTGCAGAATTTCTCTTCATGTAGGGGGAGTACCTATGCGGTCATAGCTGCTACAGAGAGATTGCATAAGCCTATGAGAAAAGGAACATGCTACTGCTTTAGACAGTTCCTGGTCTCTATAACCTAATTTCTTTGTCTCTGTAATAATAAAACAGTTCCTTGTACTAAATCTTAGCTATAATTTTAGCTTTTTTTAGAGGCAAAACTATCCTATTGGGTTTATTTCATGTTTAAATTAAAGTAAACCATGTATGGAGATCCAAATGACAGAAAATCACTTATGTAGGAAAACCCCAGGCCCTAAGCATTCTGGATAATAGGTCCACTATCCTATTGGGTTTATTTCATGTTTAAATTAAAGTAAACCATGTATGGAGATCCAGATGACAGAAAATCACTTATCTAGGAAAACCCCAGGCCCTAAGCATTCTGGATAATAGGTCCCATACCTGTATTTAGCCATTTGATCATGGCCTAACCCAAGGCAAGTAATGTGGCAACTCCTAACATAAAAGGAAGGGATGAGGTGTGCACACACCAAGCCTTGTATGTCCCCGTACTCTTAGGACAATTCCTTGATAAATATCTGCCATATTGTCATTGATATTCAATGTATAATGATTCTGCTGCTCCAACCCAATGTTTTGAACTCTCTGGAGTTGCTTATCTAATTGATGTAGAATAGGATATATTTATTAGCTGCTGTTATTATTTCATGCAACAGTGACCTGTGGGTTTCCATGCTGTTTGTGTAGGTCTCCATGAAACCTCTTAGTCATGTGATATCTCCTCCTACAATAGAAAATAGTAATTAAGATAATATGAATATCTGATTATAAACCAATTTTTGGGTCACAAAGCTGAATCCCCTAAATTAATATGGGCTCCCCAAAAAAAAGTTTGCAAGTAGCACAAAGTAGAACAATTATAGTTGAACCATATTTTCCCTTGGCACGTCAAGTGTAATTTTTCTGTGTGTAACACCAAATTCTATGAGCACCTCTTCAGCTGTTTGTTGATTGACAACTACCAAAGCACAGCAGCAACAAAAGGGCTGATTTAGGGCCCTGTACTGTGTTTCCCAGACATATCAGACAAGTGTAGAAACTTAAAACTGAGCAACGTTGCAACAACGTAGCAACAGCTGCAACGTAGGATTGCAGGGATGAAAACACCCATATTGCCATAATTGGTTCATTTGTTGGTTTTGTGGGCTCCTTGCTTTGATCTCCGTATATTGCAGTGTTTAGCAATTCAATGCAAATCCAGTTGAGCTGTGGTAACAAGGTTTCGTACTTCCACACTTTTACTTGTAGGATATTTTTTACTAAAGTGCTTTGTAATGTGTTTTAAATATTAGCAATTCAAACCAGAATAAAAAAGCTGTAAATAATGCACAGATTTATGTATATGGACTACATGATTTCAACCAGTGTCATTCGCTTGTACAGGACTGTCGGCCATTAGCAGCAGTATCATTAAATGAAATCAACAAAAACCAATGCTGATTGGGAAATAGAGATCTGAGGATGTGTAACCTGTGGAATCTCCGCTAATGCCAAACTAAAATGACCAGCATTGGTGTTTATTTCCACCAAATGCATCCTACAAAGTGTGGAGAAGGCCACAGGAGCATCTGAATCTTCTATCATGGCAACAACAAAGGGGGAGCATTGAATATTGTGTGGCCTACCACTGGGGTAATGCTTCCCTGGGTGAGTGATATTTTGTTACCATGGATATTTCTCCTTGTTTTCCTCATCAGCTATCAGATCTCATATCTTCTTTAAAAAACCCATTCAGACATAAGCACCTTGCTTACAAGTCAAATGAATTCGATGTCCTATTATATGCTCTGCTGATTAATATTCCGAAATGTGTTGTTTGCATGGTTTTCTCCTCTGCTGTTCACAAAGTGACAATGTCAGACCACAGGATGACCACAGCCAAAATAGGTTGTACTTTATCACGCAGAGAAGCACATCAAGAGTCTATCAGGATTTCATTGTGCAGGCAAGGACAATAATAATAAAAGAGCAGTAGTTCAGAGCCGTCCTCTTTTAACAAAATGGATCCTTTGGTCATGTGATATTTATTTACACTGTGGTATTTTATTTTGGAAATAATTGGGATTTTGAATGATTGGTTCTTCTTTTCTGCCTCCCTCCGACTTAAATTTTAAAATGGTCCTTGGTTTTCAGGGCCAGCATTGCCCAGAAAGCAGATTCATTCTGGGTTTTTATTATTGCTATAGAATCAAAGGTTTAATCACCGGGGGGTGCCAATCGGTTAGGCCTGTCTCAGTAATTATAATTGATTACTGCACAACCCAGACTGTTCAGTGCTAACCGGTTAGACCAGAGGGGGGGGGGGTCTCCAACCATTTTTACCCATGAGCCACATTCAGATGTAAAAACAGTTGTGGAGCTACACACACATGAAAAATGTTAGTGGGTGGTGCACTATAAAGTGCTGTGATTGGACATTTGGTAGCCCCTATGTGAACTGATAGCTACAGAAAGATGACTTTTTTTTTTTTTATTCCAGCTCGTTCAAGAACCTACTAGGAATAACTCTTTTGGATCTTGTAATAACTAATTATACTGAACTCATTTCTAACATTTGTGTGGGTGAGCATTTAGGGAATAGTGATCATAACATGGTCTCCTTTGAGATTCTGTTGCAGAAGCAATTCAATAAGGGAGTAACTAAAACACTAAATTTCAGAGATGCAAACTTTGACAGTATAAGGACATCTGCAACATATTAAGTGGGAAATGCTTTTCACAGGGTTTAACACAGAACAAAATGCTGCTTAATAAATATACATATCTGTATATTCCCCTTGTAAGCAAGGAATGTCGTTGCAAAGCAAAACCTTTTTGGTTCAACAGAAGTATTGGTGTTGAGGTGGGTAAGAAAAAACGTGCTTTTTAGGCTTTCAAGTTAGCTGGTACAGCCGAATCATTTATAAGGTACAAGGAGGCCAATAAATCGTGCAAAAAAAGGCAAGCTAAAATCGACATGGAAAAGGATATTGCAGCAAGCAGTAAAAAGAATCCAAAATTATTTTTTAAATATGTTAATAGTAAATAAATGAAGCAGGAAGGGGTGGGGCAGCTGGTTGATGATAACAAAAAAAGCTCAGATTCTGAACTCATATTTTTCGTCTGTCTACACAAACGAGGAACCAGTTAATTAAGGTTTCCTTCTTAATAGTCCCAATTCTAGTTATACAACTAATGATGCATGGTTCACACATGAGAAAATTCAAAAGAGACTAGAACATGTTAAGATAAACAAACATCTGGGCCAGATGGTATTCGCCCCAGGGTACTTAGCGAGCTTAGCTCTGTGATTGCCAAACCTCTTTATTTAATTTTTCTGTATTCTTCGAGGTCTGGCATAGTGCCGAGAGACTGGTGAATTGCTAATGTTGTAATGCTGTTCAAAAAGGGATCCCGTTCTCAGCCTCAAAACTATAGGGCAGTTAGTCTGACGTCAGTGGTAGGAAAGCTTTTCAAAGGGTTAATAAAGTATAAGATACTGGACTTCATAGCAAATCATAATACTATGAGTTTGTGCCAGTATGGTTTTATGCGTAATAGATCTTGCCAGACTAACTTAATTTCTTTTTATGAGAAGGTGAGCAGGGACCTCAATTCTGGCAGTGGATGTGATTTACTTAGACTTTGCTGAAGCATTTGATACAGTGCCCCACAGAAGGTTAATGGTTAAGGAATGTTGGCCTGGAACATAGTATAAGTACCTTGATAGAGAACTGGCTAAAAGATAGACTACAAAGAGTGGTGGTAAATGGAACATTTTCTAATTGGACGAGTGTTGTTAGTGGAGTACCGCAGGGCTCTGTACTAGGTCCCTTGCTTTTCAACTTGTTTATTAATGACCTGGAGGTGGGCATTGAAGTACTGTTTCTATTTTATATAGGTTCCATGCAGGATGCTGCCACTTTGCAGAGTGATTTTTCTAAGTTGGCAAACTGGAAAATGAGGTTCAATGTTGATAAATGCAAAGTTTGCACTTTGGCAAAATAATATAAATGCAAGTTATACACTAAATGGCAGTGTATTGGGAGTTTCCTTAAATGAGAAGGATCTAGGGGTCTTTGTAGATAACAAGTTGTCTAATTCTGGGCAGTGTCATTCTGTGGCTACTATAGCAAATAAAGTTCTGTCTTGCAAAAAAAAACGGCATTAACTTGAAAACACAATTATGCCTCTTTGTAGGTCCCTGGTAAGGCCTCACCTGGAGTATGCAGTGCAGTTTTGGACTCCAGTCCTTAAGAGGGATATAAATGAGCTGGAGAGAGCGCAGAGATGTGCAACTAAATTGGTTAGTGGGATGGAAGACTTAAATTATGAGGGTAGACTGTCAAGGTTGGGGTTGTTTTCTCTGTGAAAAAAGGAGCTTGCGAGGGGACATGATTACACTTTACAAGTACATTAGAGGACATTATAGACAAATGGCAGGGGACCTTTTTACCCATAAAGTGGATCACCGTACCAGAGGCCACCCCTTTAGACTAGAAGAAAAGAACTTTCATTTGAAGCAACGTAGGGGGTTCTTCACAATCAGGACAGTGAGGTTGTGGAATGCACTGCCGGGTGATGTTGTGATGGCTGATTCAGTTAATGCCTTTAAGAATGGCTTGGATGATTTTTTGGACAGACATAATATCAAAGGCTATTGTGATACTAAACTCTATAGTTAGTATAGGTATGGGTATAAATAGTTTATGTGAAAGTAGGGAGGGGTGTGTGTATGGATGCTGGGTTTTCATTTGGAGGGGTTGAACTTGATGGCCTTTCTTTTTTCAACCAGATTTAATTATATATATATATATATATATATAAACAAATACATATACAGTGGTGTGCAAAACTATTTGCCCCCCCTTCCTGATTCTTTTGCATGTTTGTCACACAAAATGTTTCTGATCATCAAACACATTTAACTATTAGTCAAAGATAACACAAGTAAACACAAAATGCAGTTTTTAAATGAGGGTTTTTATTATTTAGGGAGAAAAGAAATCCAAATCTACATTTTCATGTGTGAAAAAGTAATTGCCCCCTGAACCTAATAACTGGTTGGGCCACCCTTAGCAGCAATAACTGCAATCAAGCGTTTGCGATAACTTGCAACGAGTCTTTTACAGCGCTCTGGAGGAATTTTGGCCCACTCATCTTTGCAGAATTGTTGTAATTCAGCTTTATTTGAGGGTTTTCTAGCATGAACCGCCTTTTTAAGGTCATGCCACAACATCTCAATAGGATTCAGGTCAGGACTTTGACTAGGCCACTCCAAAGTCTTCATTTTGTTTTTCTTCAGCCATTCAGAGGTGGATTTGCTGGTGTGTTTTGGGTCATTGTCCTGCTGCAGCACCCAAGATCGCTTCAGCTTGAGTTGACGAACAGATGGCCGGGCATTCTCCTTCAGGATTTTTTGGTAGACAGTAGAATTCATGGTTCCATCTATCACAGCAAGTCTTCCAGGTCCTGAAGCAGCAAAACAACCCCAGACCATCACACTACCACCACCATATTTTACTGTTGGTATGATGTTCTTTTTCTGAAATGCTGTGTTACTTTTACGCCAGATGTAACGGGACGCGCACCTTCCAAAAAGTTCAACTTTTGTCTCGTCGGTCCACAAGGTATTTTCCCCAAAGTCTTGGCAATCATTGAGATTTTTTTTAGCAAAATTGAGACGAGCCTTAATGTTCTTTTTGCTTAAAAGTGGTTTGCGCCTTGGAAATCTGCCATGCAGGCCGTTTTTGCCCAGTCTCTTTCTTATGGTGGAGTCGTGAACACTGACCTTAATTGAGGCAAGTGAGGCCTGCAGTTCTTTAGATGTTGTCCTGGGGTCTTTTGTGGCCTCTCGGATGAGTTGTCTCTGCGCTCTTGGGGTAATTTTGGTCGGCCGGCCACTCCTGGGAAGGTTCACCACTGTTCCATGTTTTTGCCATTTGTGGATAATGGCTCTCACTGTGGTTCGCTGGAGTCCCAAAGCTTTAGAAATGGCTTTATAACCTTTGAAATTGAACTCAGGTGTGATAAACCACAGTTAAGTTATTTTTTAACAAGGGGGGCAATCACTTTTTTACACAGGCCCATGTAGATTTGGAGTTTTTTTTCTCCCTTAATAACGTAAACCTTCATTTAAAAACTGCATTTTGTGTTCAATTATGTTATCTTTGACAATAGTTAACGGCTTTTGATGAGCAGAAACATTTAAGTGTGACAAACATGCAAAAGAATAAGAAATCAGGAAGGGGGCAAATAGTTTTGCACACCACTGTGTGTGTGTGTATATATATATATATATATATATATATATATATATATATAGTTCTGTTTGGTTTTTATGCTACCAAAACTTGCCTCCAAACCAAGTATTCCAAAATCAGCACCTGCTTTGAGGCCACTGGGAGCAACATCCAAGGAGCTGGTGAGTAACATGTTGCTGGTTAGAGATCACTGTATACCGAGGGCTCACAATTTCTTTCTTTGTTTCAAAAATACTAGAGCATGCTGATAGTGACAAGCTTGGAACTGACCCTGAGACCCAAGTGTCATCATGAAATATTATACTAGTGCTTCTATTGCACCAGGTAAATTAGTCTAGTTATTGAAGCAAATCTCCACCCCAAATACTGTAAAGCGAAAGAGAGTCTAATTCTAAGCAACTTTCCTCTACACATTACAATTACCTTTCATTACAAATACATTGTTTTAAATGCATTTGTAAATCAAACTGCCATTGGAAAATAGCATCTCCCCCTAGCTGTTTATATTCTCTGCATTTCTAGTTCTGACTCATGAAACAAACAATATAGCCAGCTGATTAACAGACCTGGAGAACTGTGTTCTGCTACAATGCTTCAAGAATTAAAACCAGAGAGAGGAAAGATATAATAGACACACATTGCTTTCAAGAGCAATTACATTTACAAAAAAAAAAATCATATAAAAAAAAAAATTTGTGGAAATTTGCTTAGAATTTTATTTTTGTATCTGAACTGTTTACTATTTTTGTCTTGCTGATTGACTGGCTCCTGATGGACATGTGACTATTAATGGCATTCCTGGTGGTGCAGGGGTCATAACTACATCTGGACAAAGAACCAAAACTGCAGTGAGATGAGGCACAAAACAAAAACAAAAAAGTAGATTGATAAGGGTGACATTAGGAACCTTAAAGGGGGTTGTTCACCTAAAGGGTCAGGGCACATGCTCAGATTCGGGGGGATTAGGCGCCCGGCTACCAATCCCTTCTTCTTTTGGGGGCGACTAATCTCCCCGAACTGCCCCCGCTGGCTAGAATGTAAATTTCCAGCTGGATGACACTTGGAGCGATTCGTTTTCCGTAGTCGCCCAAAGTTGCCTCTCGAGGAAACTTCGGGCAACTTCGCTTAAAACAAATTGCTCTGAGTGCTATCCAGCCGGCAATTTACATTCTAGCCAGCGGGGGCAGTTCAAGGAGATTAGTCGCCCCAAGGAGGAGATTAGATCTGAGCGTGTGCCCTGACCCTTGAGTTAACTTTTAGTGTTATAAAATGCCCTATTCTTAGAAACGTTTTAATGAATCTTCATTTTGTATTTCCTATTCCTTTTTAATAACTTGATGCCTCTTTCCAAATTTTGAATGGGGGGGTCACTGGCCCCAGCAGCCAAAATATATTGCTCTGTGAGGTGCCAATTCTATTGTGTTACTTTTTATTATGTTTTTTTTCAGACCCTCTCCAATTCATGTTCCAGTCTCTTATTCAAACCACTAACTGGTTGCTAAGATTAATTGGGCCCTAGCAACCAGATAGCTGTAAATCCTAAACTGGAGAGTAACTGAACAAAAATCTGCTGTCCTTGCACAACAGGCCACAAGAGACAGTGCAAAAAGCAATGCCCAATAAGCAGTGACATTTTCAGTGGACATATCCAGTACACAAAGGGATCGTAACTGTATAAAAATGAAAGCAGCTTAAACTCAAGAATAGCATTAAATGTTATATTAGAAATCGGTGTCCTAGTTACAAATAGAATTTATGAAGTCCCACTATGACCGTTACCACCACAAACATACTTTCCCTACTTTGGTTCCCGTGAGCCCATAGCAATAGCCGACTACTCCGTAGAATTTCTCCATAAATAGAACAAATGATTCACAGCAGGATGACCCCCCCCCAAAGGTAATATATTTTCAAAATTCTCTGAAATTGGGATTCGTTCATGAAGTGAACGCAGTGATCCATAAAAGTGTATTTGATATACGGCTGCATTAAGTTGTAATAGCCGAAGTCTTCAGAGTAACAAACTGCCGCCGAACTTCTGTTTTCAATATTGATTGTTCCAGATGAAAAATTGATCTCCTGGGCCGGAAAGTCACACTTAGCCATGTATTTTCTCTTGGCTCATCTCTGAATTTTTATATCTAATCAATATTTCAGCCTTATAAATTGTCCTCCTGTTAAAATTGTATTCAAATAGCAACAAGGGCTGTAACTCTGTTATAAGGACGTACATTTATACTTCTTATTGGATGTCTTGATGTCCCTCACTTCCAGTCAGATGTTCACACTTGCCTTACAATTGAAAAATATTAGGCACACAAAAATGGGTAACTACAACCGTTCCCTAAATATACAGTATATTACTATGCCTATAATAACCAACATGCCCCTACACTGCTCTATTATACTACATGAATTCTTCAAGTGTAAGTATATATAAACTGCCCAGAAAAGCTATTTTCACATAAAAATTTTCCACTAGGGCACTTTAATTTTTCTGGTGTTACTGGCCGTATAGGAAGCCTACCTATAGCATTAGGCATCATCATTTTAAATCTATTTTTATAATCGCCCTCGAGACTGTCAGATTTTCATCTTATGGGGCATAAAGAGTAGGAAAAAAAGTGCACCAGAGGGGAACTCCCCAGATCTCGTAACTCGTGGGATCTTTTTTAGAGGAGTATTTTTTATAGTGAACTCTATTTTCACCTTTTGGTAATTAAACCCCCTAAAAATCCTATACAGAATAATACAGAGCTGTGAAATTTCTCTGGGAATCTCCATGTGTAATAAAAGGCACAGAATGTGCCCAGGAGCAGTAACCAATAAGATTACCTGCTAATTGGCTGATGTAAGTGATAAGAAGTGTAGCAAACTTTGCAATTTATATTACATAACCCCTTTTGTGTTTAAACTTGAATATCTGTTTATAACTGGCCAGACTGAATTCAATTAGGGATGCACTGAATTCAAGATTTGGCTAGGATTCAGCCTTTTTGAGCAGGATTTGGCCAAATCCAAGTTTCAGCTGTATCTTCCTGCTCTGCGGCCCACCACCTTACACTGGCTTCCGACTTCCATTTTTATAGCCGCATGCCTGCTCTCCCCGCCCCTTTTGCTATGTCATCGGTGGGGTGGCGGCGAAAGTCTATAAAAGAAACCCGGAAGTCGGGTGTGGGTGGAGGGAGAGTGGGTTTGGGTCGGATGCGGGTCGGGTAAAACCTGGTTCTTTTTAACCCATCCCTAAATTCAGATTAAGATTGGCCAAATGTCACTCCAATAACTGTGTGAGAATCTGCATGAAGAGGAGAGGTTAGAATAAATGTTGATGGATAGCTTTTATTTTTCTTCAACAGTGTCTCCCAAATTGAGGGGGAGCCCCCACTAGATGGGCTCATAGTATTAGGGGGGCTCATACTAATGGCAATTCTCAACCTAACCGGCCTCCCCCCTCCCCAAGAGTGAATGGTGTATTTCGAGATAAGGGTGGCACTTCTCTCCACCCAGCCTCAGTGTAATTGAAACTGACTATAATGTTGCTTGGCAGGTGCACTGATCAATATATTTATGGTCTGGATTTATTTCTACAGTCTGCAGGAACTAATGTTGATCAAGGCTTTGAAATAGCAGTTGGCACACAGTATCCGAGACTTTTTCACGTCCAAAGTAACAGGTTCATATACTCACAGTGAAACAGATGCTCGGCCCACATTAACATCAGAGAAGCAATCTCAGAAGAACATAAATCTTCTATATTGGACTGACACCAAGTGTAAATAACCATAAGCAGAAATCCCCTTGTTAATTTCTAAGAACATTCTTGGCACACTCACCCAGTGTCTCCCAGCATATCCTCCAGCACCCATGTGAAGAAGGCAACTTGTTTGCTTTTTTTCATTGTCAAAATTCCAACTGATTCTCCTAGATTCTTTCATCTCTCAAAAGCAGGACAGGGAGCACCTAACTACATACTTCCCAACTGTCCTGTTTTTTGTGGGACAGTCCCAATTTCGACAACTCAGCCCGGTCCTGGTTTCTTACTGAAATGTCCAGAGTTTCTCTTTGATCTACTGCATTGAGACCAGAAAAGATACAAAGTTTCTGAAACTTAATGAAATGAGGCTCCTTATATTCAGCACCTGCACTTAGATACACTTGTAACTATTTAAGATTAGCAAAGATACAATTGTAACTATTTAAGATAAGCAGGTGTCTTGGGAGAACTGGGATTTGAAGTTTAAAGGTCACTTCACCTTCATTAGCAAAACTGTAATAACACATAAAACATTCAAACTTTCTATAACCTGCCAAATTTTGTCAAACGGACATGGTATTTAGGGGTGTGGTCACAAAATGGGCGTAGTCAAAAAATTTCACCCTGCAAAACTTTTAGTCCCTCTTGTAAATTTCAAATGTTAGGAGGTATGTAATTAGCGTTTTTTAAATGAGAAGCCACCTAATCACGCCATGCATGGATTTGCAGCAAAATTCCACATTTCGTCATTGGCAGATTTTTTTGCAAAACTGCAGCTTTGCTTATAGTTACATAGATAAATCGGGTTGAAAAAGACCAAAGCCCATCAAGTTCAACCCCTCCAAATGAAAGCCAGAGTCCATACACACACACACAATCACACTGCCCCCTCCATACACACACTCCCATAAACTATACATACATTTATCTAAAGTAATTGTAGATTTTAGTATCACAATAGCCTTTGATATTATGTCTGTCCAAAAAATCATCCAAGCCATTCTTAAAGGCATTAACTGAATCAGCCATCACAACATCACCCGGCAGTGCATTCCACAACCTCACTGTCCTGACTGTGAAGAACCCCCTACGTTGCTTCAAATGAAAGTTCTTTTCTTCTAGTCTAAAAGAGTGGCCTCTGGTCCAGTGATCCTCTTTATGGGTAAAAAAGTCCCCTGCTATTTGTCCATAATGTTGTCTAGAGTCCAAAACTGCACTGCATACTCCAGATGAGGCCTTACCAGGGATCTATAAAGAGGAATAATTATGTTTTCATCCCTTGAGTTAATGCCCTTTTTTATGCAAGACAGAACGTTATTTGCTTTAGTAGCCACAGAATGACACTGCCCAGAATTAGACAACTTGTTATCTACAAAGACCCCTAGATCCTTCTCATTTAAGGAAACTCCCAACACACTGCCATTTAGTGTATAACTTGCATTTATATTATTTTTGCCAAAGTGCATAACCTTGCATTTATCAACATTGAACCTCATTTTCCAGTTTGCTGCCCAGTTTTCCAGTTTAGACAAATCACTCTGCAAAGTGGCAGCATCCTGCATGGAACCTATAGTTCTGCACAATTTAGTATCATCTGCAAAAATAGAAACAGTACTTTCAATGCCCACCTCCAGGTCATTAATAAACAAGTTGAAAAGCAAGGGACCTAGTACAGAGCCCTGCGGTACTCCACTAACAACACTGGTCCAATTAGAAAATGTTCCATTTACCACCACTCTTTGTAGTCTATCTTTTAGCCAGTTCTCTATCCAGGTACAAATACTATGTTCCAGGCCAACATTCCTTAATTTAACCAGTAACCTTCTGTGTGGCACTGTATCAAATGCTTTAGCAAAGTCTAAGTAAATCACATCCACTGCCATCCCAGAATCGAGGTCCCTGTTTACCTTCTCATAAAAATAGAGTTAGTCTGGCAACATCTATTATGCATAAAACCACGATGACACAAACTCATAGTATTATTTGCAATAAAGTCAAATATCTTATTCCTTAAAACCACTTTGAAAAGCTTTCCTACCATTGAAGTCAGACTAACCGGCCTATAGTTTTGAGGCTGAGAAGTGGGAATGGGATCCCTTTTTGAATAGCGGCACCAAATTAGCACTTCACCATTCTCTGCCATCACTACAGTTGACATTATGAACCAAAGAACAATAATTTTTAACATTTAAATGGGAATATGACATGAAGTTTGCCTCAAACAAAGCAGAAATCTTAGAAGATTTGCCATATCAAAGGCTAAGAAGTCATCAATAGCAAGTGAAACTACAGTAGAAACAATTCTTATATACATTCCTTATCTAATTATTTTATTGAATACATAAAAATCTGCCAGATTTAAATAGGTTTATCCAGTTTTAAGATTCGGCACTGGATACTGGTGTAGCTGCATGGGAACAGCAGAGCAGCTGAATAAGGGATCCATGTTCTCCCTCATTCACATATTGCCATCTAGTGTTCATAGGGCAGTAAATCAAGTTCACATAAGGATTATTAAACTGCCAATTGCAACCATTTGACCAACAGATTATAAAGTCCTGAGAATTTATTTACGCATCCTAAGCTGTTCTGTATTTAGCATATTGTTGTGATTTTAATGCAAGTAATTAAAAATGAAATTAAATGAAATTAAAGCAAAAACCCAGATGAAATGTTTGCAATAATAAAACTACGAGAATCATATGTGAGCTCCTCCTTTAGCCAATGGCAACACTTTCCTTCTTTAAACTGAAATAATAACCAGATTAAAAAAAGCTTCAGCACCAGATTCAGCCTGCGCACCCTTTGCTGAGTGTTTTTGATAGGCCTTAGTGCTCACACTGTACAGTGACTACAATTAAACATAAGCAACAGGGGACTGTTTTGAGGGTTTTTGCAGTGCCCCTAAACATGCAGTGGGCAATTGACAATGTGTACTTGATGGTGCAGCAACACTTGAGAACCCTGAGGTTTTCTGGCACCTGTCTGGTGAGAGACAGGGGCATTAGCAAGGAATTTAGTGTGCAGAAGGTACAAAGGGGGATAGACACTGACTAAGAATTAGAAGTTATGTGATTTGTGTGATAATGTGTAAATTGTAATGTGCTGCTAGGGCCCTACTGTTAAATTAATTACTGGAGGAATTCTTCTACAGGAAAAATTAATGTACAATAAAGTTTCTGTCCTGATTCTGACCGTGTAAAAATGTAAGAGTTCCAAACTGCACTCACATAGGGAGGATACCATGTCCTAATTGCAGGAAAAACTCAAATGGCAAAACCTTAACCCGCACCCGACCCTAACCCACAAAATGTTGCCATTGTAGGACCAGCACCTGAGCTCTAACTGCATCTTCCCACTCTGTGCGCTACTTCTGTACTTGCCTCTGGTTACAAGATGAGGAACCTCCAGGAGCAAAGAAGGAGTGTAATTCCCCAGTCTGACCTGCACCCAGCCCTAACCTGCAATGGTTGGCCAAATTTCGCCCTGAACCCTCCAGTGGTCAACCTAGAATATTTACTACCAGCACTGTGACTTCCAGTAATTCCAACATACACTGTAACCGTAACAACCCCCCCAGAGTAGAACAGAAATGTGACTGCCAACATAAAAATGACACTGTGATCCCCACGTACCCCAGCATCAGAGCACACTAGATTTACTGCATTAAATGGTATATCTAGTATAGGTGAATCTAAAAACAACTGGACTTGCTGAGTAATCAATGAAGACGTTTCACTACTCATCCGAGCAGCTTCTTCAGTTCAACTGACTGGTGTGGGAAGTTCTCGGCATATAAACTCTTCCACTAATCCAATCACAATGGCACATTGTATCTCTTCAAAGAGGTGACATCTGAAGAAACTCACAGAGGTGTTGATTCTGTGTAGTTGTGATAGGATTATCCAATGTGTCATGCAACTCCTAGATACAGCTGTTACTTGTGAGAGTTGGATGGAACTCTGGAAAGAGTGGTTGTGTTTGTTGAACATGCATAGATTGTCCAACACATTAAGAGTAAGGAGTGACAAATAAGCAAATTCACCAAGTTACTGTCACAAAGCTTCAGTTGGAAAAGGACTGAAGAACTAACCTGGAGGCAGAAAGATGAGACACCAAAGAACAGCAAAGACACGTGGGTTAGGAGCCTATCAGATAGAGTACTAACTCAGCCGAAAAAGGACGTGCTAGCCAAGGGGTTAAACTATGCAGTGACACCACATCCCAGTAGTTGAACTGATCACAGCCACAGAATCTGCTATCAAAAATAATCACTTGAAAAAGGAAGAAGCAGAACAACTCCAGCTAAAAGTGTCAGTTGCTTTGTCAAGTGCCAGAACACCTCCCTCTAACCTCACTATCCTGCCAGCAGATAAAGGGAGATGCATAGTTGTGCTCAACACAACTGACTATGACTGCAAGATAACCTCTCTACTCAGTGATAGCAATACATGTGAACCCTTAAGGAAAGACCCAACCAGCGGTTACAAGAAAAAGGTGATAGGTTGCCTACAACAACTTGAAAAGTTGTTGTATATACTAGATATACCATGACCTAGATGAATGAAAATCTTCATAGTCATATTGCATTAAATGGTATTGTGACCCTTGGAAACCTTAGCTTAGTAAAGCACTAACCTGCTTCTGAACACTGGACATCACTGTGACTCACAGCAGCTCCCATCATAGGAAAGAACCATGTCTCTCAGCAACCCCCAACATCACAGGTTTCGCTTTGTGCAATAACAAAGTGGCAAATGTGTGTACTTATTCAGGTTTATTTGCTTTATAAAGAATGTGAGCATAGCAGTTACGGCTGGGGATAAGAGTGGTGGTGGAAAAGATTTCATCGATTCAGCCTTGCCCAGTTTGACTCATGGTCGGGTATAACTTCAGTACATGCAGTGCCACTAGGTCCTGAGACCTCATAATGCCTTATGCCTACAATACAATTCAATTTATTTTTATTCCATCACAGTATTGCATTATATTATTTAAATTTTTTTGATCATTATATTATTTAAAAAAAATTTGAATTGTTACGATGAAAATTTTTGTGGGCTGATCAAAATCAGATAGCATATACAACAGATCACACTTATCATGCGTAATGAGATCTGTTTCTCCGAACAAACTTCTCTCAAACATTGTTCTTCCACAGCGCATCGGACAGGAGGGAGCCAGTAGCTCACAGGGGCTGCCACCTCAGGGACCCCCACATATCCCCTAGGCCCCCTGACTACTGAGTACCTGTTCCAATTGCACCCATAGTGCCGGAGAGTTAAGAGAGTGCCAGGGTAGCAATTGGACATGGGTCTGGGTTGGCAAGGTTTTTTTCCGGTGTCCTGCTGGCTTAGTGCAACCCTGCTTTCACAAATGCAATCTCACTAATCAACTTTCTGACAACGTCTCTACAAGCAGCCAACCTACCAAAAAGCTATCGTCTCCCTGAAAAGCATGGGGTTTTCCAGATAAGGAATAACTCTACCTTATGACTAGTAACAGCATTTACTGCTAGGAATACCCACGTTGTGCCGGTGATTCTTTTGCCTTTCAGACTGAACTCAAGGTTGCCAACGCCTCCTTCACTGAGCACCGGGGATTCATTTAGGACAGGACGGCCAGGGTGTGCGAGTGTAATCCTTCTTTTCTTCCATACTCCAGAATAGTCAGACATTCACATCACGGCTCATATTTCATTACTCCTGCACTTGCCACGCAAACATTCTCCAGCATTCAGGTACCCCCTCTGAGGCTCCACAGACACATCCCTTTTAAGGGTCACTCACCACCTCCCGGGCCTGCAGCCGGCATTAGCGCTATAGCTGGCCATAGACGCACAGATCCTATTGTATGAATCAAGGATTCGTACAATTTTCGGATCGTGTGTGGAGAGTGCCGACATCTCGTCGTTTGGTCGATCGGTCAGGTTTGATTTTGACACGACCGGAGCCCATTGCACATTGTAATCGGATCATAGTTCAGATTACCCCCGATTTAGCCATGCTCGTTAATGGCAAAACGGGGAAAGATCCGCTTGTTTGGAGATGTCGCCAAACGAGCAGATCTTTGCGTCTATGGCCACCTTAAGTCCCCCTGTCCTACTCCGGGTAGGAATTTCTTGCCCCTCCTTCAGGATACCCCTATGCCTCACTATTGCTTCTGCCATCATTGGCTTAGGCCTGTAGCTCCTCATTGGGGTCTTAGCTACCCATGCTAGTTATTCCCTAAACTAGCTGAAGTACCTAGTACTTCACTCAGAGCCCTGTCTCTACCTACTTCCAGAGTGGAAAGAACCCCGTCCCGGATGTGTCATACCCTTAAATACCTTTTTTTCAATCTTCACAATCTTTCACACAGTTCTCACTCACATTTTCAAATTCAAAACAGTTGTTCTCCCACCAAAATGGATTAATGCAGCTCAGTTACCATCAGGTACAAGGTATTGTGTTATTACTACAGTGAAAAAAAGAAAATTTAAAGAAATTAGAACTATTTGCTTAAAATGGACTCTATGGGAGATGGCCTGTAATTCGGAGGTTCCTGGATACAAGATCCCATACCTGTAATAAATCCCTGGCAATAACTAATGTACATTTTATAACAAATGATTATAAAGATTATTACCCTTCTATAAAATATATAGCTATCAGAAGCTGCCTTAGCGGGTCATGGCCTAATTTGAAATTGCAACTTGTTGTATCCTTATATCTTGTAGTAGGAAGAATATTTTCCCTTTATTACAAGAACTTGCCTCCAATAGCAGCTCAGATTTCACACAAGTGTAATGATTGTCACCTAATTCTGTTATGGTATAATCATTGTGTCATTGTGCTGTGTGTCATGCTGGGTCAGATGGAGCATCCTTAAGAAAAGCTTATATGAATATACTTAGAGTTCATCACTATAGTAACCTTTAATAAAGAGGCTTTTCTGTATTTATCCAAGTTCTTGGTAGAGTTCACAATTGGCTGGAAACAAATTGCACATATAAAATAAACAGTATTTGCTGCAGCAGTAGTTTAAATCCTGATTCTGATTTAGTTTATGTTATGTACAGGTGTAGGCTGGGTATGTATATATATATATATATATATATATATATATATATATATATATATATATATATATATATATATATATATACATACAAACAAGGGAAAGTTGTGCTCTCCACTAATTTTTAAAACCATTAGGTGGGGGTGCAATGATGCTGTGACCACAAAATACAGTACATATAGACAAATACAAGAGTCCTCTGCACTCAACCCATTTTCAATATATTTAAGACAGAGACAGAGATTATTTTAAAATAAACAGTATTTGCTGCAGCAGTAGTTTAAATCCTGATTCTGATTTAGTTTATGTTATGTACAGGTGTAGGCTGGGTATATATATATATATATATATATATATATATATATATATATATACATACAAACAAGGGAAAGTTGTGCTCTCCACTAATTTTTAAAACCATTAGGTGGGGGTGCAATGATGCTGTGACCACAAAATACAGTACATATAGACAAATACAAGAGTCCTCTGCACTCAACCCATTTTCAATATATTTAAGACAGAGACAGAGATTATTTTAAAATAAACAGTATTTGCTGCAGCAGTAGTTTAAATCCTGATTCTGATTTAGTTTATGTTATGTACAGGTGTAGGCTGGGTATATATATATATATATATATATATATATATATATATATATATATATATATATATATATATATATATATATATATATATATATACATACAAACAAGGGAAAGTTGTGCTCTCCACTAATTTTTAAAACCATTAGGTGGGGGTGCAATGATGCTGTGACCACAAAATACAGTACATATAGACAAATACAAGAGTCCTCTGCACTCAACCCATTTTCAATATATTTAAGACAGAGACATTTTGTGCATACTGCTACTAAGAAATGCCTTAACCTCTAAACAACACAGGGATTGTTTGTCCATATATTGCAATATATTTAATCTGGCCAACTACGTCAAAGTCATCCCTTATCTGGCCAGTCCTATGCTCAATTTTAATCTGATTCATTAAGAATTCTATTGCTTTATTATACAGTTTACAAAGGGACTAGGTTTTACCTGCAACTTACTTGCTGCTTTCACAGTAAAACTCCCAAACTTGGCTGCCCTTTTATTAGACACCAGTGGGATCACCTGACTATAGCTGGGAAGGGTGGGAGCTACAACATGGATGAAGCTGGTTACTGCTCCTGTATAACTATAACAAACAAGGGAAAGTTGTGCTCACCACTAATTTTGTATTTTGTGGTCACAGCATCATTGCACCCCCACCTAATGGTTTTAAAAATTAGTGGAGGAATATACACATTTTGCCACAGGCTATTAAATTTCAGCGAAAATTCAACGTTTCCGAAGCCGGCGTCAAAGTTTTTTCGATGCTGCCGACGGTTCTGACGCTGGTTCTGCTTAACAGATGCCCTTCAAAATCTATGTTTCGTGAAAAATTGCTAGGAAAGTTTATGGGGACCTTCCCCATAGGCTAACATTGGTGCTCCGTAGGTTGTAGGTGGCGAAGTAGGGGGTCGAATTTTTTTTCAAAGAGACAGTACTTCAACTATCGAATGGTCGAATAGTCGAACGATTTTTAGTTCGAATGATTCCATTCGAAGGTTGAAGTAGCCAATTCAATGGTCGAAGTAGCCAAAAAAACACTTCGAAATTTGACGTTTTTTTCCTTCTAATCCTTCACTCAAGCTAAGTAAATGTGTCCCTTAGTGTGAAGTAGAGAGTGATATTCTGAGACAACTTTGAATTGGTTTTCATTATTCATTATTTGCGGTTTTTGAGCTATTTTGCTTTAACTTTATTCAGCAGCTCTCCAGTTTGCAATGTCAGCAAGACAATTGCTAGGGCCCAAATTCCCCTAGAAACAATGCATTGATTTGAACAAGAGACTGGAATATGAACAGGAGAGGACCTGAATAGAAAGATGAGTAATAAAAAGTAGCAATAACAATACATTTGTAGCATTACAGAGCATTTGTTGTCAGTTGTTATTCAAAAAATAATGAAGACCAATTTAAAAGTTGTTTAGAATTAGCCATTCTATAACATACTGAAGGTTAACTTAAAGGTGAACCACCCCTTTAAGCCATTGGGTCTGAATTGTATGCAAGTTAAAGGACAAGAGGTTTACACCATATGCTCACATGCACTTGAGCGTCGCTGGCGCAAATCCCGTTCAGAATCAGACTTTTGGAGCTACAAATCTGCCCTGCGCTCCTTTAACACCAGCCTCTTCCAAGCCAAACAAACATACTTTACTTCACTCATTAACTCCCTTTCTAAAAAACCAGCACAACTTTTCTCCACCTTTAACACTCTCCTTTCCCCTTCTCCACCCCCTCCATGTACATCTGTCTCTGCTCAAGATATTGCTGAGCATTTCAAAAACAAAATTGACACTATCAGAAGGGACATTACACTACTCAACCCCCCTAGACTTCCACCACCCTCCCTCCACACTCCCCAGTCTCTCCTGTGCTCCTTCACCCCTGTCACTGATGAGGAAGTCTCAAAGCTTCTGGCCTCTTCTCACCTTACCACCTGCCCTCGATCCAATTCCTTCAAAACTTCTCCGCAATACCAATCCTTGTCTAATCAAAGCCTTAACTCACCTATTTAATCTTTCGCTCTCAACTGGACTGTTTCCTTCTCAACTAAAACATGCTCACCCCCATTCTGAAAAAAACCCTCTCTTGATCCCTCCAATCTTGACAACCTCCGACCTATCTCTCTGCTACCTTTCATCTCTAAACTACTTGAGCGCCTAGTCTACAACCAACTTACCTCATTCCTCTCTGACAATAACCTGCTGGACCCCATACAATCTGGTTTTAAGCCACAACACTCCACAGAAACTGCCCTGACTCGACTAACTAATGACCTTTTAACCGCTAAATAGTATAAGAAAATTCTCACCACCGCACTCCTGTATATTTACTCCTCTGCTTCCAGTGGTGCTGGGTCTCCGTGAACCCGGCAAGATTCCTGTAGTCAAATGAAGTGAATTACGGATCCGCACACACTATATCTTCAAGCAGATGGGGATTGACCCCAGTTTATTGTGCAACCACAAAGATCAACGTTTCGGGGGGGTTTAACCACCCTTCATCAGGATGATGATGAAGGGTGGTTAAACCCCCCCGAAACGTTGATCTTTGTGGTTGCACAATAAACTGGGGTCAATCCCCATCTGCTTGAAGATATAGTGTGTGCGGATCCGTAATTCACTTCTTTTAACCGCTAAAGCCAACAATCATTTCTCACTACTAATACTGCTTGATCGCTCAGCCGCATTTGACACTGTAGATCACCCTCTCCTCCTCCAGTCCCTCCAGTCGCTTGGCCTTCGTGACACAGCCCTGTCCTGGTTCTCTTCTTACATCACCAATCGTTCCTTCAGTGTCTCCTACAATGGAGTATCATCTTCTCCCCTACCTCTTTCTGTTGGAGTTCCTCAAGGCTCTGTCCTGGGACCATTACTATTCTCCCTCTATACCTCCTCCCTTGGCAAATTAATAAATTCGTACGGTTTCCACTACCACCTCTATGCTGACGATACTCAGATCTATCTCTCATCTCCTGATCTCAACCCAGAACTCCTAACTCGCGTCTCCTCCTGCCTGTCCGCTATCTCTACCTGGATGTCGCAACGCTACCTTAAATTAAACCTCTCTAAAACTGAAATGGTTCTCTTTCCTCCAACTAACACCAGTAGCATCCCCGAAGTATCCATCATAGTTAACAATTCCACTATCACCCCCTCTCCCCAGGCCCGGTGCCTTGGGGTTATCCTAGATTCTGCCCTGTCATTCACTCCTCATATCCAGTCACTTATTAAATCATGTCACTTCCACCTAAGGAACATATCCAAAATACGATCATTTATCACCCAAGACGCTGCCAAAATTCTTATTCACTCTCTCATCATATCGCGTCTAGACTACTGTAACTCTCTTTTAATTGGCCTCCCCCTCCAGAGACTGTCACCTCTCCAGTCCATAATGAACACTGCTGCGAGGCTCATACACCTCAGCAACCGCTCCTCCTCTGCCTCGCCATTCTGTCAATCCCTGCACTGGCTTCCGTTACCTTTCAGAATCAAATTCAAATTAATGACCCTGACTTTCAAAGCACTTCACAACTCTGCTCCACCCTACATCTCTGAACTCATCTCTATATACTCACCCAACTGCTTACTATGCTCCTCTACTGACCTGCTACTCAACTCTTCTCTCATTACCTCCTCACACGCTCGCATTCAAGACTTTGCAAGGGCTGCACCCTTCCTCTGGAACGCTCTCCCACGGTCTGTCCGACTTTCTCCCAACCTTTCTGCTTTCAAAAAATCTCTGAAAACGCGCTATATAAATACATGTTAATAATAATGTTAATAATGCTTCCCCCTACCAGCCCCTTATGAATAAATTGTTGCTGAACACATACAGTGCAGTGTTAATGGGGGGAACATGGAAAACACTGCACCTTGCACCTGTTTTTGCACATTGCCCTGCTGTTGGTAAATTAACCCTTTAGTTTAGTGTTATCCACACTGCAGAATTAAGTACAAGTGTCTGGGAACATTTCAGTAGTGTTAAAATGTTATAAATGTAATATATTTATATAATATTAACATTTTCTTTACAGCTAAACAATACAGTAATCAATTACAGTAAAAATTGCAGAGAGAACTGATGCAACATGATGTAGCGGATATATTAAAGTGCTGTGGTCTTTTAATTATACACTATATGTCCTCTTGAAACAGACTCTGGTAAGACGAAAAACATGGAACCTGCAAGGTGCCTGATTAGAGAGAATTCCTGTCCTTCGCCTGTAGATGGTGCAATAGGAAAGTGAATATTAGTTAGGGATATCATTTAGGGCCATATGCTGTTTGAGAGGAAGGGAAGATTTGGCTCTTTTTCCCACTTAGCGTATGTTGAAAGCAGTAGGAATTAATAGGAAAAATCTGCCCAATTTATTTTTCTCCTAATGAAGGCACGAACATTTGATTTCCTTAGAAACAGAAAGCCGATACCACTTGGTGCTTTTATAACCCGTATTCATTATATTCAGTAACTCCCACTAACCCAAATCATAAACGCTGTGATACAGTATTAGGGCTCAGAGTGTTTGTTTATTTGGAATAAATGACTAGTTAACTATAACACTGCCAATTACAATTCTAGGAGACAAATCAATATTATCCCCTAAGTGGTACCTCACACAGGCTTACACTATACCCCCAGCACCCTTCATCTGTATCAGCATCAGCCTAAACCTTTATGCCCTGCACTCTGTATAGAATGGATGGGCAACCTATGGTCTTCTGTGTCTTACTGAACTACCGCATAACAGTATCAGAAGTTTAATGGAAAGTTCACGTGTAAAAGAAGTTTTAGCATGTTTAGACAAGCTTATTCTAAGCAGCTTTATATATGTTTCTCAGTATTTATTTTGTATGTTTTTTTAAACATACAAGCAATTGAAACTACTCTCTCCTCTAAACTAGTGATATACAGAAAAGCAACAAATAGGTATCTAGTACTATACACAATTCATGGTGTGGAAGGGGATTCATATATTTAATTCCATAGATTTTTATGCAGAGAGAGAGCTAGCCTGTTCTTTTCTTGCTAGTTCAGCCAAACAATTGCCCAGATATTGTCAGACAGTTAGCTGCATTGAATTGCAGGTTCACCCTGCGCCTGCTGACTCCTATCATGGACGGATAAATGGCTAAGGAAGACACAAGGTGAAACTCTAGTCTAGGGCACTCAATAAGGGATGACTGCCCCAGGCAAACTCTGTTGTCCCATGGTCCTGTATGTCCCATGGTTATTTCCCCTGTGTTCCTGAAATAATAAAAACTCCCCCTGTAGTACTGAAAGGCATCAAACACAGACCACAGATCAGCACCCTTCTGGCTGACACTGTCTGTGATGTAGTGGGACTCCTCTCTGCTTTAGCTCACCAAATATCACACCAAGTTTGGACCTGATGTTTCTTTTCTTTGCATTGGCGAAGGTGGTGCTGGTGGGCTCAGAGTCCATATGTGTCTTTGAGCTGCAGTTCAGCATCATTGGGATGGAGCATCTAGAAGTCGAACATTTCTGATTTATTTCCTTTTTGCTTATGTGCGGAGTCCATTGCCTTCCTGCATTCCCAGGGTCTTCTCAAGTCCTGCTCCTCTTACCACCATTTTACCTTTCCCTGCATGCTTATTTGTTCCTATCCCCTTGCCCTTATAGTTTACTATAGAAGTACTGAACATACTTACACAGTGTATTCATTTTATTTATAAAAACCTTCTTGTCACAGACATGTAACTTGCCCTTGCCATAAATGGGATACGTATTGTCACGTAGTCGCCACTCAAGGCAGTAGTGATCTTACATAGCGTGCCATAGTTACATCTAATACAGTCATATGTATTTGTGCCGAGGTGTAGAGATTATCAGACTGTTACAATGCTTGATAAAGCCAATTGTTGTTTCATGTGCAGAAAGTGTTTCAGCTTTCAGAGGAATGGGAAAGCCAACTGAAGAAATACAATACTTGATCAGTTCAGCAGGCTGCAAATTCAGGCTGCCATTAATTCACAATACACACATATGGGAGCAACTAATGGACTTTACTTAGCAATCAGCCTGATCAGCTTTCTTTCTAAAAAGCAAAACCATGTCTTTGACCTTATGAAAGAATTTCAGCCCTGTTACTATTATAAAGGACCCACCGAGGGCATTGTGACACGTTTAAATACTGCCAAACAATTAGAATCACCACTTAGGCACATAGTACAATGGGTGGCAAATTGCCTATCTGTGGTACACACATTTTACTGTTTGCTAATTGTCACACACCCTCAAGGAAAATGATACATTGGATGTATGAAGTGCAACTAATGAGCAGAGCCATACTAGGCCCACGCCTTTGATCTATATGAGGAGTAAAGCACATCTGGCTCTCATTGAGAGCAATAAAAAAATGCCAAAATGTTTCCTCTCTACAGTGTATAAAACTACTTTATGAAATATTAGTGCTGTTAAACTGGTCAGGCTAGTAAGCAGCACTAAGCAACCTTTTGTTAGGAGGAGGCAGGAGAAGTAACAGCAGAGATGTCACTTCATATCGTCCCTGGTCAGTCCTGGATCTGCAAGTCCCCATTGCTCATAGTTACATTGGTTAAAGCTTTATCTCTATAGGTGACCACTATAAGGTCCTTTATTTTACTTTGGAGAGATGAACCCTGTTATACACTGCTTTTATCATTTGGGAGGCCAGTATTCCTGACCAACACTACCTTAATACAGGTATGGGACCTTAATTCTACTAGAAAATCATGAAAACATTAACAGGGCTGGATTTACATAGTGGGCTCCCCTAGGCCCGTTGTCCTTTGTTTTATTTGCTCAAATTTTCATCATCGGGACCGGAAGATTGGGGATGGCACACAGGAAATGTAAAAAACTATTGTATCTCCTGTGCATTCCCAGTGTTTCTGAACCAATGTTGGTGTGGTTGGGCAGCATTCAGCCCCCTAAAATCCTGCCGCCCTAGGCCAGGGCCTTGGTGGTCTCTCCACAAATCCAGCCCTGAACATTAAATAAACCCAATCGGCTGGTTTTGCTTCCAATAAGGATTAATTATATCTTAGTTGGGATCAAGGACAAGGTACAGTTTTATTATTACAGAGATCATTTTTATAAAATGGGATTATTTGGATAAAATGGAGTCTATGAGAGATGGCCTTTCCGTAATTTGGGGCTTTCTAAAAATGGGTTTCCGGATAATAGATCCCATACCTCTACCAATGCAGTTTCACGTACAGCAATCTTTCCCAATTCAGCAAAATTGGAAGCAGAAGCACAATTGTCCTCATGCCTATGAACAATCCTATACACAGTGCTTCTGCTTGAAGGGTGTATCTGCTAAGGAGACCCTGTCTTTATTTGCATGCAAACCATAAAGCATTCTGGGATGGAAACCCAATATTGTTCCATGAATTTCAGGACTGTTTGTGCTAAATCTCACACACTGGGATTTTAAGCACTATCAGGGCAGTTGCTGATCAGGTTGTAACTACAGACATGTTTTGCCTTTGCTGGGGCTCCTCAGGTTAGTACAGTGTTTTGGCATATGGGTGAATGGTGGGCAGGATTTGAAGGCTGTAAGTGACAGAGGAATTTAGCCTATGCCTAAATATTGAAGGATTGTATTTAGGCCTCTAACTGTGCCACTGCTAGAAGTCCAGATAAAGTGCGGTCCATGGAGGTGAGGTGATTCTATATACAGGTACGGGATCCCTTATTCAGAAAGCTTGAAATTATGAGAAGGCAATCTCCTATAGACTTTATTTTAAACAAACAACTGATATTTTTAAAAATGATTTCCTTTTTCTCTGTAATAATAACACTGTACCTTTTACTTGATCCCAGCTAATCCCTATTGGGGGCAAAAGAATCTTATTGGGTTTATTAATGTTTAAATTCATTTTTTGTAGACTCAGGGGGTTATTTACTAAACTCTGAATGCAAAAATCATGAAAAATTCGTGATTTTTTTTTTAAAAATAAAATCAGACTTTTAAAAAAATCTTTTTCAGAATTTATTAAACCCTGAGGATGGAAAAGTCGGAAATCTGAAAATCTGGCATCTCAGTCCTGTCGAGATTGCATATAACTCAATAGGAGAAGTCTCAATGATTTTTTGATGTGCGCTGGGTTTCGTGCAATACACCGAAGTTTTCGGGTGAAAATTCAAAAAAAACGTTTAAATCGGATGAAAAAATCTGATTTTTTTTTTCCTGCAAACCAAATTTTCGGGAAAATGTAATAAAACATAAGCTTAAAAAAACCCGAGCGGATTTGATCAGAGTTTGTAGCATTGAGATAAATTCGGACTTTGATAAATAACCCCCTTAAAGTATGATGATCCAAATTGCAGAAAGATTCTTTATCCAGAAAGATAGGTCCCATTGCTGTACATGTTTTGTCTAAAACGTTCATAGTGCAACCTTCAATTCATGAATGTGTGTAAAGTAATATCATACATATGCAAGGACTGGGCAACTTGATGCTTTTAAGATTTTGTTGAGCTACAAGTTCCATTATCTCATCTAACACATTGTTTTGATATGATATCTGAGTTAACTGTCATCCTTGTGGCTCCAGTATGCACAGATAAGCAACTCCCTTCTTTCATTTGTAATTATTCAGTGGGATAATGTAAGTTGCAGTAGTAGCAGTCTAGTATCAGTACTACCAACCTTATAATGGGGTACAAAGTACTATATCCTATATATACGTTCATATATTTCAAGTGGAATGTTCCCTTCATCAGGTTTGGAGTGTGGTGATGTCATCGTGATTATACATGACATCAAGCATTCTGGAAAAACTGTATATACCATAGTGACTGACTTTACTGACACCCAGTGTGGAGTCTGTTGTCTATGTCCAACATGGGGCTGTAATATTACATTATGCAATTATTATTAGCTATGTAAGAATGTGGACCGTTTAGTCTGCAGTATGAAATGCAAAGGATTTAACTTGTAATTCACAATACATTTTTTTTGCCATTTTTGGTTCAATATCATTAAATAATGCAGGGAAGTTGAATGTTGTGTAACAAATGCACTGGCTTTCAGACTGCTCTCTGCTTTGTTACATGCCGGGGCTTTTTAGCCTGATGCAGTGAATCATTCCACAAAATTAAAGTTCTGCTACTGTTGATGTTGAAAAATGACAGAAGTCCATGCGGTACCGTCAGGTGCAAATCCATTGAAAAAGAAACAAAACGCCTTTAGAAATGAATTTCAGTTTTGCTTTAAAGCAGGAGTATGAAGATCATTACTTGTTATTATATATGTATACTTCGATATTTAATATTTTGGAATTTTGTATATGTACTGCTCCATCATTGTCATGTTTATGGAAAATAATAAACACATTGTTAAAATGAAAATGAAAAAGGTTTCCTGAACTGCAGAATGATGGCCATGTTCCTCTTCGTTAAACATCTTACCTGATGTAAACATAGAGCGACTTTCACCAAGGACAGGTTTTTAAGTACAGGTATGGGATCCATTATCTGAATTCCCATTATCCAGAAATCTCAAAATGACGAGAAGGCCTCCTCGCTCCCATAGACTGCATTATAAACAAATAATTGAATTTTTAGAAAAAAACGATTTGCTTTTTCTCTGTAATAATAAAACAATACTTTGCATTTGATCCCAACCAGGATATCATTAATCCTTATTGGTGACAAGACAATACTATTGGGTTTGTTTAATGTTTAAATGATTTATTATGGGACTTAAAGTATGAAAATCCAAATAACAGAAAGATCCCTTATCTGGAAAACCCCAGGTCCCAAGCATTCTGGAGAATGGGTCCCATACCTGCATGCCAACCAGTCGCATAATAAGGAGCACTGGGGATGTATCTCCCCAGTGCTCCAGCCCATGCGCTAGCATCCTGGGGTGGTGGGTGTTGTGCACGTGAAGTTAGGTGGGCGGGTGCTAGGACCGCAAGGCCTAGGGGCACACGTTCAGGAATTCCAGGCCTACCTGTGCTTACTCACCTTGTCCACAAGACAGTTAATAAAGTTATAAGAACTATACTATAAGTACAGGTATGGGACCTTTTATACAGAATGCTCAGGTTAAGGGGTCTTTCTGTAATATGGATCACCATTCTTTGTGATTGATCAATAAAACATTAAAATAACCAAATCAGAACCAAAAACTTTTAGAATAAATGAAAAACCTGGATCACTTAAAGGGGATCTATCGCATAAATGAAAATATAATATATCCTTCATCTTACGGAAATATGAAACTTTCTAGATACAATCAATTAAAGGGGAACTCCGGCTTCCAAACCAAACTAACCATTTGATAAAGAGGCCCACATAACACAGAACCCCTAATATACAGTTACCTGTTTCTTCAAAAAGAATAAATAAATGCCATTTTCTATGCTGAAATCCAGCTGTTTAACAGATCTTCTCTATCTACATCATTTGAAGACCTGACAGGGAAGGAGGGACCAAACACTGATGTTACAAATTGTAACAACTACTCCACAGTTTACAGACAGCATTCAGGAACTACATAACCCACAATGCATTGCACTATGATGTTCCTTTCCTTATTGGAATCACATGTGCAGGGAATTGGGGGGTTTGGAGGATGCAGACTGAGGACAGCTGGCTGTTGATACAAAGTAATAGTAGTCAGCCAGCTCAGCAAAGTAGCCAGACAGATTAGCAGGAGAGAAGGGGGCTAGGCTTAGGGAACTGTTCCAAACCATTAAAAATCATGAAAAAGCTGCATATTTTTAATTGATGTGTATTGCAAAGTTGCTTGAAATTATGTTTACTCTTCAAAAAGCTTTAGTTAAGTTTGTGTGTAGTTCATCTTTAAATATTCAGCATTGTTTCTGAAGTAATCATGTTTATCTTCACTATTCCTCTCTCAGCATCTGTTTCTCCCCATTCTGTTTCATTCAGGAGTTGGGTGTCAGATGAATGATACAATATATTTTATAGGGGGGCTCCTTTTGCCTAAAAGATGTATTAGAGTTTGCACTATTAAAATCAACAGACACCATGTCTCTCTACATGCAGAATTTGTGCAAAAGGCAGTTATTTTGTTAGATTTTGTTTGTACTGGAATCAGTTATTTGAGTGAGCTCTAATTCATCTGCTAGGAAAGTAATCCCCCCCCTATAAGATATATTGGATCTAACTGTCAATGACTATCTGACACCCAACTCCTGCATGAAGACAGAATGAAGAGAAACAGATGCTGAGAGAGGGATAGTGAAGATAAACTTGATTATTTCAGAAATCATGCAGAATGTTTAATGGATTGTATTTAGAAAGTTTCTTATTTCAGTATGAGGAAGCTAATATTAAATTGTCATTTTCGCGATAGTTCCCCTTTAAGTGATAAAATGACAAATTAACAGTAGTAATATGATGAATAAAAAATGTTTCTACTGTATATCAGATGATTGTATCCTTTATGTGTTATCTCAGGCAGTCAAGCAATAATAGCTAGAGAAGGACATTGGATCACACCTCCGTTTCTGCTCTACAGAAATACACACAGCCCCTGGCAGTCAGCAGATGCCGGGAGTTGTAGGTCAACAACAGCTGGAGTCCACCATTTGATCAACCCTCAACTCTCTCCTTACTATCCCAGAGACTCATTTTCTAGCTCCTAGTGAAGCTACTGCTGCCTGCACAGTCGAGAGTCGCGTTTGTATAGCATAATGAAACATTTTTAATCTTGCTTTGCAACGTTTGCAGTGGGGCCCCAGACAGAGCAGGGCCCGGAGCAGCCGTCTTTTCTCCCTCCTACAGACAGCTCTGCCAGTGGCCACTAGCTAATTGCCGACCCTTCTGTAAAGAAATCCGTTAGCCATGCTGCTTTCTCTCATTCATCTCTACAGATTCTGTATCAGTCACGCTGCTTTAAATGAAACTCCTGTTTCACTCATTGTTATTCCTCGAAACCACTCACGACAAACAGATCCAATAAAGAATCTGCTTGAAAGCCAAAAATAAGAGGAAACTAGCCACTTTAATCTGGTTAAATGTAATTTTAGGAATGGCTAATTACAATAAAAATCTGCAAAGCAATTATATGTATTGGATTTGGCGCTATTTTTATGGGCTGCGGACTGCTCTGTGAATTGTGAGGCCCTGCAGTCATTACTTGTCTATGAAGTCAAAGTGGAGCGGAGTGTTCAGTAATTTGTAAATCCCTTATTTGTGGCTGATTTCTCTCCCTCTGGCACCACAGGCATCTTCTCCAATCCTTCTTTTTCCCAGCAGGGCAGGAATGCTCCTTACTCATCACTAAAGAATTTTAAATGCCTAACCCTGCTGCCTATCCCTTCCTGTGATGACAAAGCTTTCTTGAGTCTGAATTTCTTCTGGAGTCAAATTAACTAACTAGCAATTCAATGACTTCCGCACTGAAGCTGTCGCTAGGGCTGTGAAAGTGTAATATTTTGGCGGCCTTAGAAGCTAGTGGATTGATGACACGTTAGATTACAAAATGATTATCTGAGTATCTCCTTTCAGTGCTTTAAGTATAGTCTTCATCAAAAGCTTATTGTTAAATAACAGGCAGTAATAAGGGCCCTTTCTTTATTGATGAACAGAGTGCATCAATATGACCTTGGTTGATATAGCTGATAATAAATACTAATAATTACAATACTAATTATTAAAATACAAATATAATAGCATGGTCTCTACACTAACACATCTTTCCATGTCTGTTCATGGGCCATCATCCTAATGTCAAGTCATGCAAAGATATGGGATTTAGTAATGATTTCCCTTTTCTGTGTAATAATAAAACAGTAGCTTGTATTTGATCCCAACTAAGATATAATTAATCCTTATTGGAAGCAAAATCAGCCTATTGGGTTTATTTAATGTTTACATATTTTCTAGTAGACTTAAGGTACAAGATCGATTACCTGGAAAACCCCAGGTCCCGAGCATTATGGATAACCGGTCCCATACCCGTACATGTATGGGATCCGTAATCTGTAAACCTATTATCCAGAAAGCTCCAAATTATGGAAAGGCTGTCTTCCATAGACTCCATTTTTCCAAATAATCGAAATTTTTAAAAATGATTTCCTTTTTCTCTGTAATAATAAACCAGCACATTGTACTTAATGCAAACTAAGATATAATTAATCCTTATTGGATGCAAAACCAGCCTATTGGGTTTATGTAATGTTTACATGATTTTCTAGTAGACTTAAGTTATGAAAATCCAAACAGGGTTGGAGTGGGCCGGCGGTAACCGGGAAAAAAACCTGGTGGGCCCTAATAGCTCAGTCAGACCGTCTCCCTACATGCCACATGTGATTCAGACCTCCCTACCAGCCCCCGGTGTGGCCACAAGAAGAAAGATGTACTTGCTGGGGGTTTGGGGCTCAAGCAGGAATTGACAGAGGAGGCTTGCAGCTGCGGCGGGGGCCCAGTCTGACTTTGGATCCAAATTATGTAAAGAACCCATATCGAGAAATCCCCAGGTCCCGAACTTTCTGGATAACAGGTTATATACCTGTACAGCACTTTGCCAAATTGAACAATATCTAACCTTTCACCCATGGACTAATTGATCAATAGCATGAAGCTTGTCCCTAGTATGTCTGAATGGAATATTCACTTGGAAAAAAAAAGGTTTAAGCTGATGGCCAGATGTCATTCAACCTCATCAAATATATAACTATATACAAAGTTCTGCAGTAACATGGCCATTCTTTTGTCTAGTCCATGAGCACAGAGCAACCAATGAGACGTTGGTTTGTTATTATTATCATTTTCATGGCACTAAAAAAAGCCAGCTGTTAATTGGGCGTTGCTAGCTTTAAAAGCCCATGGAAGTCTCATTAGGCACCTGCAACCGAAATCTCTATTTTGAAACCTCCTGGAGGCAAATGGTATTTACTGACTTTGCTTCCAGTGTGCATCATGTATCAGTTGCCTGTGAGTAATTAAGGTAACACAGACTAATCCCATTAAAAATACACAATCCCAGTTGCAGGCATGTCATGCCCTCAGACATTTGAGAAGCTAGTAACACCTATGGAACTAGGACATACTTTGTCCAGTCATTTCTATAGACACTGCTTTTTTTATTGGCTGTACTATTACTATGCCTTATTTATATAAAGTCAACATCTTTCACTGTGTTTTAGAGAGTTTATACAGCATTTATTGTCCCAGTAGAACTACTGCCATCTCAATCACACCACAATTAGAATGGCACAGGGGGCAGATTTTGGGTGTTTAGCCTGCCATGTAGTGGTTAGTGGTGATGAAATCTGTCCCATTTTCATTTGCTAAAAATTTGCAATGTTTTTTGCATGGAAGTCAAAAGGATATTTTATTTGTTGCATTTCTTTTGGCACAAAATAAATTGAAGTCAATGGGTGTTTATTTTCCACTGCATTTTTCTTGCCAGTTTCATGCAAATACATGTCTGGTGAAAGATTTCGCTCATCACAAGTAGTGGTTCCCAAATGCATCTTATTGTGTTCAATGGGAAAAGGCTGGAAGCATCAGTACTGGAGTCTAAAGGTGGCCATACACGGTCCGATAAAAGATGCCGACAGACCGTGACGGCAGCTTATTGGCCCGTGTATTGGGCCCCCCGACGGGCTTCACCGATCGAGATCTGGCCGAAAGTCGCCCAGATCTCGATCGGATGGGACGAAAAATCCCGTCAGATCGCGGCCGCATCTATTCGTTGATGCGGTTCCGCAATCCGATCGCCCATTGCTATTCATTAGGATCCGATCGTTGGGCCCTAGGGCCCGTGATCGGATCAGCCTGATATTGCCCACCTCATGGTGGGCACATCTGGGAGAAATCCGCTCGTTTGGCGACATCGCCAAATGAGCGGATCTCTCAGTGTAAGGCCACCTTTAGAGTTTTTTCAAGCTACCATCTCTGTTAAAAGCAAGTGCTAGTGGTTTTAGGCAGTGTCGGACTGGCCTACAACGGAATAAAACCCAGTGGGCCCTGGTCCTATTGGGTCCCATCTTCCCAGGCACATTGGCCGGCTGTGTGGTACAGCAGAGGAACACTAGGGGCCCATTCGCAACAAGCAATATTCTACTGTGCTCTGGTGGCAGGTAATTATAAGGGGGCATGCAGGAGCGGTGGGCCCTTGCCAGCAAACGCAGGTGGAACGCAGCATGCTGCGTTTGGTGCATACATGCATCTGTGTCCTGCGATCCCCTGCGGCTGAATGGGAGAAAGCGCAACGCAGGGAGAAAACGGCCGTGTGTAAGAGCCCTAAAGGAAATGGTTGAGCTTAATTAAATGGCAGAAAGGTAGTTGCAGCAGAATGTGCAGTACTCACACATTTTGCACAATAATGAGCACATTTATATAGAGTTAAAAGTGCCACAAGGTTGCTGTTTGCTTTCCATCCAATTTTCCTGGCAACAGTTGCCTTGCATTGAAACAATCTTTAAATGAGTTTTAAAGTGCTATTTTGACTGCATGAGATGATAAATTACAAAGGCAAATTAATTTCATTATACAAGAAACAAAGAATCCTTGAAGCGAAAGCCGAAGGAAGTCAATGCCAATCACACATTGTGCATTAAAATGTAGCCGTATTCGAGCCATAAAGGCAGCAAACTTATCAGTTACAGTTAAAATACAATACTTATATAATGAGGAGAAGGGAACACATGGAAGTGCTATTCAAATGAAAATACCGAACTATTTGAACTGCCGAGGTATCTTTTGTTTTGAGCAATGAGCATATGTAATAGATTTAATTATTAATTTCTTATTGTTCCCTTCACATAGACAGAGTTCAAGGCACAGCTAGTCTCTGGCTTTCATAGATATAATTTGTATAATTGTTTCCTGAAGGGAAAAAAAGCTCCAGCCCCTAGCTCTTTGCTAAATAGCATTTAGATGCTACATTCCAAAAGTAAAAACACCTGCCCTTTCTTCAAAGTCAGTTGATTATTTGCGATGCTGAAGCTTTTTGTAGATAGTGCTCTTTCTCAAGCCCTTCGTCTACATGGATTATTGTGCTCCCTTTTTATTTTTAATGAAGACATTACATTTGTCAAGGCCTGTCTGTAAATAAATGATAACAGGAGCCATATATGTGTTTACCGTTTGCTGTTTCAAGGGCTCCTAATTTCATACGAGGAAGTGTTCCCAGCATCAAACAAAGGAACCAAGTTTTAAATGGAGACAATTAAGGTTTAGTTTTTTACTACGTTGATTTGGAGGCAGTTAATGGATTATAATTGTGTTATTATTCATTGCCGTGAAAAAAAAGTTTGGAAGTTTGATTGGCTGACTAATCATACTCTCTTTATTTCTGCAGTGATCCATCTGTGAATTAAGTGAAGTGAGGAATAAAAGAGCATATTTGCTAAACTAATTTAGTTGTTGATTGCCATCTGCTTGGACCTGGAAGACATTACAGATTTAAAGGAAAGTAATTTAAAACAGAGCCTCTTTTTGACCTCTGTGTGGATAATAAAAGGTAAGTTTTTGTAAGCAGAGCCTTTTTTTCTAACCTTTGACATGTTATATCATTTTGTTCTTCCTTTTGTTGCATCAGACACCAAGGAATATAGAGGAGTAAATAGTGGCTAATTGCTGCACAAACTGCTGTAAAAACCTGGTTACCCCTTTGATAGAAAGAGTCCCAGTCAATTAAAATCAATGAGCAGATAAACAAAATCAACAAATTGAGCTGGTCCTGTGCTCTCGGCTGGTGTCTTACATAATATAACCATAAAGTTTCTAAAATCGAAATTGGTTCCATTTGGAATCTGACCAGGTTGTTTATGAACCTGATTTCTGGCAGAAAAAGATACAAGAAATAATGCTTAATATGTTGTGTTCATCAATATATTTTTCATTATACGCAAGAATAAAGGTCCCCATAGACCCAAAGATTTTTCTTTAGTGAACGACCGATTTTAGTGCAATCCAACCAATCAAAATTATCGTGAGCTTATTATTCAGCAGCTCTCCAGTCTGCAGTTTTAGCAATCTGGTTGCTACCCTAGTTACCGTAGAAACTATGTACTGAGTTATATAAGAGACTGGGATATGAATAGTAGGAGAGGACCTGAAGGAGAGGAAAGCTACAGTTGTAGCTTTACAAAGTATTTGTTTTTTTAGATGGTGTCAGTGACCCCCATTTGAAAGGTAGAAAGAGTCAGTAGAAAAAGGCAAAAACTGAACTTTCATCAACACCCCTTTAAGGTTATGTTGATGAAGGCCATCAATGGACCTAAATGCAAGAAAAAACCTTCTGTAAACATCCTTTATGTCTCTGGCAAACTATGCACATGTACCACCTATTAATTCAGAGCCAGGAATCCAAACTTGCAGACAGCCTGTTTTAATCTCTTCAAATCTAATTTGTGCTCAACATATTGGTACATGGCTTCTGAGGCGTAGGACTTGGAAAACAACTAGAAAAAAACATAAAAACATTAACCACTACTACATTCAGTAGGTATCCTCTTTGCTCCCTCTTAGCACATTACTAAGCCACTTTCTCGCTATGAAGTTCTCAGTCTTTAGCTCATACTATTTCTAGCTGTCAGTGTCGTTAAGTGGCAGTTACATCCATTGAATGAGTGAAATACAGTATTAAACAACACCTGGACAGGGATACATTTACAGGGCAATGAGCTGCAATGATTTGCATGTGTTAGCAATGAAGAAATTGGCTGGTTAATTTACTCCTGAAAACTAGCATAAATGCTGCAGTTATCACACAAAAGCCTAGAATGCATATTTACACCAGTGTGTCCTCTATACATATATAAATATCTGTTACTCTTAGGGGAAGATTTATCAAAGGTCGAGGTCAATTTTCAAATGAAAAAAACTCGAATTTCAAGCTATTTTTTGTGTACTTCGACTAGGGAATAGTCCGAATTCGATTTGAATTTGAAAAAAAATTAGAAAATTAGAATAAAGAAATTTATCATGTACTGTCTCTTTAAAAACTCGATCGACCATTCACCATCTAAAACCTGCCGAATTGCTGTTTTAGCCTATGGGGAACCCCCTAGAACCTACTTGGAGTCAATTGGTGGACTTGAAAAATCAAAGGTTTTTTTGGGAAAAACTTTGAATCAGATTCGATCGAAATTAGACCCTTGATAAATATGCCCCTAAAGGTGTTTCAAGTAGCTCCCCACTTCGAATTTTCAAAGTCCACCAATTGACTCCAGGTAATGAATCTGGGGATTTTTGTGCATAACAAGCTGTGTAACTCTAATTAGTGTCATTCTGTGGCTACTAAAGCAAACAAAGTGCTGTCTTGCAGAAAAAAGGGCATTAACTCATGGGATAAATACATAATTTTTGGTCCCTAGTAAGGCCTCACCTTGAGTATGCAGTGTAGTTTTGGGCTCCGGTCCTTAAGAAGGATATTGCAAAGACGTACAACTAAACTGGTAAGGGGGATGTAAGTTTTAAACTATGAGGGGAGACTGTTAAGTTTGGGGTTGTTTTCTCTAGAGAAAAGACGCTTGAGAGGGGACATGATTACACTTTACATGTACATTAGAGGGCATTATAGAAAGTTAGCAGGGGATATTTTTTTCCTATAGAAAAGCTAAACGCGTCTGAGGCCACCCCTTTAGATTAGAGGAACAGAACTTTCATTTGAAGCAACTTAGGGGGTTCTTCACAGTCAGGACAGTGAGGTTGTGGAATGCACTGCCGGGTGATGTTGTGATGACTGATTCAGTTACTGCCTTTAAGATGGCTTGGATGATTTCTTGGACAGACATAATATCCAAGGTTGCTGTAATCTACCGATAGTATACATATTGGTATATATAGTTTATATATGTGAGTGTATGTATAAGTGCACTGGGTGCATTTGGAGGGGTTGAACTTGATGGACTTTTGCACCAGGAAAAAATCATGTAAAATCCGTGAAAATATAAAATCAGGGACCTAAAGCAATAAGTGATTGGTGCAGGACGGTATAAGGGGCACACTAATTGGGATTGACCATTTCCAGGCAGAACCATGGCAAAATATACATCTAGTTAGTATTTTAAACCTCTTTATTTCACAAAAACTAACATTTATAGAGGGAAAAAGGCAGTTTTTGGTTACATCAGGACAAAAATTTTAAGTAAAATCCGGGAAAACAATACTTAAAATCAGGGAAATGCACCCATTGAAATGCATTATAAATTGATGGGACCACAAATAAAAAATGAAGAATGTGTGAAAACTTAAAATCAGGGGACTTCAAATTGAGGTTTTCACTGTCTATGTTATTAAGTAACTGTGCACCACTATACCATCTATTTACATTATATTCTAGATAATATATCAAACTTATGATGATATTTGGAGGTGAATATATAAATATTCCTCCTTGTTTCCGCCTAACTTTTGCTAAGGTGTAACTGTAGTTTCAGCCTTTGCATTTGCACACAATCCAAAACTACTGACTATGTCATACATTGCTCAAATCCAAATATGTACTGTAGTTCCCATCGTTTCCAGTGACTGAGTTGAGCTCTAACAGAATGAGCAAGGGAATGACATTCTTTGTAGCTTCTTGAAAATGAGCTGGAGAGAGTCCAGCTGCCTGACCCCATCTATCAAACCTGGAATGAAACCAACGATCCTGAAATGTTAATTGTTTGTTTAATTCACGATTTCTTGATCATTTTACAACTTTTGCCAAAATTTAAAGAGCTTTTCCAAATGTTGAAAATGTTTTCATGAATAATAAAAAAAAAAAAATCACCGCAAAAAATTGCCCGAGTTCTTTACCCCAAATCATGGTTGCCTAGTGCTGAAAGAAAGAATTCTCACACGGACTCTGAAATCACGTTATAATTACACTGGCTAATCTGCTTTTGGAAAAGTGCTTTTCTTAGAAGCCGGGACAGGTGAATCACTGCTATGTCAACGTAGGAAGAAAATAAATTAAATATACAAGGGCTTGACCAACTGACTTAATCCCTTCTAGATTTGTTTTTAATCTCAGAATGAGGGACATCTTTGAGGGTGCTGACAAAAAACACTGCGGCCCACTCACAGGAAAAAAAAAGTGACTTATTCAACTAACTCACTGTACTCATTGCAGTGAAATGAGGAAAGCTTTGTAACTTGATTTGCTGGACCATATGTTGTTAAGTGATACTGCGGATTTCACTCCTTCATTTCTTTTTCTCACTTTAAGCAGTGGGCAATACCGTCTTAGTAAATCAACTCACATGTAATGAAACAAAAAATGACTTCCAAGCACAGGAGACTCGGGCATTGCACTGGCTCTGCCTCACAGTTACTCAGCTTTATATCTGTATTGTGACACCTGTAGTGCACTTTGTTTCACACCTTGGGAAGTATTTGACAATTCGTGGTAACCAGTTTTCTTCGGGTCACTATAAAAGATTAATACGTGGCAACAAATTAGTTGAATGTCTAGACACCGGGAGGTTCATTTAGTTACAGAGCAAAATGCGGGCCATAAAATGAAATACAAGTCAGGGGGAAAAAAATACAAAAAATATATTATACATTGAAATATCGGGATTGCAATTTGAAGAATGGAAAAAGGATACAATGCTGTTTGGAAGTTGAAAGCACCGTTTTTAATAAAGTGTTTTGATATTGTTTGCCTTATGCTTAATAGAATGAAATCTGCAATGATTCCTTGTTCATCATCAGGGTCCTATCACACACATTATTGTTCACTTAATATTTTGGCAACCTGACTTTTTATACTGACATTAACGATAAAAAAAAACCCTTAAAAACAAAAGTATTAAAAGACAGGCATATAATAAAGAAACATAATAAATCACGCATGAAAATGAAATTGAAATGAAACGGATGAGCTGAAATCTATGCTGAAGTGATTATTTTACCTAGGCCTCTTTAATTAACCTCTTTATCGATGGGTTGGTTTTTTCAAGATGGAAAAACATGTTGCTATGCAGGGCATGATGCCGGTTAGAAGCTGTCATCCCTAAGGGATAATGGGGCACACTCCTTTTTGCCTGAAAACACTAGGGGGCAGATTTATCAAGGTTCGAAGTGAAAATTCTAATTTTTGAATTCCGAATTCAAATTTTCCAGTTTCAAATTCGATTCGTGTTTTTTTAAAAAAAATTTGATTTTTGAAGTTTATCATACACTGGCCCTTTATGAACTTGAATTTGACTGTTTGCCGCCTTAAAGGAATTGTTCAGTGTAAAAATAAAAACTGGGTAAATAGATAGGCTGTGCAAAATAAAAAATGTTTCTAATATAGTTAGTTAGGCAAAAATGTAATGTATAAAGGCTGGAGTGATTTGATGTATAACATGTCAGTCAGAACCCAACTTCCTGCTTTTCAGCTCTCTTGGTTTACAATGACTGGTTACCCTGGTTACCAGGCATTAACCAATCAGAGACTTGAGGGGGGGGCAAATGGGGCTTTTGAATCTGAGCTGAATGCTGAGGATCAATTACAAACTCAGTGAACAGAAATGTACCATGTGGCCCCCCTTCAAGTCGCTGACTAGCTCAGAGTTATAGAGCTGAAAAGCAGGAAGTTGGATTCTGGCTGTTTTATTAGACATCTGTTCACTCCAGCCTTTATATATTACATTTTTGGCTAACTAACTAACTATATTAGAAACATTTTTTATTTTCACACTGAACTGTTCCTTTAAACCTGCAGAATTGCTGTTTTAGCCTATGGAAGACGTCCTGGGAGGAATTTAGAGATGTTTGCAGTCCTCCTGACAATCGAGTTTTTTTCAGAGAAAAAACTCGAATCGAGTTTTTGACATTCTAATTGAATTCAATTCGATTCGAGTTTGCTGGTCGATCCTATTTATCCGACTTTGAAAAATTAAATTTTTTAATACATTTTGATTGGTCCAATTTCAAGTTTATGGGAGTTTTAAATAACTTTCATGAACTAGAAATTTGACCCTTGATAAATATGCCCCTTGGTAATAGTCTTTTAGGAAAATAAAAAAAGGTAAAGCAGGCCATACAAGCCCCATGGATGCATTTGGGCTTCTGAGGGCTGCAAATCAACATGACTTTAATAGAAGAACAGCAACTCTGGTGTACCAACCCATTTTTATATATAACAGTGTCAAGCTGTCTCACCCCGTGTGAGTGTTTGCTTATTGCTAACTGTGCTGCAGTGGGTTGGGGTGGGTGCGGAGGTTTCTATGGTGACCCTAACATTAAGACAACCCTATAATGAACTGTCCTGGAATCCACCCTACACAGTCTTAAAGTCTTCAATGGCCACCTAATTAGGATATCCTGGATTTGACCAAGTGCATGTTCATATACTAAGTTTAATGATAGATGGTTGGTTACAGTCCTCCATACCACTGAGTACTACTTTGACCCTAGCTATTCTATCATTTAACCAGAACACAAAGGGCCCCAGGTAGCTACTTAAAATGTATCTCAAATCCTACCCTTTTATAATAAGAATCTCCAGCAAACAGGTACCACAAAAAAAGGATTTCAAAGGATTAAAAACGAACATTAAATGAAGACTAAATGAGTGGGCCAGGATTTATGGAGACACACGTGTAGAGATGTAGTGAGGTGCAATGGAATGAGGGGTTTTAAAAGTCACGAGAAGGAGTTTATAAGTTATTCTCTGCTTAATCGGAAGCCAAGATAAGGATCTCAGGCCTGGAGGGACATGTTTTATCTTAGATGAGGGGAAGAGGATTCTAGAAGCAGAATTTAATACAGACTGTAGTGAAGAGAGGTGTGAGTTATGGAGGCCAGTTAGTAGCAAGTTGCAGTAGTTTAGATGGGATAGGATGAGAGCATGCATGAGCATCTTAGTTGTTACTTGTTGGAAAAAAAGAAGGATTTTGGCAATATTGTGCAGGAAGAAGAGATGTTAAAGAAGTTGTTTACCTTACAAAACTTTTTTTCAGATTAGGTGTTTTCAAATAGATCACAAGAAATAAAGACCTTTCCCCCCAATTATTTTCTATTTGTGACCTTTTCTCTAACATTTAAGTTTAAATTCTATTTTTTCACTTTTTTTATTTAGCAGCTCGGGGGTTGTCTTGGACTCTGTAACTGTTCTGAATTGATACATGAGTTAATACATTTCTTATAGTTGGCCCTGCTGAGCAGATTCCCAGTTTTTCATTAAAGGCAGCTGTTAGAATTGATACACTAGTTGCTAATAATCCACAGATGCTGCTTAAAATGAAACAACTGTAACAGTTCAGAATCTGCACCTGGATTACTGAGCTGCCAGACAAACACCAGAGACAGGGACATTCAACTGTAATTGTGAAAAATAAAACATGGAAAGCAACTTCAAAAGTCTTTATTTCTGGTGAACAATTTGAAAAGAACTCAACTGAAAAACGTGTTTGGAAGGTGAACAACCCCTTTAATATAATCAGGGAAGGAGAATCAAGGACTGCTCCAGGCAACATGCTGAGTTGACAGGATTACTGTACATGTCCTCAGCGGAAATAATAAAGGGGGTGAAGGATCAGGTTTAGGTGGAAAGATGGTCAGTTCAGGGTTTGTTAGGTTTAGTTTGCAATGGTGTTGGTTGGAAATGCAAGGAAGCAATTAGATATAAGAGTCTCAGTTTCAGAATTTAATGAAGGGGTTGATACATTTATTTAGATATAATTATCATACAGATGATATGTAAAGCCTAATAAGTAAATGAGATCTTCCTAAGACAGAGGGCAAATTTATCATGCTGTGTAAAAAAAAATGCCCCAAAAAAAAACTGTGTAAAAAGCTGTGTTCACATTATGGTGACATCTTTATCCTCAAAAGATACTGTTTGGACATGTTCCTTATAGTCTCCAAGAGCTTCCCATCTCTACTGACACGTTCCAAGGATTTACTTGCAAAATGAAAACTGACATACAGAACGGATCTATTTGGCTTTGAAGAAAGAGACACTCCTTCTGGCAAAACAATGGCAATTCAGGTATACACATGCAGGAGTAGTACTTTGGTAATGCCAAAGTGACAGTAACTGTAACTACAGTATATTAGAGAAAACAACTCTAAAGATACCCGGTGGTCTAGTGTGGCGACAAGGAATGCCCACCTCTCTCCTGTCCGAATGTGTGCATCCTTTTATTTGGAGCTCTGCATCTGATGTCATCAATTCAAATAGTTGCCCGTTTTTCATTGCCCAACATAGGTCTATTATTATATAGTTTCTGTGTGTGCTTATTGTCTGGTTCCCTGTTCTTGACTTGTGTATGTCCCTGACCGCTGCTGAATCACTGCCTGTACTGACCTTTGCCTGTTACTAGCAAATCTTCTAGATTCTGAGTCTGTACTGTGCTGACTGATTGGTTTTGACCCTGGCCTGTTCTACAACTATGATTAGCTCTTTCCCCATTACTCCTGTCACATGTTCCGATTCCTTTGCCTTTCCAGAATTCTCGTCTCAGTTTTCTCATTTTAAGACCTGGCAGCATCCAAGTAGCAAAAGGTTCCTCCCGATATGAAAGTGTGAGGACTCACCCTGGTGGTCTAGTGGGCAGCGGGGTCCACCACCGTTCATTGTATGGACACCCGCCGCGTTGCTGCTGTTCCCTTCAGTGCTGGTTCCACTATGGCGCACTTCCGGGTTTATGCGCCGGCGTGATGATGTCATTGCGCATTGGTGCGAGATTCAAACTATAAAAGGGGAAATCAGTGGTTTGCAAGTTGCTTGTTGTTCGGTTCTATTTGTAAAGTTCCTAGGCGCTTTGTGTATATTATCTGTTAATTCTGGTTTGACTCTTGCTTTGCCTGTGACTACTCTGACCTCTCCAATCTGCCTGTACACTGACTATTCTACGTTCTCCTATCCTGATTCTGGCCTGTCTGATGATTTTCTGCTTGTACTGGCCTGGCCTGCCTGTTCCTGGTGGTGTTCTTCCTTCCAGTATCCTGGTGAGACGATCATGCCCCTTTTCTCGTCCAGAACCGTTAGCTTTGCTCCTCTCTCAAATAAGACCTGGCGGCATCCGATTAGCCGAGAGCTCCTCCAGAGGATAAAGGCGGTGGTTAGAGGCAGAAGTGAGAGCCGAGACCAGGGAGCTTAGCTTGGGTTCTGCATATAGGGTGCTGAACGTGACAGAAAGGCGGCTGTTGTAGGCAGAAGCGTAAGCTGTGTCTGGAACCTTGACATTTGTTCTGGATTTTGGTACTTCTTTCAAGCCAGACCAGCTCAAGTATGACATGGGACTCATATATGGCTGTGGATCCCATTAAATCAGTAGCTCTGTTCTAGGCTACAAGGGTCTCTATTTTACGTATTGTTCTATTGATTGGGAACATTGCCAATTTGCCACTCTTTAAATAGAACTCTTTAAATGGAACCAAAGAATACATAGACAGACATATAGTAATAAAGGCTCAAATGGCACAGCATATGGTAAAGAGGAAAGCCTTTTAAATGGGCACATTGGAAAGAGTTAAATCCTTTCATTATCCTACAAAGGAAGCTATTTATTCAGGCATAAGAATGCTGGCTTTATCTGAGGGGCTGCCTTAAGATGACCAGATCACCTTTTTATTAAGAAAGTCTTATAAAAGTAAAAGCCACTGCAATGTTTTCAGATCAGGAAGCACTTTTCAAGGGAGGTCTGGTCCCCCCATATAAATGTACAAGTGGTATGTGTTATTAGATTTGATCAGCATTAGGTTTGGCACAAGATTAATTTCTATGGGGGCAGAAGCTGTGTGCAAAGTGTCAGAACTGAAAGGTGTGAGGGCTGCTTAACACACTGAATTGACTAGCAGAAAGTGTCAAACTGCCTTGTAAAGTGTCGTTCTGCCAACTCACACCTAATTAAACATGAACCCTAAATCCCCTAAAAGCTGTGTTGCTCAAAGTAAGTTTTCATGTGTTGATCTCTTGCAGCAAATGAGCTAATCAGACAAGCTTTTCAATTCAAAGCCAACGCTTGCCTGGCCGCTAATTAATGAACACACACTGCTCCCTGTATATTCTATGAATAAAAAAAATAAACTAAAATATATTATAAATCTTCATTGCATGAAATCAGATAACTTCCTCCCTTCTTTCTCCCTTAGGGCCAAATTTACTTACCTCTGAAATTGCGCCAGCGACGGCTTCACTGACATCGCAACACTTCGCCAGGCGTAGATTCGTCAGAACGCTAATTCACGAAAATACAAAGTTGCGCCCAGGGTTCCGAACGCTTGCGAAGTTGCGCTAATGATAATATGATAAGCAGTTCGAAGTTACGCTAGCGATGCCTACTTAGCATACTGCGTGAAGATAAAGTACAATGGACGTATATGTTGCAGTAACTACATTACACTACACAAGGCCAGGGAACCTTAATAAAATAAAATAGAGTTGTTATTTTGCCCTACACATGAGCCCACAGTATAGTTTATGTGCCATATGTTAGGAGATGAAGGGGGGAAGAAGGGAACCCAAAAAAAATTACAATCTTTTTCAGCCTATCACCCTGTAAAAAGTAAAAAACGCCAGGGTTTTTTGGGAAAAATGTCCAACTTTTTTTTAAGAACTCCTATCGACTCTATTGCACTTAGCCTAGTCTGAGGTGGCGATGGCAAGTCTGGCGCAAGAGGTAACGTTCAGTAAAATCCGCATCTTAGTGAATTTGCGTAGTTGCGTCCATTCACCGGAGCGAAAATTCACCTTGTGTTAGAGTGCGAAGTAGCGCTAGAGTCCATCTCCTTCGATGGTGAATAGTAAATCGTAAAGTTCCAAAATGACGTCATGCTGGCGAATGTTCGCCAGCGTTAGTCACTTCACTCTTTAGTAAATTTGCCCCTTGGTCTCTAGTTTTTAGTGTTAAAGATAAATGATAATATAAATAATGTCATGTAATTTGTCAGACCAGGGATGGCCACAGCAAGTGGGGTACAGACAGTTTGGGTAATGGGTAGTTCAATACAGGTGGCATTCGGTTATTGTTAAGTTGGGTATGATGAATTTTGGTTTACTTTTCTAAAAACAGATGTATCCCCTCCCATCCTACTGTCTGGTGCACGGAGCAATCCTCTTCCAGCTTCTTCTTTCTTCACGCAGTTGTGCATGAAGAACGAAAAGCTGAACTTTAATTAAAAAGTCGGCTATTTCGGTCAACTGCACATGTGTTTGCCTGGAGAAATTTGAAGAAAGAAGACGCCGAAAGAAGATTTCACTGGTATAACCCCGGGCAGATGCAGTTTTCTGCTGATAGGAGCATCGGCCTGGGGTTTCAGGTAAGTCAATACAATCACTTGGGGTGCCTAACATTTGGCACCCCCAAGTGCAAACAGACTTTCCTTCTCCTTTAAAGTACAACTGCCCAACTTATGGCACCTCAGCTATTGTGAAAGAGCTGTTGGCTGCTGGTGGATACAGCTGCCCATCTTGTGATAATATTGATTATGTTTTGAGTGTCAGTGAGACTGCACATGCTCTGAGTTGCTGTTGCGTGATCATTCTGACAATATTCATTAGTGGTAAAAGGGAACTTGCAAGAGATATATGTGGTACATTTAAAATACCTTTGGTAATTTGGTATTTGGGGCTTGTAAACAAATACCTTTGTATGTTATGTGTATTTATTTTAGAATGGAAAATACATAATCCATGAATACTACAGTTTTTTGCTGGTACATTCATTTTAACAAGCTGGAAAGCTGTAAGAGAAGTATAACCTGTTTGAAGTAAAGGCCAGAAGAGGCAAAAGTGTCTTGTTTACATGCACAATAAATATTAAAAACATTATACATTAAGGTAGTGATCCCCAACAAATGTCTCATGAGCAACATGTTGCTCACCGTCTCCTAATGCCTGGCTTGGAAGCAATTTTTAATTGCATAAAAAACAAATGTACTGCCAAACAGTCTCCTGTACGCTGTCTGTTCACATAGGGGATACTAAATAGCCAATCACAGCCCTTGTTTGGAATCTCCAGAGATCATTCTCATGCTTGAGTTGCTCCCCAAATCTTTTTATGTTTAAAAGAGGCTCATAGGTAAAAAAAGGTTGGAGACCCCTGCTGCAAGATATGTTAAACACCTATTCATATTAGCTATTGGAATATTTTTGCCTTCAGGCCAACACATCTTTGATAGTATATATGGCTGTGATGTCCCTAACCCACTGTAAGTATTTGATGGCCATCAGAGACCTACAAGAGCAGCAAATTTGATGCTCCAGAGCAGAGAAATAACCTGCCCTAAACAATATAAACTGCTCACATACTGTATATGTAGTTCCTGATGGGAGAGACACACAGAGCACAAGTTTTTTTACCCATGGTAATTAAATGGCAACTAAATATTGTTTTTCCAATATGACCCTTGTATTCTTCTAATGAATGTATTATGGTACAACAACTTTAACTACAAAGACCAATGTACAATTGCAGTAAACAAATATACCATTAACTATTTTACATACTATGGATATTCTGCTGTAAGAACAATTTTAGCGTTTATTGACCTCTTAAAAGGCTATGGGAGGAACAGTGCATGCTAAATTGGCACTCTGTATAAATACTGAAAGAAGATGATTGCCTAAAGTGCACACCTGTAGGAAGTGCTGCTCTCAGCCTGCATGCCAGATGTTGTAGTTGCCCCTGGGATGTTAAAGCAAACAAAGCTAAGCTGGGAGGAAGAACCACCATTAAATTAGAAATCTGATTTACTAAATTATCCAACTGAATTGTACTGCAAAACTGGTATAACTTACAAAAAACAATGGCTCTATTGCACAAGTACTCAACAAGACAGCACATTATAGAGCTGGCTGGTGTGCAATATATGGAATACAGAGAGCACTCCTACATAGATGTTATTTATTAACAGCTTTGCCTAAAGTGCTTGCTGGAACTGTAGTTTTAAAATTGTTAAATAAAAGGTTCTATGTAAGGCATCTCTGATTTTGTTGTAACGTTGAAACCAGTAATATATGAGCAGCCAGAAAAGCAAAAAAAAGAACAGCTGCACTCACTCTTGGGCCTCAGAGTTCACTGTCCCTGATTCAGGTGAGAGAGATGTTATGTGTAATAATGTCTTTATATTGAGCACAGCATGGGAATTTCCAGAGGCAATCTCCTCCAAGCCAGAGTGTCTATAATACAGCATTGCTGAAATACAGAAATTAAACTCTCCATTAAATAGCAGATAATAACACATGGAATTTGAGACACTAACCTCTATTAAATGTACTTCCTTAGCAATATGTGGAATTCTCCCATGGCCACATATAATAGGAAGTGTTGCAGAGATCAGTTGGCCTCCTGGGCTTCTATGTTTTAGACATAATGAAATGACTATGTAGCTGTTAAACCAGTCTGGCTGTGTTACATAACTCATAAAAGCTAAAATGAAGCTGACTTATCACTGTATACCCTTTCCCAACCTTGTTGAAAATGACACTGTGTTCCATTTACCTTTTTTTTTTTAAATATTATTAAAATTCTGACTGTGAACCACAACATGATTAAATGCGGCTAGGAGCAGAACATTTTGATTCAGCTGAAAACTAATATTGTTAGAGGTGTGGAGCAGTCATGGAGAATATATATACTAGTTTCCACAACAGTCGCTTGCACTGCCCTATGGAAAAGCCAAGCATGGATAAAAGTAAATGGCAATTGAGTACGTCTATGAGAAAAAAAAAATTCCCTTAATTGCTTTTCACATGGGTGAACCCTTTCTCACTTTGTTTTTGTAGTTTTTGTTTAGCAGTAGAGGTGATTTAGTGAATAGCAGAATGTTTTTATTACCTTGTATGAACTGTATTTGGCACAAAAAGCGCCATTATTTTTTTTAACATGAAGATTTTGCAAAACTGGTTCTGCGTGTTATAAAAAATAGAAAAATCCAGCAGAAAGAGATACATTAAAAAGGAGCCTTGTAGTACATCGAAGGAAATGGAAAATAGATTTAGGCAAGTATAACAGCCTTTATGAAATCAAAATAAGGTCTGAGCTTACCTGGCAATACAAAATGAATCAGTTCATGCATTATGCTAGACGGAACACTTTGTGCAGGGATTTTCACCTAGCACAGGAACCCTGCAAGGCAATATTCATCATATTATACATTATAAGCACAATGTATTCATATGGGTCAACTGATAATTTCAATCTTTGTGTAAATCCTGCTTTATAGGGCTATCAACATTAGAAATGGAGTGTGCATCTCCAGATGTACAGTGTTTAACAACCATCTGGTCAGATAAGATGCAGCACTTTGGCTAATGGTTTCTGGACGCCTTTTCTACATAAAGGGAACCCTACAAAATCTGAGGGACAAGGACACACTAGTGGGCAGCAGGAAAGAAACATACTTGTGAATGCACTCAAATCGCACACATTAAATAATACATCAAGGGGCCGATTTATTAAGCTGTGATTTTTTTTGGATCATTCCTTTTGATGCCAAAAATCCGAACGAGTCCCAGAAAAAAACGGCGACTTTTTTGGGATTCATTACGCAACAAAACTGTGACAGTTCTAAATATGAAAGGACTCTAACTAAAACCTATTGAAAACAAATGGAAGTCAATGGCAGATATCCCTCTTACAACTGAAAGATCATTCTTTGATTCGTGGTTTTAGAGGTTTTTCGGATATTTTTGATGCTGACTTCTGTGCAACTTTTGTCATTTGTACTTTTCTTAATAAATGTCATGACATTTGTAGTGTAGAGTGTGTGAGTTTAGTGATGATTTCAAAAACCACTAAAATCTAACCTTTGATAAATAGACCTCTAAATAATAAATACAGGCATAGGATCCATTATCCAGAAAGCTTAATTACAGGAAAGCCATTTTCCATTTTATCCAAATACGGTAGTCGAAATTTTAATAATCTCCTTTTTCTCTGTAATAATAAAACGCTACTTTGTATTTGGTCCTAGCCAAGACATAATTAAAGCTTATTGAAAGAGAACAATCCTATTGGGTATCTTTAACGTGGAAATGATTTTTTTTACTGAAAGATCCAGTATCAAGAAAACTCCAGGTTCTAAACATTCTGGATAGCTGGTCTGCTATGGCCAGGTAATCTCTATGAGTCTGGAAGAACTATTACAAGAGAAGGCAATATATTATAGTTCTGTAACACAACATTTAGTAAATTAATATTTAATGCAAAGCCAACATTGCATCCTTTCTGTGTAACAGTATAAACATTGGCTTTGCATTAAATTCACCTTCTTGACCAAGACAAGACCTGGGCGTCCAGATATCCTTCAATACATGGGCATCTGCTGTTATGTGGACTGCACCCAGGTGTAGTGCTTCTGATACATGTTGGCATGTTAGTGCTGGCATTCGTTTGCATATTTAGTAATATATATATATATATATATATATATATATATATATATATATAAAATATATGTATACACATGTATACACTTTTTAATTTCTCATTTACTCTTCTTCGTTGTGTTATGTTATATTGTGGTTATGGGCCTTTCATGTGCCCACGCCTTGCTCTTATTTGCTGATCATTAGCAACATACTAGGGGGCCTTCCTGCATAATTACAAATGTGATCATTAGAACATGGCAAGACAAAGGTGTCTTTGAGACTATCATTAGTTATGTTGCTTTCATGGAAGTGCTCATTAAATGAAACTTCCCACCTGGTTTAGTTATCTTAATGAGGCTCTGACACAACTTTTCAAAATGTGGTTTTTGTCTCACAGTTTGAAGCAACAACCCTTGTCATTTGATGCTGTTAGTTCAATATACAATGTTTCTGTGCAATTGCTGTACAAACGTAGAATTATCATTTCAAGAAAGTGAATAAATGAAATTGTTAACATCAAGAATGGTGGCAGCCACCTCTAGATGTAATGTACCCCTAATAGAGGCTAATAGTTTTACACAAAAATAATGAATGCCTACTGGAGAAAACTATTTAATATTTTTCTGTATTCTAAGGTCCTCTCCACTTCAACAATTTATACATATGTACTTATGAAGGTACCTCTACCACTGGAGTTTACTGGATAGAGGGGAAGAAGTATAACAACCAACAGCTCTCAGTCTTTAGCAGGGTCTCAGCAGGGGTGGCTTCATTACTCACATAATGGTACCCCACAGAGCAGGTAGGAGGAGTGAGGGGAAAGGTAAATAATACACCACAAATGTTCCTCTCGTCTATGTAGGCAGAAAAATAGCTCCTATAGTTATGAAGATAATAGCCTCTGGGAAGGGACAGTGACTGTAGGATAGCAGTTACTGAAGGATGGGAAATTGCCTACATTAGTAATGGGGACTGTGGTTGTTGAAAAGCATACTGTATATAATAGGGCGAGATGGTGTTTGTAGTAGTGGGAAATAACAGCCTTTTGCAAGGAACTCTGGCTGTTAGATAGCACCAGTTAATGGGTGAGATGTGCTTATGTTAGCAGTACAGATAATAGCCTCTAGAAAGGGACTATCGCAGTGGTGTAGCTGGTGTAACCGAGGGAGATGGTGCTTGTAGTAGCCACGGTGATAGTAGCAGGGCCGCCATTAGAAATCACGGGGCCCCGTACAACAAAATTTTTGGGGCCCCCTGGGCCCCGCCCACACTGACGACCAAGCTCCACCCCATTTCCCGCCCACTCCACATCGCAGTTAAAAGACCACACAGACATCAGCGCTAAAAAAGTAACCCCCCCCCACACAAGTTGTAAAAAGCTATTGATGGTCAGGGCCCCCTTATAAAAAATTGGGGCCCCAAAAAAAAAAATTTTAATTTTTTTTTTTAAAAAAACATTGGTGGCAGGGCCCCCCTTATAAGTTAAAAAAAAACTTGGGGCCCCAACAAAAAAAATGTAAAAAAAACTAAAAAATAAACAAACATTGGTGGCAGGGGCCCCCTTATAAGTTAAAAACAAATTGGGGCCCCAAAAAAAAATTTGAAAAAAAAAAACTGGTGGCAGGGGCCCCCTTACAAGTTAAAAACAAATTGGGGCCCCAAAAAAAAATTAAAAAAAAAAAAAAAATTTTTTTGAAAAAAAAAAAACATTGGCGGCAGGGGCCACCTTATAAGTTAAAAACAAATTGGGGCCCCAAAAAAAAATTAAAAAAACAAAACATTTTTTTGAAAAAAAAAAAAAAACATTGGCGGCAGGGGCCCCCTTATAAGTTAAAAACAAATTGGGGCCCCAAAAAAAAAAAAAAATTTTTTTGAAAAAAAAAAACATTGGCGTCAGGGGCCTCCTTATAAGTTAAAAACAAATTGGGGCCCCAAAAAACAATTTTTTTGAAAAAAAAAACAAACATTGGCGGCAGGGGCCCCCTTATAAGTTAAAAACAAATTGGGGCCCCAAAAAAAAATTTGAAAAAAAAAAACAATTTTTTTGAAAAAAAAAAAAAAAACATTGGCGGCAGGGGCCCCCTTATAAGTTAAAAACAAATTGGGGCCCCAAAAAAAAATTAAAAAAAAAAAAAATTTTTTGAAAAAAAAAAAACATTGGCGTCAGGGGCCTCCTTATAAGTTAAAAACAAATTGGGGCCCCAAAAAAAATTTAAAAAAAAAAAAAATTTTTTTGAAAAAAAAAAAACATTGGCGGCAGGGGCCCCCTTATAAGTTAAAAACAAATTGGGGCCCCAAAAAAAAATTTGAAAAAAAAAAACTATTTTTTTGAAGAAAAAAAAAATATTTTTTTGAAAAAAAAAAAAAACATTGGCGGCAGGGGCCCCCTTATAAGTTAAAAACAAATTGGGGCCCCAAAAAAAAATTTGAAAAAAAAATAATTTTTTTTTGAAAAAAAAAAAAAAAACTGGTGGCAGGGGCCCCCTTACAAGTTAAAAAAATTTAGGGCCACCAAAAAGAAAATTATTATTATTTTTTTTTTTAAAAAAACAATGGTGGCAAGGGGCCCCTTACGAGTTAAAAAAAAAATTGGGGCCCCAAAAAAACATGTTTTAAAAAAAAAGATTGGTTGTAGGGGCCTATAGAATATTAAAATAATACATTGGTGGCCAGGAGATTAAAAAAAAAAAAAAATACACAAACTGGTGTTCAGTAGAATTGAACTCACGGCTTCAGTACTTCAACTTCACCTCCTTTCGTGACTTCGGGTCTTTTCACTGCTTCAGGACTTCGGCTTCGGCTGTTTTCGTGACTTCGGGTCTTTGCGCTGCTTCAGGACTTCGGCTGTTTTCGTGACTTCGGGTCTTTGCGCTGCTTCAGGACTTCGGCTTCGGCTGTTTTCGTGACTTCGGGTCTTTCGGCGCTTCGTGACTTCGGCTTTTTCCGTGACTTCGGGTCTTTTCGGCGCATCGGCTTCGGCTTTTCGGCACTTCCGCATTCGGCAGCACAGAGGCAAGACGTACGGCTCGGGCGCTCGTAAGGGGGGCCCGGATCTTCAAAAAATGCAGCGCTGCCGGGCCCCCCTTCATGCCCGGGCCCGGTACGCTTGTCCCCCCTGTCCCCCCCTGATGGCGGCCCTGGATAGTAGCCTCTGATTATGGACTGTGGTATGATAGCATCTGGGATCTGGTAATGGTCTGAGGCAGTTGGATAGAAGGTATAGTACAAAGAGATGGTACCGATAGTAGCAGTGGTATGACAGCCTCTGGCAAGGGACTGTGGCTGTGGGATAGCAGGTATAGTAGGGAGAGATGGTACCTATAGTACCAGTGGGGTAACAGCCTCTCGGAAGGGATTGCGGCTGTGGGATAGCAGGTATAGTAAGGAGAGATAGTGTCTATAGTAGCAATGGGGATAATATTATCTGGGAAGGTACAGTGGCTGTGAGATAGCAGGTATAGTAGCGAGAGAAGGTGCCTATAGTAGCAGTATAATAATAACCTGTAGGAAAGGACTGAGTCTGTGGAATAGCAGATAAAGTATGAGAGATGGCACTAGTAGCACTGAGCCACACACCTGTCAATATTGTATTCCAATTTGATCAAATCAGTGCAAAATCTATCCATATTGATCCCCTAAACCTCCAATGTTCTGATCAGCTGATGATCCATTATTAGGACTCCTCTATTGTGTGTGGCCTTATTGATTTCTGAACTAGTTGTTTGGTAATGAAGTCAACTGAAGGATCAGTGGTGAGTGGCTGGCTATAGAAATAAACAAGTGACTCTGTAGCCCGTCGACCTGTGATTATCATGAACAAGCAATCAAAAGTATTACCTGAAGTACAATGATTCCATGATAAAGCTCTCTGTGCATATCTTTGTAACAATAGACTTTTAATACACACAAACATATTCCTAGTCATAGTATTGTTTCCGGTATAAACACTTCCCGACTACAATTCCCACAACAGTAGTTCTTTATAAATATGAGCGAAGCAAAGAGAGATATTTGGGCCGAGGACAACGACATCTGTAAATTCCATGCACAACACGTGTGGACTTTTTTTTTATGTATCCAAAAGCCATTAATATAATTGACAGATTTCTTAAAAAACAAAATGCGTCATTCCTCCTCCAGTGTGTTTTCTTATCGGCAACATTTAGCTGTTGTTGTGAAGGTTTTACTCGAATAATGAGTCACCGGTAATAAAGTACAAGTGCGAGAAAGCCCATCAGTGGCGTATCATCTGCAAACAATTAAAGCTCTGCTACATATTCTGTGCCGTTATGAAAGGCCAAGGAAGCCTGCAATCAGTTATAGACCCAATTACCATAAAATAGATTAGCAATTCATTTATTAATGATTCATTAGTTAACCACACATAATCAGAAAACAGTAAGAAGGGCTGCGGAGTAGCCAAACTGTTGGGGATTTCAACGATGAAAGGTTATGTGTATGCAAAACACCCGTCGTGAGGAAACCGATGTAGAACACAATTATGAAGGCAACTTTCCATCCTCAAGCACCACAAAATCAGCCTAATTGAAGGGAAATTAATATTTTTTTTTCCGCATTGCAAGAACAATGGCTGCTGAATTCTGCTGCACAATATCCCTTCAGTAAGTTATACGGCACAATTAAGTTAATAAAATTCCAGACAGCAAGACTGTGTTCTTTGTTTGCTGCGTTCGGGGCCCTTCCAGAAAACAATAAATCGCATTCATGTCAACCATAGCCCATCCCTTTGCTAATTACCTTGTGGTGTTGAAATGACTTCTGTGAAATTGGGAGCGCGTAGAAACGTACAGCCATACAAGGGAGCCTTTTCAGATTTCGGCAGTAAATGTGAGATAGGCCTCAGGCACACAGATGTTAAAACAGTGAATTCCCCCACAGATTACACTAATGGAAGCCCTGTCAGAGAAAGTCAAATGCAGGATCTGTGGTCAAAATCTAATTAAATTTTCTGTACTTAAAAGAATATGAAGGCCTGGGGGTAATGAAGAGTGTATGAAAAAACTCGCTTGTTGGTAAAACTGTTTAATTGAATAGTAACTACTATTGAGCTATAACTCACAATACAACACCTGCTAGTGAAATGAGTATTCTGAATTACAGTGAGTGCGTCGCTGCTCGGGTACAGCCCAAAGTGGCTCAGGCAAGCCTAGCTCTGGGGATATACATCCTGCTGTTCTTAATGAGTGCAAGCTGGTAGGTATAGGTTTGGTTAAAAAAAAAAAAAAAAATCTGCAATTTAAATGCCAGCAGCTCTGACGTGAGATTTTCCAGACTCACTTAACTAGTTAGGTGATCAAAGTTTGCAGAATAAATCCTGATTTTCATTTATCCTCAGGCCTTTTTCAGAAAGGAGGATGAATTTTTGCTTTTGATTGGCTAATAATGAGGAAACTTTCTTTAGGCTCTTTCAGTCATACTCTCATATATGACAGTTGCTGCCATTTTGGAGAAGCCTTCATTATTTTTGTTCCTGTGGAAATATTCATTGTCTCCATTCTATCAAAAAAGCTGCAGGATCGAATGCTGTTGTAATTCTTATATTTATTTACTAGGCAATTTCCAGCCTAATAACCGCCCTGCTGCATTTTTTGTCTTTGGCTGCCATGTTTTTTCATTGGAATTGGACTGATTAATGCAGTGCTGTGCATAGGTAATCATTTAATATAGTAATTCTACTAATAGGATGTCTTATTTTTTACAACAAATGTAAGCAGTGGGGCAGTAGAGCTGAGTCACAAGGCCTCATTTAACACATTTTCAAAAATTTATATTTTGTACTTTACTCTGCCGTTTGCACCATGAGGCACAACTCCTAGAATAGAGTGCAACAAGTTGACCCACTGTGTGTTCATTGGAAGAAAGTGGGTGTCCCCTATCTTGTTTGTCATTCTAAATGCATAAAAGCTGCTGGGAAGCCGAGTACTTAATTCCTGCCTATTTCCTAAGGCAGAGGTCCCCAAACTTTTTTACACATGAGCCACATTCACATGTATAAAAGTTGGGGAGCAACTATTTACAACTAAAACTTGCCTTCAAGTCAGGAATTCAAATAGAAGCATCTGCTTTGAGGCCACTGGGAGCAATATCCAAGCAAAATGTTGCTCAGGAGCCACTGGTTGGGGATCATCTTTATTAAAAATGGGGTGTTCTAGTTTAAAAAACACAAATGAGGGAAAAATCATGATCACGTTTTGTTGCAATGGTGCTCCGTTGTGATCTTCATATTTATGAAAAATCTCAAATTGCAAATTTTCGCAGTAACTTTTCAATGAAAGGCCTCTATCGTCATTTTTTAAAAATCTACCTCAAGTCTACCATTTTGTTCCCGTTAATGCTCCAACGCTTGTGTCCTTAGTATTTGTACATGAGCCCAGTAAGGAAGGCTAACCCATTGTATAATGCTGACTTGGTATGATCTTCTACTGTTGAGGGTTCCTTTGATGAGTCAGATGTTGGATGAACTCACTTTTATGGTTTGAGGTTGGGTTTGTACTAATTGGCAATAATAGTCTTTGTGGGTGCACTATACCTTAGGGCTAAAAACATTGGCTGCTAGGGACCTCGCTACTTGCTCCAATGAAAACAATGCAGTGTTTTGGGAATTTAGTACATTTACACTACTTGTGACTTGATATTAGTGGAAAGTACTATTGCACATAAGGATCAAGATTGTTAAATGTCAAATCAATTTTAAGCACCACAAGGAAATCATGAAATGCCAGTATGTGGCTTAATTAAGGGCAATGGTGGACAGTGAAATTTGTAGCCTGTGGTGATGTGCCTTAATTGTGGAAAATTACCTTCTTTCACATTTTCCCACGATTAAGGTGGAACGCCACGAGTACAGGTATGGGACCTGTTATCCAGAGTGCTAGGGACCTGGGGTTTTCCAGATAACGGATCTTTCTGTAATTCGGGTCTTCATGCCTTAAGTCTACTAGAAATTCATTTAAACATTAAATAAACCCAATAGGCTGATTTTGCTTCCAATAAGGATTAATTATATCTTAGTCGGGATCAAGTACAAGCTACTGTTTTATTATTACAGAGAAAAAGGAAATCATTTTTAAAAATTTGGATTATTTGGATAAAATGGAGTCTATGGGAGACAGCCATTTTGTAATTCGGAGCTTTCTTGATATCGTGTTTCAGGATAAGGGATCCTGTACCTGTATTATGTTCTATGTCTTGGATCGATGCAGCGATCAAAATGTTAGACTATGGGAAGGCATTCTGGTAAGATTTGTTGCATGTAGTAGCTTGTCTGCAATGTTCCTTTAAGGAGAAGGAAAGTCTAAATTTCTTGGGGCGTTGCCAAATGTTAGCCCCCCCCCCCAGTGATTGTAATAACGGACCTGATACCCTGGGACAGTTCTCCAGTTAGCAGAAAACGGCATGTTCTTCTCAATGAGCACCACAGAGTGATACTTTTCTTCCACTTCTTCAATGCCTGGAGCCGATTCATGTATTATATAGTAAAAAACCTTTTTTTTTACATAAAGTTAAGCTTTCTACTCTACTGTGGATACGTACTCATGCAAAGAAAGAAGCGCAAGAAAAGGTTCACTCTGTGGTGCTCACTGAGAAGAGCTCCTGTTAGTTGTCTTCTAACAGGAGCGCTGGCCCATGGTATAAAGGTATAAATGGTATTTCATAGAGATTTGTTCTGTGCAAAATGCATTGAAGGAAACGATTGTTTTTTGCAGCAATTTTTTTCACATAAAATACTTTGAAGTCAATAGGCATTTTTTGATGCCAATTTTTTCGTGCAAAATACGTTTGGGTGAATGGTGTGAAAATATAATAAAACAAATATAAATAATTTATATAAAAAATATTCACTTATGGCAAAATGCAAGTTCAACCATGCCTAGCGAAAGATTGTGCAGATCACTATATCTATTGTTCTCCTTGTACACTCTCTCTTAAGAAGACCTTATATCTTTATTTGGCCTTAAATATCACCTGTACAGCAATGACATCCAGATATATTTAGACACACCTTTACTACCTAATGATGGTCAGACCAAGATTGCAAACTATCTTCTAGCTATTTTCTGGCATTCTAGAATCAATGCCATCTCAAACTCAACCTGGCTAAAAAGAAGCTCATAGTTTCCCCACCTAAACCTTGCCCATCTCTTCCTTTCACCATTACCGTTGATAGCATGACTATTAACCCTGTTAATTCAACACGCTGCCTGGGGGTCATCTTTGACCAGTCTCTCTCTGTCTCTAATCATATTAATACCACTGCCAAAACCTGCCACTTCTTCCTCTGCAATATAGCCAAGATATGTCCCTTTCTTTCACAAGTAACAACCAAAACAGTAATCCTTGGCCTTATCCAATCGCTACTATTGCAATCTACTACTAACTACTAACCAGTCTTTCTGTCTCCCATCTCTCTCCCCTCCAATGCTCTCTCAATCTCTTCAAGAAAAAAGTCTACCTTTTGGAGCACCGGAACACTACTCTAATGCTGGTAACTATTGGATAATGCCTTTACCTTGTGCACTTTTCCCCCTCCAATGTGTGCCTGTATGTTAGCCACTTACCCACTTAGACTGTAAGCTCCATGGGGCTGGGACCACCTTCCTACTGTCTCTTACCACAGCTCAATGTTCTTTTATAAGCTCTGTGTATTGTGCATATTTATTGTATCTCTTATGTGACTTGTCCTCCCTGTGTGTACTTTTGACATATTGTACTTTTATGCATTGAACAGCACTGTGGCTCCCTAACAGCACTTTACAAATAAAGTTATACATACAAACATACATACATCTGACAAGACATAGCTGGATGGGATTGTGGAGCAAAAGTAGGTTTAGCGGATGGTAGAGTTTAAATTCTACGTGATCAGAAAATTGCAAGAAGCTGTGCATTATTAAACTAGAGAATTTGTGAACAGCAGATGAAGTATTTTCAAAATGCTAAATAAAACAGCAATTAAAAGGAGAAATTAATCGCCTATACATATTAGTTGTGTTTTCATAACATTCCACTTTCAGCTCCAACTTTATGCCAGAGTCTAAAGACATATGGATTATGATAAAATTTGTATCAGTATGTTTTTGTGTCTGGTCTGAAAGCTTGAGCATAAACTGTGATGCGCTGATCTACATCAAGTGCTATGTAAATAAGATTAATAATCAGCAAGAACATTTACATGTCATGGTTCCAATAAATGAGGCTCAAAAATAGAAATGATCATCTACAAGCAGCGTCATAGTTAATGTAAGTGTGACACAACTCTGTACCCACCATCATTTTTGTTGGTCTGAATTGGTAACATCGGCACAAATTTACACAGCGGCTCTCCCTAACTACACAGTATAGTTTTTCTTAGCATTTCGGGAGAGTTGACCTTACCTAACCTTGAGCATTTTAACTCTGAGCCCTGTAATGCAAGGAGCTGTGTGATGTTCAATTTAAAATTCTGTAACATTAAAATACAGAGAGAGAGAGGCGGCTTGTAGAATATAGACTTTGGAAACTAATTGGCTGCAAAGAACATGAACTGGAGCCAAACTTACAGTGAACTTTTAAACAAGCGACTTTAGTTCGGATGGAGGGGAAATGAAGACATCTTTGTTCCTCACTCAAATTAGCTGATTAAAAATACAAACTTTATATGTCTTAAATGTAGTATTAATTATTTATGTGAGAAAAAAAAGCCAGTCCATGTGAATTACTTCTTGTGTTTCAATTAAAAGTTATGGGAAAAATAATCCTTCAGCTTCTAAACTTCACTCCATTAATTCAGGTTTTAAGGGCTCTATTCATTGCAACAAAATGCTTTTTAGTCACTTCATATTTTTCCGTCCGTGTTTGTAAACTGGCAATTTGGTTGATGTTAAAAACAATTTGTTAAGGAAAGAGGTTTCCTATTGGCAAGCAATAATACTGAACATGAACCACAGACAAGTTCTTTTTGTTAATATTTACAGTTACTTGGTAAATTGATGGTAAATATGAAATATCACAGAACATTTTTTATTTTTATTGGAACAGGATCGGTATACTTATATAGCAGGGGCAAGCTACTGGGGTGAATTTTTAGCCACACCAAAGGTAACTTTCCCGAAACGTGCTGCACTGCTGTTGTTTGAGGTTGAAGACTAACTTTTAGCACAGCCTTAGGGCTAGTCCACACGAGGAGATTTGGGGAGATTTTGTCGCCTGGCGACTAATCGCCTCGTCTTTTGAGCGACTATCTCCCCAAACTGCCTCTGCATTTTTCCCCATAGGTTACAATGCAAAGTCGCCTGCGCTAATGCACATCCTGCGTTTTCAATAGTCGCCCAAAGTTGCCTAACATTATAAATTACTGTAATTACTGTAGCCATTATAAATTATGGCTAATTATGTGGACTAAGAAAGGACTGCACCAGGTTCTTTCTTAGTCCACATATCTGTCTGGATATGGACTAAGAGATCATATGGAATTCCTTTGATTCTACACTCCAATAATTCAGCCCTAATTTATACTCAGCCTCTTTGACCCACATTATCTTGTACCTTATCTGCAGATCCCCTCGTAAATGACTTTGACACCTCACACATAGATTGATATTCCTTTTTGTTGTTCATTTGACCTATGAGCTGAATGTTGTATTTATACCAGAGAACACCACAGCTTCAGTGTAATCCGCTTGAAAAAGGAACTAAAATGTTCTGAAAGCTTGCTATGATTATATTAGCCAATAAAGGTATCACCTTTATACCACTTTTGTAATTTTTTTGTTATTTCAAAAGGGTTGCCCTGCAACATTTTTACTAGCTAACACTGTACAGCAACTTTACCTGCTAGACTATATGAAGCAATCTTCTTTTGTAAACCATAGTTTAATAGGACTAGGGCAACATTTACGTAAACATTCAGGAAGAAAAACAATAACCCCCACAGATGTAAACTATGTATAAACTTACCGGTAGAAATGCTGGGTTTGGGTGCCAAGCTTCAAACTACAGCCAGCGGAAGTGAATTATACCAGATCAACAAAAATGAGCAGAAACTCAAAACATCCCAACTTGACAGGCCAAATTAAGTAAAAAGTATATGTATATATTTTTAAATATTTACATATTGCGTTCACATTCCTTAAAAGCCTTATGCGTTTTGTGCTACAAGGTGCTTAATCATAGACAACCATCTCTCTACGGCTTTTTGAACAGCCCTATTGTGCTACGGTGCTTCTTTTTCATTTCTTCTCATAATAAAAACTTGTCGTTGAACATCTTTGGGAGCTGATATTCTGGTAACAAATATCTGCTCAACATTTGCCCCTGTGACATCTCTAGAGTGGAATAAGGGAAAAATAGGAAACCAACTGGACTTCAGAGATTGTAATTAGGCTGTTGTGACCTAACCAATGGTACTAGGTAGAACAACCATTGAGGAATGAAGTTGGATGCTCAGCAATGTTGCAATTTAAACAAAGAACAATTTGACTGGATAACTTTACCTTGAAGCTAATGGCACAGGGCCATTTTCATTATGGCATTATACTGCTATCTCTAATAACAAATAAAAAAACAAACAAATAAATAAAGTATTGAATAAGTGATACCTATACTGGCTAAAAACAAAAATACATTGCAAGCTATCGGAGCACCAAGGAAAGGCACAGCATATATACTGTTAAGATCAGTGAAAGGTATTCATGGGCAATAAATTAGGAAGTTACAGAGAGATAGAGATCCATTGTAGAGATAATACAATGAATGTTGCTATCTTTGCAACAGATCTTACTGATATATTCAGTTGTTGCTAGATTTTGGTCAGCAGTGGTTACCTAGATGTTACTGGGGCCCTCAGCAAATTCAATTAGGGGCCCTAAAACAGTGGTAAGTTGACTCATTGTACCAAGATAAATGAAAGTTGCTAATTAACTTCAGCCTTTTGGGCCCATTTCACTCCTGGGCCCCACTGCAACTGCAAAGTCTACTTCCTCTGTAGCAGACTTTACAGTTGATCAGTCTTTCTTCAAATACCTTGTCCACACAGTCACATACTGTGACTTTTCATTTCTACATTAAATCCTACATTTCACAAACTGTAAATCTTTATTTACTGACAATAACCCTACTCTGTGAATGGACTAAATTAAATAACTTTTCATCCCGGGGCAATCCTTTACTCCTTGCACCAACATTGTTGTAAACTGTCACATTTATTTTCTTACTATTACCCGTTGACTAGTTGTGACATCTAAGACAACAGACTATAACATTCCGTGGGTAACATTCCATTCATGCTCATTAGGCATAGCATTGCAGGTGTCAGGGTCAGCAGTTCATACTTTGCCCTCTTCACACAGGTGTTAGGTGCACAATAAATTATTCAGTCAATAACCTGGGGAGGGGGATGGGGACATTTAAAAGATGCAGAATTTTTCTACAATTCTTCACTTGTGTCTCCATATATTTAAGCTTGTATCCTCCTTTTCTCAAAACCCCCAACTCACACTACAGTTTTACACCTTGCACTTTCACCTCTTGCTGCTTCATATTGCATCTTCTTAGATCCATTCCTCTCTATCAGCCTCAGGAATGGTCTTGTCTTCTTCTAAAAAGTAAATCGTACCACTTGTAGCAAAAGTATATTATCTAATTAACTTTTTGTAGTCTTGGAACATGTAAAGCAACTTAGTGTTCAAAGCAAGTACAGGTAAGGCATCAGTTATCTGGAAAGCCATAATCCAGAGTCCAAGTTCTGGGAAGACCATCTCACATAGACTCAATTCTAATCCAATAATTTACATTTTTAAAAATAATTTCCTTTTTATCTGCAATAATAATACAATACCTTGTATTTAAGCCCAGCTAAGATATAATTAATCCTCATTGGAGACAAAACAATCCTATTGGGTTTATTTAGTGTTTAAATTTTTCTAGATGGGCTTTTTGGGCAAAAACTCAAATTTTTCATTGAAAAAAATTGAATTATTTCAAGATTTATTTCACCCCGATGCTGCAAAAAGCCCAAATATGAAAATTTGCCCTCTCAAACCTGTCAAGGTCATGTGTAAGTCAATGGGGGTTGTCACTATCTCAATTTGAACATATCATTATTTGCGTTTGGTTTAGTCCGATAATCCGAAAAAATTTGGGTTTTCGGGCAATAACCCAACAAAAAATAGAGTGATTAGGGAGAAAAGTCCAAGTTCAATTTGGGTTTTTGCTCTATTTGCTCTATTTTATCGATATTTTCCGTGTTACTCAAGTTATTTTAATGATAAATAAGGCAAAATAACCGATGGGTATTTGTTCAAGCTTTGTTTGATAAAAAAATGAGATACATTCGGATTTTAACAAATAACCCCCTTAAAGAATGGTGATCCAAATTACGGAAAGACCACCTATTTACCTGGAAAGCCCCAGGTCCCAAATATTCTGGATAACAGGTCCTATACATATAATTGGACTATTAAGCAATGTTGCTGACTGCATAAAAATTCAACTGCTTCTACAGGGCAATATGTCAAAGGGGTTTGTTGCAAGCAGTATTATGCATGTAGGAATAGAAAGAAACTGTATGTGCTTTATTATTATTCATATTTTGTTTCTTTTGATTATGAGTTTGCCTATTACCACCTCTACTGGGAGTTGCTATTAGGCGGTTATTATTTGTTCAATACATCAGGAGCAATATTTCAGCTCTTTAACAAAATGACATCTGCAGCAATTTCAAAGTAAAAGCTAGTTCTTTTCATATTTCCTTAAAAGCTACCAGGAAATAGTTGAAAAACCTGATATCTATAGGTTAGAGGAGAAACAGAATAGGGGTGAAATAAGAAACCACAACAAATGGTGAGCACTAATGGATTTTATACAGGTCAGATGAAGAAGGTTTTGCAAAAACAAGTAATTCTAGATCAATTCTAGAACAAGAGCGTATTATATGAAGGTTGCAAGGTTAGAAACATTCATTCCTGTAATGAGCAGCAATCGCAGAACGTATTTCTGACATGAAAATATACAAGAGGGTGTGCGATGTTCACAAAATCTTACATTTCACACTGCCCTGTTGACAGAATTCCTTCATAGATAAACATGTTTGTGATTGTGAACTGTAATTTGCTTGATTCAGCAACTGTAGTGCTCAATGCAGCATAGATCATGTATGAGACAATACAGGTATGGGATCTGTTATCTGGAAACCCGTTCTAGAAAGCTCAGAATTACTGAAAGGCCATCTCCCATAGACTCTGTTTTATCCAAATAATCCAAATTTTTTAAAATGATTTTGTGTTTCTCTGTAATAATAGAACAGGAGCTTGTACTTGGTCCTAATGAAGATATAATTAATCCTTATTGGAAGCAAAACCAACCTGTTGGGTTTATTTAATCTTTACATGATTTTTTTAGTAGACATAGGTATGAATATACAAATTACAGAAAGATTCATTATCAGGAAAAACCCAGGTCCCCAGCATTCTGGATAACAGGTAACCTCTACCTGTACAATCTGCTTCTCTGACTTTGCACCCTGTCTGATCGGGTGGGTGCCCAAAAGTGAAGGTCATTGCACTCCATGATCTGCACTTCCCAGATGAGTCCATGTCCACATTCGGCAATGATGTATCCATGAAGGGCTGGGGGGGGGGGAGTAGGCTTCTGTTTTCTTGCCTTTTGGCTTATATAGCATCCAGACACATAATTTAGGGAGCAGCAGGGAGTGCATACTGCAAAGTAGCCCTGTACTTACTGCCTGTTTACTGCTTGCATTCCACCCACTAGCACTGTACTTTTCCCCTTGTGCTGAGTTTTTAATCTGATTTGAAGTGCAGCTATGCCTCAGAAACAAATGCTTCCCTTAAAGGAGTGGTTCACCTTTTAGATAACTTTTAGTATAATGTGAGTATTGATACGCTCAGACAATTTGCAATTGGTTTTACTTTTTTTTTATTATTTAAGGTTTTTGAGTTATTTGGCTTTTTATTCAGCAGCTCTTCAATTTGCATTTTAAGGTCCAAATTCCCCTAGCAACCATGCACTGATTTGAATAAGAGACTGGAATATGTACAGGAGAGGCCAGAACAGAAAGATGAACAATAAAAAGTGGCAATAACAATAAATGTGTAGCAATACAGAGCGTTTGCTTTATAGAAGGGGTCAGGGATGCCCATTTGAAAGCTGCATGGGGCTGCTAGTCTCATCATTTGTCATCGTCATTTAGGGGATTGATTTTGTTCCCCTCTGTGCCTTTGTCCCCTCTGTGCTATTGAGATTTACTAAATGAGCCCTAATATTCCCAAAATGTTCTTTTGTGCCCAGCAATTTGATGTGTGTACTGTGCATGAGCCCTTAACATGAAAAGTATGAAACAGGAGGGTGATTTAGATAAGCTGTTTGTTGGCTTGAGATCTACTGATCACCAGCTAAAGATCTACTGGTACATCCCAATCTACCTTTTGGACACCCCTGGCTTAGAGGAAACCTAAAACAGGACTCTGAGTCTGACAATTTAATTAGGGCATGAATATTTTTTAAGACCCTGACAGTGAAGAGGAAATAGAGCATATCAAAGTAATTGGTATATTTTTTGGCATTAATATCTAAACAATTGTTTCTATTTGGAAGTTTCTGTCAAGGCCCCAATGGGGGAGGGAGATTTGCTTCTCACAGTAGTTATGGAAATGTCTCATTGTGCAGTCTCTAGATACAAAGCATATGTCCTGGTTGATGGCTGTAGAACACATGGCCTGCATTCTAAGCAAAGCTATTAGGAAGGAGGGGTAAAGTTCAGACACAGAGCATGCCAAGGGGCACTTTATACTTGGGATACGCTGGCAAAGTTCACTTTGAGGCATTTGCTAAGTAGAAGAAGTAGTAGATATCTGCAGCTTTCTCTTCTGTCCAGGTGCAAACTTGCCAGTGTTTGTAAATGAGCCTGACTGTTTATGTAAATTGCAGTGGAAAATGCAGAACTGCTTTTTTTTACAAACAACACAAAGCAATTTTACTTCCTATTCCACCACTTGTATATAAAGTGGATATGAATAACCTTGTAATGCTAGTTTGGCAGTTAGAGTAGAGGAGAATCGAGTATTAATGACCTACAACTGAGCAAACAGTGAATGGAATCTGACTGTCACTTCATCTCAACACTCTCTGCAGCTCGCTGTCTTGTTATGTTTGTGGCCCTTAATCAGTACTGCATGAGGGATTTACATGAGCTATTGAGTCTAAGAAAATAACAACCTGTAAGATATTAGAGCAATGAATTTCAGTATCACCTTTATCATCAAGCTAAAACCAGCAAAATGACCCAATAATAATCACTGGATATTTAAGTTTTAATGCATATTGGAACTAAAATCTGAGATGATGAGAAACGCTTTATCACTTCCTGTGGCATATGAGCACTTTTTATTCGAAAGGGCACTTGAGAACAGTGTATCAAATGACAGCTATTAAAAATGTGAGGTGAAGCATGTTCAGACATTTAACCATCCTTACAGAGACCTTATAGGCTCATAATATACTTTCCCCCAAAAACAAAAGGTGACACATCTAAAATATCTGCCGTAGCTAGTAAGGGAAGAATCCATAAAATAAGATTCTATTCAAGAAACCAAAAGTTTTGCATTGTGCCTTGAATTATTGCTTATTGTTATAGTTATAACTAAATTTTAGTATGATGCAGAGAGTGAAATTCTGAGACAATTTGCAATTAGTTTTAATTTTTTATTATTTGTGGTTTTTGAGTTATTTGGCTTTTAATTCAGTAGCTCTCCAGTTTGCAATATCAGTAATGTGTTTGCTAGGATCCAAATTAACCCTAGCAACCATGCATTGATTTGAACAAGAGACTGGAATATGAATGACACAGCGATCAACGACTGGCCGATCACCATATCAATCACGGGCAGATTAAAGCTGCCGATATCGGTCCTTTAGACAATTCGGCAGTTTATCTGCTTCCGTCAGGTCTTCCCGATCAGTATCTGGCCATGGTATAGAAGGGAAAGGTTTAATTTTTCAGCCCTTTGCTCCTCATTGTAATTCGATCGTTTGGCCGTGGGGAATTCGGAATATAGCCCTGTGTTGGTGGGCATATAGGAGAAAGATTCGCCTGTTTGGCTATGTCGCCAAACGAACAGATCTTGTAGTATGTCGCCAGCTAAAGTCTTCTACAAAATCATTTAAACAAAAAGGGACAGATCTATCAAAATGTTAGATTAGAGCTTAATAAATAAAAACGTCCCACGGTCCATTCATTCCCATGGGTTTTTTGAACTGTGTTTATCACTCATTGATAAAAATGATTCTAAAAATCCTATATAAATGAATAGATCTTGGGTGACTTTTTATTTATTAAGCTTAAATTGACATTTTGATAAATCTGCCTAAATTAAACCCAACAGGATTGTTTTGCCTGCTATAAGGATTAATTGCATATTCGTTGGGATAAAGTACAAGGTATTTTATTAAAGTGAGTCTATGGGAGATGGCTTTCCCATAATTCAGAGCTTTCTAGATAATGGATTTCGGTAATGTAGGTAGTGATTTTGATAGTGTGTTTCTAAATATTATTTATCATTAATCTTCACCAGCATTAGATAACACTACTAATAGGAACCTGCTCTGTGTTTAGTAAATAAGTCTGAATCAAAGAGACGTTCTTTTGTAGCTATTGCATGAAGAAGGTTTATATTCTCTTGCAGACAATCTTTCTTAAGGCGTATTCTGGATTTAATATAACGTTTTAAGGAAAAACGCCTTATACAGAAGCTGCTAAATACAGAATTTAATAATGCAAATAATGGAAATATCAGCACTGTTCAAAATGCAGCAAGTCACAGATTTGAACATTTTTATTTCAGCCCTATATAAATTTAATTCTCACTTACTGTTTGGATAGATAGTTCAATGTGCCCTTTCATGTTTCAAATACATTAGGGAAATACACTAAACGCTTTGATGAAGTGTTTCAGAGTTAGGTCCTGGTACAGTGCCATGAAAATGGTCTGCAGGCAATGCTTGCTGGGTATCTATACTGTCTTATCAGAATTTTGAGTCTGTTCAGCACCAAGGACAGCTGAGCAATGACACTGGCTAGAAGTTACTGTATCTTCTTCCATTGGCTCCATAAAAGTTGGTCTATATCTACTGGTAAAGAACGACATTTGCCAAAGGAGCAGGATTAAACAGATTTTATGAAATAAAGCAACCAAATTCCTAAAAATCTGAAACTTTTTTTTACTCATCAACGCATACATTTCAGATAAGCCTAGTCATTTACAATGTTTTTCTTCTACTAAAATGTTATCTAATTAATTTTTCTATCATGCATTTAATTTTCCTAAATTATAGTAAGGAATACTAAAATTCTCAATATCTAACACCACTGTCCCTTGCTATAATACTGAACGATTTCCAAAAATAACTAGTACTAATAATTAATGATGGGTGAATAAATTCGGCAAATGCAAACTCACTGCAAATTTCCGTGTTTTTTCGCCGGCTATTAAATTTGCGAAACTGCAGGGAAAATTCGCCAGCGAAAAATTCCAGAGCGTCAAAAAAATCAGAATACTCGCGTGCATAAAAATTGACTTTCAAGTATTTGGACAAAATGGGTGTGTGTATAAAAAATTGTCGTGGGCGTGAACATTGACGTGCGTCAAAATTATTTTGATGCCCATTGACTTCAAGCCTTTTCGTGAATGTTTCGCCAGTTCGCAAATTTTGCTGGAATTTTTCAGCAAAGCGAAATGGAACAAAATTCTAGGCTTACATATAAGCACACACCAATAAATAGCCCCTCCACTCAAAACGCACAATGGGTGCAGGCGCATGCAGTGGATTTTATTAAACATGCAAGTATGGAGCTGAAATCAGCTCAATGTGTCTGACCCTAGGCCAACACAGTGGTTACAGATGCAGATACAGAATAGAGCAGGGTTACTAGTATTGACAAATAAAATCAGATTATGCAATTGCAATAGTAGAGTAGTAGAAGAAATGGTTGCACAGTAGGTGGGATATTGTAAATGGTGTTAGTTTAATTTGTATTTCACTTTTCCCTTTAAAGTGCCCCTAAAGCTTTACACTTTCCTCAACAATTGTGCTTAGTACAAGGGAATACCTAGCATAGAGATGTATGGTTATGTTCACAGGCTATGGGAAAACAAAGGGTGCTTTCCCTCCTAATGGAGTTCAGCTTACAGCCCTGTTTGGCTCATAGTGATATCAGAATACCTCCCCTTCTTGCAAGAATCTTATAGGGGAGATTTTAGAGGCTAATCAATGTGAAAGGCAGCTTTGACAAGACATTTTTTTCTATTATCATGGCTTAGCTCATTAAATACATTATTCCCCTCTAGCACAAGAATAGGTTTTAATTAGATATATGAATCTTAGCAAATTTTGGTGCACTGCCTTGACATTATGCTATCATGTCTTTCCTTGTGCTAAAAAAAATGATTAGTATGGTTAGTTTTAGGACAAATATATATTAAAAATGTAATAAACTGTACATATAGGGGGTTATTTATCAAGATCCGAATATCCGAACCTCGAATAATTCGTAGTTTTCGGAGCAAAAAAAAACTACAAATTTCTCGAGATTTATTAATGTTCAATGGTCTGAAAACATAGAATCCGAAAACCCCGGCATCTAAAAGCTTTCGAGGTCCTGTATAAGTTAATGGGGAAGGTCCCAGTGTCTGTGCTAATGTCCGTACCGATATCCAATGATTTCTGGATTTCGGTGCAAAAAACTCCGAAAACATCTTCGTTTTTGCCGAAAAACTGTTTCAAGGGAACGTGCCGAAGTTTTGCCGGACCCTATTTTTTCAAGCTTTTTTCTTCATAAATAAGGTCCATTCGGGATTAGAAATACTGAGATAAATTCGGACCTTGATAAATAACCCCCATAATGTTCATATTTCTTCTTTAGTAAAGAAAAAGCATTCACTGTACTGAATGGTGCCAGTATTAGAGTGTGTAACAGCTCCATATGGATCTGGAGCTTCTAGGCACATCTCATTTAAAGAAGCTCTGCTGTGAGCTTGCAATGTATGTATGCAATGTATGACAAGACCCTGGTTGCCTTGGTGAAATGAGTGCCATGATAATAATAAAGTATAGTAGTCAGCTTTATGAGCGTGGCCTTTATGGCATTTTGTAATGAAAAGAAGTCTGTACAGTATACATAGTTAAAGTTACATAGTTAAATTGGGTTGAAAAAAGACAAAGTCCATCAAGTTCAACCCCTCCAAATGAAACACATTTCATTATTTAATATGGATAAGGATTAATAATTTTTGCTAAACTTGACATTGGTATTTGGTAAAACTGGTTATATTTTTGTCCTTTTAATTACTTTTGTTATTGTTCATATTTCAAGAGTGGTTTACTCTCTCATTACCACCATAACTATTACCCTTGACTTCAGCGTCTTTCAGCTTCATAGTTCAAAGGAGGAACGAGAGTTGTTCATCAAATGAATGTTGCTGACAGGAGATCAGGGGATATGATGGCAATGTGAATAAGGATGAATGACAGACTCCTTTAAGCTTATGTCTGTCCCATTACCTTATTCTCATTTAATCTACAACATGTAACTTCCCCCAAGAACAATGAAAACCGCAACAAGCATTGATGACAACAGGGCAACATGGGAAATGCAGGGGCAAGAAATCATTTGATTTTTTATTTGATGCCTTTTACTACATCAGCAAGGCTACTCCTACAGTATTCCTTGTTTTCTTACATCTTTTTACCGTGCACTTAGACCAACCAATTACAACGTGTTTTCAGCCTGATCTAGCCATGGTATACATTTCATATTTCCTCACTTCTTAAATTTTTAACAAGGAGTTTCACAAACTGTGAAGACCCTCACTAGGGCATTCACTGGGCAAGTTCAGTGTTGTTTTTGGAGTTATGTTTAATATCAAAACGCTCTAAAGTGGAGATCCTCAGCCAAATAATGGCTGCGATTTACTATCTGGTAGCCCTTATGTAGACAAGCAGTGTACATACTGTTTGTCAGTACACCTGGTTTTTATGGAAATAAAACTTGCCTCCAAACCAGGAATTCAAAAATAAGCACCTGTTTTTAGGCCACTGGGTGCTACATACAAGGTATAGGGGAGAAATATGTTGCTCACAAGCCACTGGTTGGATATCACTACACTAAAACTTCATTGATGAACATGTCACCTGCAGAGCAGAAGAAAGGTTTCTTACAGTGAGAACTGTGAAATTGTTGAATTCACTCCCTTAAAGGAGAACTAAATCCTAAAGTTGAAAAACCCCTACCCCTCCTATCCTACATAGAACCCCCTCCTCCCCCCCAGCCTAGCTGCTACCCCGGGCAAATGCCCCTTAGTCTTTACTTACCCCTTCATAATCCGTAATCTTCGGATTGCGTATTGGTGCATGACAGTTGGAGTAATTTTCTGTTCTGCAAACAACTGCGCATGCGGTGAAACTCACGCAAATTGCCGAAGCACTGGTCTCATTCCAGATATTACCGAAGTGGCTCAAGATGGCACCTGCGAACTGTTCTGGACAGAATCTGCACGGAGGGGTAAGTAAAGACTTTGGGGCAGTTGTCTGGGGTAACACTTAGGCTGGGGGGAGGAGGGAGGGGGTCTATATAGGGTAGGGTTTTTTTTTTTAGCTTTTTTAAGGGTTTAATTCTCCTTTAAGCAGATGTTCTGACAAATACATTAGATAGTTTCAAGAAAAGGATTGGATGCATTTTTAGGCCTGATTTCCATGTAGGAGTCAGGAAGGAACATTTTGTTCTTATTCTAAGGATTTATTAACAAAAGTTTGAACTCAAAGGCATTGTTGAATATAAAAATAAAAACTGGGTAAATAGATTAGCTGTGCAAAATATATAATGTTTCTAATAAAGTTAGATGTAATGTATAAAGGCTGGAGTGACTGGATGTCTAACATAATAGCCAGAACACTACTTCCTGCTTTTCAGCTCTCTTGATTTTCATGTATAGGTTACCAGGCACTAACCAATCATGACCTGAGGGGGAGGCCACATGGGTCATAACTTGCTTTTGAATCTGAGCTGTGTGCTAAGGATCAATTGCAAACTCACTGAACAGTTATGTCCCATGTGGCCCTTTCAACTCACTGACTAATTCAGAGTTAGAGAGCTGAAAAGCAGGAAGTTGGGTTCTGTTCTGTTCTGTTAGACATCTGCTCACATTTTTATTTTCATAAAATAATATTGGCTCCCCCAACTGGAGTGCTGGCTCTATCAGCCCACACCTCTAGTGGTTGATCAATTTCCGCCCGATAAGTTCCTTTTAACTACAAAACGCTGACAGACACTAATGTAGGATAAAAGAAGTGTCACACAGATTGCATGTTGTATGGAAAAATGGCCATCAAGGTCAATGCATTTGGTGAATTTCTTGCCGTTTTGTGAATTTCCAGCAAAGCAAAATAGGTCAGATTCACAGTTAGAGGGTTGGATACTTCCACCTAGAGTCCTGCAGCGGGTCGGGTACCTGCGGGTACCCGCAAAAACTTGCGGTACCCTGCGGATTGAAGTTCCGGGTGCGGGTATAGACGTGGGACGGCAGTTCTGTAGGTTTGCGGGTCGGCCCGCGGGTCTTCTCATTAGCGATATTTACTCCTTTTTTCTGATCACGGCTACTTTCGATGATGTCACTTCCAGTTTACAATAACTGCACTTCCTGATTCTTGTAGGTCAACGGGTCCCAGGTCCGGGTTGTTGATAATGTACTTGCAGGTTGGGTTGCGGGTCCAATCGGGTAAGAATGCGGGTTCCGGGTTGAGGATTGCAGGTTGTGGGTACGGGTCCCAAAAAATGGACCCGCGCAGGACTCTACAGTTCCACCCTTTGGTAGTGTATGGTGTCAATGGTATATATCATTAAGTAGTCCCAGACAGCTCCCTTATTTCTGTTCACTTTGAATGGAAAACAGAAGACACAGACACGACAAAACAACCCAGGCTTCCGCTTACATGGGGTAATATGTCAAAGTAATAGTATTATTATAATGCAGACCTTAACAACAGGTTTTTGTTGTTTTTATAACTGCGATGGCAGAATGATTCATTATGGGAAGGATATGAATATCTGGCTGTGATTCATATCTTTTAATATATAGCATTTTATTTTCAGTATCTCAAATAACAAAATATATTACTTTTCAGCAGAATAATACTAAAGGCAAAGTTTAAAAAAAAAAAAAAAAAGTATTTTTAAATAAATTTGTGTGTGCTGCGGTCTTAGCCTGTGAATGTATATAACAATTGTTTATCAAAATTGCAAGATATATTTTTCAATAAAAGCCTTGGAACAAATGTTAGAAAATGTAAATGTGATGGGATACAGTGTCAACATAATACATGCAGTTTAAAAAGCATATAGGGAAGACACACCATATGTTAATTTACTAGAGCACATTCTATTTGCAATCTCCCTATAACAAAGCTGCCTTTTCTGGAAAAAATCCAGCCTTCCTATCTCTGTAAACCTTTCTTCCCCTCCAATAAAATTGGCATCAGGAATTATTTTTATTGGCTGGCTGAGTAATTAAAAGGTGACAACTCTACTTCCAAATAAATTGACACTCGGTCTAAGGAGCTGATTTATCAAAGTTTGAGATGAGAAATATCCTTAGACTCTGATTTGTACACAGGTGGAGGAAAGCGAATCTGCTGTCATGCGTTCCTTTCTGTAGCTCCATTGAAAGGCACGGCATAAGACTGTGTTGAGCTACAACATGTGGATATCGGCGTGAAAATACATACTTTAGCCTATCATTGTAGAGTACATATGTAGCCATATCTGTCATATTTATTAAGAGCAAAAAAATCTGCATCTAAAAGCTTGAGAATTAATGTGGAAATCAACTGGAGTTGTCCAAGGCAAAATGAGCGTTTTTTTTCAATTTCAGTTAACATTTTATAGACCCATTGAAAATGAGTAGTATATTAATTTGATGCATTAAAGTTTTTTTTTACAGTTTTATTTAATAAAGCAAACAGATTTTGGAAAAAAATCATGTTTAGCTGAATTTTTTTAAAAACTGTACAATTCACAAATTCAGATGTTGACAAATAGGCCTCCCTGTGATTGATCTTTAGTCTCTGAAGCCACATCTAATAATCCTGCACAAATAAGCAGTGTGACAAAAAAGAAGATAATGTGTGTTTATGGAAAATAAGTAAAGCATTTTAAAATGTAAGATATCTTATTTCCTTCATAGCCATTAAGATTTAGTGAGAGCTGGCATACTATTTGCCTGACCAGGGGAATCAACTCACGAGTCTCTAGGGTGTGCAGTTCTTTTTCTGACTAGGGTGAATACCCCTGATGAGCCTTGGGATATGGCACTGCCAATGATATTTTTGCACACACAAATAAGCTATGACTTTGTACTTTTTAGTTAAAGGGAATTATTTTACTTGCATTATTAGTTATCTTGGAAAGTTGCAACAGGCTTGGAACTGCCCAGCCCTATGAATATGCTCTGATTTCAAGGAAATTTCCTAGATGCAAGTATATAAGCAAATTTTTGTTTTCTTACTTTCTGTACAATTGTTTGAGGCTCAATACGAAATTAGACATAGAAACAGTAAAAAACATTAATATGGAACTAAACTGTTAAAACAGTTTTGACAGTGACACCCTGTAAATGTAGTTGGTGGGAAGATAAGGTGGTGTTATACTTGAATTTCAGGAGAAGTATAATTAGGCTACTGCATAGCTCTAGACTCACATCTCAGTGTAATTAATAGCACTTGGCTTTGCTTACTATAATCAGGGCATCCTGTGGGATTATGCTACTAACTACTATTCAGTGTCCTATTCATTGCAGGTTGAATCCTAATCACTGTCAATTGTTACAATTTTCTTGCGGAATAAATCACAAGTTACATTTTCTAAAGATTTAATTCAATCATAAATTTTGTTATGTTTTGCCGTAATCTTGCAGCCCACGAATCTGTGAAAGGACCATATGCACAGGAGCCAGCTGCCAATTTGTGAACCAAACCATCAACAAACCAACTCTGATAGCAGCTGCACTGAATATTCCATAAGAGCTTTCAGTTCTAATGTAATTGTCATCAGTTTCTTATCTAGTTAAACCATTTCCAAATTAGTTGGGCTGCTCGCTCATGAAGTCAGCTCCTTATAGATCAGAGTAAAAGTATAAAACAATACCTACACCATGTCTTCTACAGTTTACATATATTTTGGAGATCAGGCAAGACACTGTAAGGGGGTTATTTACTAAACTCTGAATGTAAAAATCCCCAAAAAATTGTGATTTTTTTTTAAAAATAAAATCTGACTTTTTAAAAAAATCACAAATTTTTTAGAATTTATTAAACTCAGAGTATGGAAAAGTCTGAATCAGAAAATTCGGCATCTCAGACTTGTCGAGGTTGCATACAAGTCAATGGAAGAATTCCCAATGATTTTTTGATGTGCGCTGGGTTTCGTGCAATAGCCCGAAGTTTTCTTCAGGGCAAAAAAGCATAACAAATCAGAGTTTTCTGGTAAAAAATACGAAAAAATCTGATTTTTTACCTCAAAGCAAAAATGTAATATGTAAAATAAATAAGCGTAAAAAACCAGAGTGGATTTGATCGGAGTTTATAGCAGAAAATGTTGAGATAAAATCGGACTTTGATAAATAACCCTCTAAGGCTATTTGCACATAATTAAATTGCCAACACTGTAGTAGAAAAAGTTAAAACCCTAAAATGATCCCCATGTTTAGGGTGGCAGTAGCTCCAGGGTTGCCTTGTGGCAACAGAAACACTTGTGCACAATTTATGTATTGAGAAAACTGGTTCATTTTTACCACTAGAACAGAACGACATCGCTGGCTTGGGGGAAGTAGACAATTGTTTGCTCATGCACAGGGCTTGGATGATTTATTCTGTGTACAGGCAAGCCCAGGTTTTGCAGTTTTCTATCAGCAGCAGGGCTGTATTTATATATAGGCCCCCGAGGGCCTGTGCCCAGGGCGGCATGGTTTTGGGGATGGCCTGAGTGCCGATCAGAACTAATTACAGCCCTGATCAGCAGAGGGATGTTTTTTTATATTTTACGCACTTTCCAATATTTTTACAATTGACCTTTGCATACAGCTAAAGGGGAACTCATATTGAGGCAGCTTTATTGTAAGTAGCTCTTCACTAAAGGGGCAATCTATGAATTTATATTTTATCTTTCCTTCTCCTTTAATGTTTGAATGTCAACATTTCTGCTACATGGCCTCAAAATGACACCGGCACCTTTAGGAACAATAATCGCGGAGCTACCCTCACTTTTGAGGTCAACAGGCACATTGCACGCAATTCACAAAATGGAGTGGAACAGAACAAGCAGGATTGTGTGGAATTATGTGGAAGTGCAAAGGGGCAGCAAGTAGGTGCAAGTACTACGAATGAATAATATTTGTTCACAATGACTGTGGCAATATTTGCACAACTGCAACCAGGCCTTGTAAATGAATCCTACAGTTACAACACAGCACCACATGCAATGAAAGTTCTCTCTACCGCTATGTGAATTTATTGTATGCGCGGGTTTGGCTTATAAGATAGAATGTATATTTGAATACTCCAGAAATGTCTTGTTCTCTTTATAACAGAAATGGATGGTTGTAAAGGTGCTGTGAATAATATTTTATTGATGTTTAATTCTACTTGAAACATCTTTCTTATTTAAAGCAAGATAGCAATAAATGTGCCATATTAGCGGAAGTAAAGAGGTCCCTGTTCAAAACAACTTACAATATTGGTCATTATTTTCTCTGCCTACCTAAAACATAACTTATACATTTAGAGAACCTTGTTAAAGAGGAGAACTATTTTTAAAATAAGATGGGCAATATGATTCCATGTGATTCTTTTTGTCCCCCCTAGAACTACTCAGTAAAGGTGTGGTGAAACACAGATGAATGAGTTAGTGGCTAAAGACAAAGGAAACCCTGTTACAGTTGTCCCCTATGAGTTGGGAGGCATTTTTGTTGAGCTGAATAATTCCTGAACATTACATTGCTTTAGAAAGTTTCCCAGGACATGATCCTGTAGTTTATTTCTTGCTCACATTGTCATCAAAAATTAATTTTGTACCTGAAAGACAAATTGGCTGGTAGCGTATAAAGTTAACTGCAATGAACAAGTGAGCATCTGTTTCTTGCGAAATTTTCTCCTTGGTGTCCTACATAGAAATGAATCAGAGTGTACAAACTTAAATTAAGATCTTTGGCTAGATAAACAGTTAAAACTGGTTCCCATAGCTACCTCTCACACATTACTGTGATTGCATTATAATCCCATAGTAATCAGGTCTAAATGAAAGAAAGATGATAAGGATTCTATTTTGAGTTTTCACTGCTGATTTTTATTAGTTCTCAATCAGATCAACACTGAGATGCCTTTCATCACATTGTGTCAGGGTTTGAAGAGTCATTAAAGTAATAAAGTGTAAATCTGGTCAAAGTGTATTTCACTGGGAGAAAGCAAAAATACATCTTGGCAGCTTCTATCAGATTAAAGGGATGGGAAATTCATTCTGAATTGTTTGGAATGGACAAAAATATGATAGAAAGACAAAGTATGTCCTCTTTGCTAAAAAAAAAAAAATCAATGGATAATAAATGGAATATTGGGACAAGTTATACCATACTGCAATCTGCAGTGGTCATGCCCAGTCATGTACATATATGCCTGGCATCTTCACCCACTTTTGGGGAAGTATTGAAGACTTTTTGATGTGTGAATTGGGAACCTCTGTCCTAAATAAGGAAAAATAAGAGGTAAGTGAATTGAAATAATGTCCACATCAGAAGTGCAACATTAATTTGATCCGTTTTCCTTCTGGTGCTCTAAATACATTGACTATATAGTTGATGAACATGGGGTGGGGGAAGCGGAGGAGGATTGTTTTTAACCAGATGTTACATATATATTATATATAACTGCACAAAATAAATATGGTGGTTTAAATCCCGCAATAATCTGAACATGTAGTGTAAGGAACTTACCTGGTGGTCTAGTGGGGGGACGGCAGGGACGCTTGCCGCCCCCTCGGCGGGGACGCCCGCCGCAACGGACAGCTTCTGTTGGGCCGCAGGCGCCGGCGTCTTAAGGCGCGCGCGGCGCGCTCTTTGGTAATTTAAAGGCGCAGGCGCGCTGACGTAGTGACGTCAACACGCAATGGCGCGTAATTTAAACACTATTTAAAGCCCATTAGGGCTTTGGAACATTGCGCGTGATAGGATATTGTTTCCTGGTGCTTCTGAGCCTTGTGCTATTTTTCTGAACCTGTTTGATTCCTGTTTTTGACCCCTGCCTGGCTATTTTGACTATTCTGACTTCTGGATTCTGACCCTTGCCTGATTACCGACTACCTCTTCTGATTAACCCTCTGATTGACTTCCTGGTTTGACTCTTGCCTGCCTGATAACGTTTATTCTCTGCCTGCCTCGACCCGGCCTGTTCTGACTACTCTTTTGCCTAAACGCCTTGTACTACGATCTTCTGTCCAAAAGACTTTGCCTTACTGTCGTGCCCCTCTGCCTATCCAGAACCCTCATCTTGCACCTCTTGTTTAAGTCCAGGTGGCACCCAAGTAAGCCGAGGGCTCCTCCCGAGGCCCAAAGGCGGTCACACTACTGGTGAAGCACGAGCCGAGATCAGGGTGCCTGGTGTTTGTTCTGGTGTTGGGTGCCGACCGTGACATGTAGCATATATACAGCATACAGCAAATAAACAACATAAACAGAGAAATAGTGGTGGCCACTACCTCTGTCCCTGTTATGTAATACCAAGCTGTAGAATGAACAAAGTAACCACGCTAATGGTACCCAAAAATTGATGCATGCTAAATAAACACACATAGACAAGTATAGCATAAAGTGTCATAAAAGTGTCATAAAATAATGGTATTATTTGCTGCTGATCATATATATTATACACGATAATATAAAACACTGTAATATGATATAATATAGCTGCTGTATAATCAGATGTTGTATTCTCCACTATAGTACAAGTCTCATAACACAGTTTAGAATAATTGTCCTCAACCACATATCCATATAAATAGAGGCCAACGTATCTGCTGCTGTAAAATAAAAGGATATTAGAAGTCACTAAGGTGTTCTGAAGGCTGGTGCTTTTGTACAAGTCGTGGAACTCCAAGGTGATTTCTATAATCCTCATACTTTACAGCAGGGAGCACCATTTTTAAGGATATATTATTTATAATGCATGTATGGCTCTTGTGTATTATAATTGATATTTATTCAGTTTTCTAGTACTGAAGGTCTACCTTGAAACACTGAAGCACTCCTGTTGTCAGCAGAATCAGTTCCTCTTTGGGCATGGAGAATCATATAGAATGCACTTCCTAGTGATCACATAATTAAGTGCACTTGATTATCAGGATCTGTCTTCTTAACTGAAGATATACTGTAGAAGTAGTAAGGTTGTTCCTTTTTTTTTAAAAAAAAGGCTTCTTTATGTTTCTTTTTGTTCTGTTTATCTGTTATCCTAATGAGATTGGTTTGATCTCATCTTTGGCACTGGATGACCAACTATTTGACTGTGGACTGTACATCACATCTATCTTCATATCAATAAGTTGTTAGTGTAACAGCCAATGACCTTATATATTGGTGTTGCTATGTTCTAGCTCTTTTGTAAACTATATGCCAAGTCATCTTGCAATGAAAACATGTTCTATGGAATCTCTAAGATCAGAAAATAATTGGTAATCATGAGCCATGAACAGCAGACACCATGCTAAAAGAAAAGAACCATAAGAAGAGTGTGGTAACATAAGGAACTGAGCTAGAGCAGGGTCACTAACAGAGATTTGGTGTGATAACTCACCCTGGTGATCTAGTGGGGGTGCAACGGGGACGAGTACAAGTCCTCCCACATCGTCTCTCTGAATGCGTCATTCTTCTGGGCTGCATGCTTGGCTACTTCTGGATTTTATCCGGAAAGTGCAGAACGTGACGTCATCATTGGCGCGATATTCAAATATTTAAAGGGCTGTTTGTGTAGTTTTATTGCCCAACGTAAAAGGTCTTTTCTTAAAGGGGACCCGTCACCCAAAAAAATTATTCAAAATCCTATGTTTATCACATTAGTAAAGCAAAATTAACTTTAATTACACTATAAAAATTGTTTGAATCTTGTTTCCTTCAATCTGGGAATTCAAAATGATAGCAAGCAGGCAGCAGCCATTTTGTGGACACTGTTATTAAGGCAAGCCTTGCATCATCTCTGAATCTTGTTTGTGCACCAGAATGGGGGACCTGATGTCCATTCCCATGCCCTGGCTACACAATTAAATGGTAAAGAGAATGGGGGAATGTGGGGAGAGCAGAGCACCATTTAGAAGGATATATTTTACAGGATATGCATGGCTCTTGCTTATTATGTGTGTCTTAAACTCACTTTGTATTTAGTCTCTTCAATTTCAGAAAATAGCTTGACAATGTACATGAGCATTTATCATATTAGGACGGCATATCATTTCTTTGATGTGTTTTTATTGATTTCGAGTTTTACTAATATTTTGATACTTATAATTATATAATTATCTTATAATGAGAATTTTCACTTTATGTAAACGAACACTTTTTTGCTGTATGAATACATATTTATAAATATAATAATAACAAAAATATATAATTATTTTGTGAATTAACTTTTATACAGTATTTTTTTGTTCTCCCTTTTTTTTTTACTGATTTCTCATGTAACATTGTAAACCATCTCTCTTTCATCAAAACTGCACAGACCATTATGTTTTCTTGACCCCATCATGCAAGAAAGCTTTGGAAGGCTAAGGTTATAATAATGCTAGTAAAAGAACTGTCTGCTCCTAAATAGGTACTTTTTATGAAGCTAAGTTAAGTCAAAACATGCAGTCAGCACAGCTTTGCAGGACCCACCCACAGGAGCCATCAAAACACCTCTAGCTCTAATTAAGGACATTTCATAATCTTTCTTTTGAGATCTTCAGACACATTTAATATGTGCAGTAGCTTAATGAGCAAATTAAGGTGACTTCAAAGTGCAAAGCTAAGTTAGAGTAATTAATATTGTCTAAAGCACAGGAGAACTTCCTATATTTAGCACAAGATGAATTTTGGAGCTTGTTTGTTAAAATAGGTGAAGGAACTATTATTTTGATGGGGTGATAGGTTAATGCACTGTTGTGTGATCCTCCATCACCAGCTTCATATTGTTGTTTAAACAAAAAGTAAAGGACAGACTAGGATGGAGGAAAATAAGTAAATAAAAGAATCAGCTGAGAACTTTACCACTAAAACAATGAAAAGTGAATGGTGTGTGTATATTGCTCCAAAAAATAAGCGCAAATACAAAAATATAGAAATTAATAATAACATGAGGTCTCACTATATATACCCCATTCCAAGGGTTGCCAGTAATGGAAAAACCACTAAAGTATAGAGACCTGCTAACAGTACAATAGCAAAAGTAATAGTAAAAATGTAAATTATTTATTAGGACATGTGTGTCTAATGCGTTTTGTGCCAAATGGCTCATAGGCTCACTGTATTTACTGTTAGCAGGTCTTCATACTTTATTTCAATTTTCTTTGGTTTATTAGGAATCAGTGCTGCCACAGCTTAGGGAAACAAGTAGTATGATACCATATGGTGTAGTATGTTTACAATCTTTTTGATTTACTTAGCCCATTTTCGATCAAACAGGTTTTTCATACGCAGCACACTCGAGTGTCACACAAATGTATTACAGCTAAACCACCACGTGTAGTTTAAATATACTCACAAACGTTTAGTTTAGTGATAAGCCCTTCAAGGTATCTTTGGTCCTAGTCAGCCCTTCCAATCTCACGATACTTTAAAAAGGAGCAGTACGTAGCATAAAGCCTTCTAATTTGAAAAATATATCTTTAAAAATACACTCACAATTGTGATAGTTAAATGAGCAGCAGTTTCTAAGTCACCCGCAATTTGCAGCGGTCTTGCTCTGACCAGCATTGCTTTTCGCCGCGTGTGTTCTTCCTGGGGTGCTTGGAGATGTTGTCAGGTGCTCGTCTGTCGCTCTGCCTGACGCGTTTCGTCGGTTACCCGACTTCCTCAGAGGCTCCGATAATCCTAACTCACTTATTGCGCCTCTTGTAGGGGAGATAGTTGCCATGGAGACGTGTCTATTCCTTGCGCATTCCGTTGGTGCGCTACTTATCCATGCAACCCTCCCCCTATATAGCTTACGTTCTGCTCCAAATACGCCTGCTATCCAACCTATACATTTATATTTAATCATGAACTAACTTTTAAATATAAATGTATAGGTTGGATAGCAGGCGTATTTGGAGCAGAACGTAGGATTACACTCGAAGGAGAACGAGTCTACTGGGAACCGGCAAAGAAAGGGAAGCTCCAGGATTTCTTAGATACACTAACAGATTTTTGAACTTTATACTTTAGTAACTTCACCACTAAGCACAGAGTGATTTGTCTAAATTGGAAAACTGGGCAGCAAACTGGAAAATGAGGTTCAATGTAGATAAATGCAAGGTTATGCACTTTGGCAAAAATAATATAAATGCAAGTTATACACTAAATGGCAGTGTGTTGGGAGTTTCCTTAAATGAGAAGGATCTAGGGGTCTTTTTAGATAACACGTTGTCTAATTCTGGGCAGTGTCATTCTGTGGCTACTAAAGCAAATAGTCTTGCATAAAAAAGGGCATTAACTCAAGGGATGAAAACATAATTATGCCTCTTTATAGGTCCCTGGTAAGGCCTCATCTGGAGTATGCAGTGCAGTTTTGGACTCCAGTCCTTAAGAGGGATATAAATGAGCTGGAGAGAGTGCAGAGACGTGCAACTAAATTGGTTAGAGGGATGGAAGACTTAAATTATGAGGATAGAGTCAAAGTTGGGGTTGTTTTCTCTGGAAAAAAGGCGCTTGCGAGGGGACATGATTACACTTTACAAGTACATTAGAGGACATTATAGTCAAATAGCAGGGGACCTTTTTACCCATAAAGTGGATCACCGTACCAGAGGCCACCCCTTTAGACTAGACGAAAACAACTTTCATTTGAAGCAACGTAGGGGGTTCTTCACAGTCAGGACAGTGAGGTTGTGGAATGCACTGCCGGGTGATGTGATGGCTGATTCAGTTAATGCCTTTAAGAATGGCTTGGATGATTTTTTGGACAGACATAATATCAAAGGCTATTGTGATACTAAGCTCTATAGTTAGTATAGGTATAGGTATATAGAATTTAATTAAAAGTAGGGATGGGTGTATGTATGGATGCTGGGTTTTCATTTGGAGTGGTTGAACTTGATGGACTTTGTCTTTTTTCAACCCAATTTAACTATGTAATACTTTAATGGGTAAAACGGTGAATATGGAGAAATCGACTGAATGGAATGTTGATTATGACTGGCAAAGGAGTGACAGCTCTAAATGTGTCACCATCCACAAAGTTTAAACAGGACTCAAATTAGTCCAGTCACTCAGTATCATCAGGATTCATTGTGGCAAAAATAGGACTTTTGCAAATAGACTTATAGCCACTCCAGTGCCTGCACAGGTAAACAGTGTTTTAACTTTTTCCCTCAGATGGTGTATTGAATAGAAATGTGAAAAATCCCACTTTGATACCAAGCAAAAACTCTTAAGCGCTGTGTTTGCTTGCAAATTGCCATTCCTCATACACAAGGAGATGTACTTGTCTAGAAGGCTGATGTAAGAAATAAACCAGTACCCTACATGCATGCTGTATAATCTGTCCGTTTCGAGGTTTACTTTAGCTTTTTTAACAGTTCACTTACAATTTTTATGATTATTCTTTTAAATGGAGCAATCAGTGCAGGAAAGAACAACACATTTAGATAAGGATGTAAATCCCCTTTATGTTCTTTACAGAAAGTTTTCGTAAGACAGATTTGGGTTACAGTCCAACTGCGGAGTGTGATTGTGTTGATATCCTTAAGTGTTGCAGGAAATTTCACAGATTTTCCAGGTGTGCCCCACGTTTGCAATTAAGTGAAAGTTTAATGGTTTGGTGACTTTGCTCCCCCCATAATCCATATTATATCTGGAATATGTTACCATACATTGTGTTATAGACCAAGAAGAACTGGATCTGTGTTTTAAGCACTCGAGAGCCCGTGTTCTTACTAGTAATGTTCAGCTCTGAAAGTTCATCCAAACAAACACACTTTTGATACTTTTTTTCCCATTACAGGTCTTGCTTTAAATTTCCATCTGGAGTTAAGATTAACATTTTGACTTTCACATTGTCAGAATGTAAACAAAGCTATCTCGTAATAGCCAATAAAGATTTCTCATGTTTTTATGCATTAGCCTTGTAAAAATACTTTATTCAAATTGACGAGTCTTTGTTTAATTGCTAAAAGTGCATTCATTATTGCTACCACCATGCAGAGAAATAGGGTTATTCCTGAAATTGTTGTTTTTAGTGGCAGCCTAAATCACAACTATATTCCTCCCAATTAACCCCTGATAGGTATGGGTAAGAAATTGGCATTGATGTGGAATTGGTGTTATTGTTTACTATTAAAGACAAAGTAATATTGAAACAATTTTAAATTAAGGAGAATATCATAATAAAAGACAAGTTATGCAAAATTCCTGTTTTTTGGTATTTAAGGGTAACAGAAACGGGGTCAATCAGTCAGAATATTGATCTAATAAACACAGCAATCAATTCCTCTTCCCATACAGGCATATGCTTAATTACATCTCAGAGAAGGCAGAAAGAACAGTGCAAGAATACATATCTTCAGAGGCTTATGAAAAGTCATATAGAATCAGGTATGGCTACTTGAGACATATATCTAGGGGCACATACAGTGTTCCAAGCGACCATTTCAGAAATATCAACCGCATGCCTAAATGGCTGTAACAGCAAGGGATCATGAATCACACATACTTGATCCTATACCTCATTCAGTAAATCTCAGAATATCAAATTGTGCAACTAGAATTTGAATATACACATTGTGTACCCTAAGAATTCAAACATGGATGGAATCAAATTTTACTGCCCTGTAACTTGGAAGCCATTATTCTCATGATCAAGAGATAACACTGTGAGATATAATAAATGTTTTGCACCAATTCTGGTGATTGAATTAGCTACAGCATATAATCATGTCTTATTTAGTAAGCTTGTGCTGACAAATGGACCCTTTTCATTTGACTTTAGGTCTTCAGCTGTAAAACCAATCAGACATTTATTGAATAAGATATGTACTGATGGGCGAATTTATTCACCAGGCGCGAATTTGCAGTGAATTCGTGAAACCGCTGTGAAAATTCACCATAGAAAATTCATCAGTGTTTTGCTGACTTTTCGCCTTTTCATGAATTTAGCGGGAAATTCACGAATTTTTCGGCGCATCGAAATGCCCCGAAATTCGCCCATCACTAAAGATATGGATAATGGTCACAGCTTTTAAAGTGAAGATTTTGTGCACAGCATTTCTGTATTATATAATTTAAAGGGAAAGTTTCTGGCAAATATAAGAACACTATTGCCAACTCATTTAGAAAATATTTAATGATTTTAACACATTTCTATAACTATATAGATTGTGTATGTAATGATCCCATCAACTGTATTCAATTGTAGGGATGGCGCGAACTGTTCGCCGGCGAACTTGTTCGCGCGAACATCGGGTGTTCGCGCTCGCCGGAAGTTCGCGAACGTCGCGCGACGTTCGCCATTTTGGGTTCACCATTGTTGGCGCTTTTTTTTGCCCTCTCACCCCAGACCAGCAGGTACATGGCAGCCAATCAGGAAGCTCTCCCCTGGACCACTCCCCTTCCCTATAAAAACCGAAGCCCTGCAGCGTTTTTTCACTCTGCCTGTGTGTGCTGAAGAGATAGTGTAGGGAGAGAGCTGCTGCCTGTTAGTGATTTCAGGGACAGTTGAAAGTTTGCTGGCTAGTAATCGTTTTGATACTGCTCTGTTATTGGAGGGACAGAAGTCTGCAGGGGTTTGAGGGACATTTAAGCTTAGGTAGCTTTGCTGGCTAGTAATCTACCTTCTACTGCAGTGCTCTGTATGTAGCTGCAGTGGGCAGCTGTCCTGCTTCTGATCTCATCTGCTGACTGCTGCAATAACAGTAGTCCTTGTAAGGACTGCTTTTATTTATTTTTTTGTTGTTTTACTACTACTACTACTACTACTACTACTATAAGAGCCCAGTGCTATTAGTCTAGCAGTGTTGGGGAGTGGGACTGGTGTGCTAATCTGCTGCTCCTAGTAGTTCAGCAGCACCAACTTTAATTTTTTTTTTTTTAATATTCATTTTTTTTTTATTTTACTTTTTTTTATTTTACTACCGCTGTAGTAGTGTATAAGTTGACCTTTTAGGCATTATTTGCCCTGTAGGCATTTTTTGCCCAGTGTGTTATTCAACCAACTGCCATCTAGCTGTGTGACCTTGTTCACATTCTGTCTAAATATCCATAATATTACCGTCTCCAGAAAAAACACCGGAGTGACTTTTTTCAAGCAGCCATAATAAATTTTACGTAATCCGTATCCATCGCTGTAGTAGTGTATAAGTTGACCTTTTAGGCATAATTTTTCTGGCCTCTGTGCTTCAGTGGCTGCAACCAAAAAAATTTATATTTTCAGCATTTATATGGCATAATTTTTCTGTCAACTGTGCTTCAGTGGCTGCGACCAAAAAAATGCATATTTTCTGCATTTATATGGCATAATTTTTCTGGCCTCTGTGCTTCAGTGGCTGCAACCAAAAAAATTTATATTTTCAGCATTTATATGGCATAATTTTTCTGTCAACTGTGCTTCAGTGGCTGCGACCAAAAAAATGACTATTTTCAGCATTTATATGGCATATTTTTTCTGGCCTCTGTGCTTCAGTGGCTGCGGCCAAAAAAACTGGGCAAACAATGCCTACAAGGTCAACGTATGGCAAAAAATGACTATTTTCAGCATTTATATGGCATATTTTTTCTGGCAACTGTGCTTCAGTGGCTGCGACCAAAAAAACTGGGCAAACAATGCCTACAAGGTCAACGTATGGCAAAAAATGACTATTTTCAGCATTTATATGGCATATTTTTTCTGGCAACTGTGCTTCAGTGGCTGCGACCAAAAAAATGCATATTTTCTGCATTTATATGGCATAATTTTTCTGGCCTCTGTGCTTCAGTGGCTGCAACCAAAAAAAACTGGGCAAACAATGTCTACAAGGTCAACGTATGGCGAAAAATTACTATTTTCAGCATTTATATGGCATATTTTTTCTGGCAACTGTGCTTCAGTGGCTGCGTCCAAAATAAACTGGGCAAACAATGTCTACAAGGTCAACGTATGGCGAAAAATGACTATTTTCAGCATTTATATGGCATATTTTTTCTGGCAACTGTGCTTCAGTGGCTGCGTCCAAAAAAACTGGGCAAACAATGCCTACAAGGTCAACGTATGGCAGTTGTTTAAAGAGAACAGTAGATTACTAGCCAGCAAAGCTACCTAAGCTAAAATGTCCCTCAAATCCCTGCAGACTTCTGTCCCTCCAATACAGAGCAGTATCAAGCAGATTACTAGCCAGCAAACTTACTATCATCTGTCCCTGAAATCACTAACAGCTCTCCCCCTACACTATCTCTTCCAAGCACACACAGGCAGATTTTTCAGATACATTTTTGCCCTTGATCCCCCTCTGGCATGCCACTGTCCAGGTCGTTGCACCCTTTAAACAACTTTAAAATCATTTTTCTGGCCAGAAATGTCTTTTTTAGATGTTAAAGTTCGCCTTCCCATTGAAGTCTATGGGGTTCGCGAACCGTTCGCGAACCGCTCGCATTTTTGCGCAAGTTCGCGAATATGTTCGCGAACTTTTTTTCCGACGTTCGCTACATCCCTATTCAATTGGTCTGATTTATCCTATCACATTATCACATTATACAGTCATCGCTATTGAGTAATATTTCAACAAGAATCCAAAGGGGGCTATAAATATAAACTCTGTAGCAAAGACAATACTAGAAGTTTTCTTAGAGTCTCTAAAAAGGAATATTACAAAATTGTGGTATCATAATTATTTATCAGGGCCCCAAAAATTTTTTCTACCCCAGAAATCAATCTGATATGTAAAAAGTTAATTTGTGTTCATAGAAGAAATAGGATCAACCCTTCCTAATGAACCAAAGTGCACATATATACACAAGCCTATCTAAACATTCACACACACATATACAGTATAGATATACAGTATGTATATATACACTATATGCTGATACTCATACTAAACTAACTCTAGATTTGATGCTCACACTAGCCTTGGATACTATGCTTGTTCAAGAAATCATCCAAGCCACTCCTTTACTAGAATCTACCATCACAACCTTACATTTCACATCTCTGCACATCAACATATTTATATCCTTCTTAAAGGGATCCTGTCATCAGAAAACATGTTTTTTTCAAAACGAATCAGTTAATAGTGTTACTCCAGCAGACTTCTGCACTGAAATCCATTTCTCAAAAGAGCAAACAGATTTTTTTATATTCAATTTTGAAATCTGACATGGGGCTAGACATTTTGTCAATTTCCCAGCTGCCCCTGGTCATGTGACTTGTGCCTGCACGTTAGGAGAGAAATACTTTCTGGCAGGCTGCTGTTTTTCCTTCTCAATGTAACTGAATGTGCCTCAGTGGGACATGGGTTTTTACTATTGAGTGTTGTTCTTAGATCTACCAGGCAGCTGTTATCTTGTGTTAGGGAGCTGCTATCTGGTTACCTTCCCATTGTTCTTTTGTTTGGCTGCTGTTGAGGGAAAGGGAGGGGAGTGATATCACTCCAACTTGCAGTACAGCAGTAAAGAGTGATTGAAGTTTATCAGAGCACAAGTCACATGACTTGGGCAGCTGGGAAATTGACAAAATGTCTAGCCCCATGTCAGATTTCAAAATTGAATATAAAAAAATCTGTTTACTCTTTTGAGAAATGAATTTCAGTGCAGAATTCTGCTGGAGCAGCACTATTAACTGATTCATTTTGAGAATTTTTTTTTCCCATGACAGTATCCCTTTAAGGACTAGAGCTCAAAACTGTATTGCATACTCAAGGTGAAGTCTTACCAGGGATCAATAAAGAGGTAATGATCTTTATTTAGTTTTAGTTATTTAGTAGTCATTGATTGACACTGCTGTTACACAGCTTGTTATCACAATAACATTTAATGTTTCTGTCTTTTCTACCAAACTGCATCACCTTACATTTGTCAACAGTAATAATGCTCCAGGCCAATATTCCTAAATTTAATCAATAACCTTCTGTGTGGCTCTGTATCAAATACTTTAGCAAAGTTTAAGTAGATCTCATCCGCAGCCACCTTAATTTCTAGGCCTCTGCTAACCTCCAGAATTCAACTGAATTGTCTGTCAAAAACTATAGATTCGTATATATTCCTTGCATCTTTAAAACTTGCCTCCACGCCAGGAATTTTAAACTTACCACCTGCTCTGAGGCCACTGGGAGCAACATCAAAGGGAATGATGAGCAATATGTTGCATGTCACTGTCCTACACTAAGCACAATTCAGCAGATCATTTTTGCGTAAAGTAACCTTTTAGAAAAAAATATTTACACCAAAATGCTTAGCAAACAGACATTTTATATCAAAATATAAAAGAAAAAGTATTTCTATAATCTACATGTGTAATAAAATGTTTTTATTGTGCTATTTGAAATGTATTTTATATACTCCCATTCAGAGAACTGAGACAAACAACAGGTCTACCAGCTAACCAGTGGCTTCAATACATGAGTGTAAAACAAGCCCTTATGGCAACACATAAAATAAAACCCATAATGTTACATGACAATAAATTGCTTACTCTCCTAAATAGATCATCCACTAAGGGTTTGATTTCTAGTATATATTCTGTACTACTACAGGCTAGTAGAACTGCTCCATTGGACGCTCTTCGGAATAAATGTGAAGTAGCTGTGGACATTATATTGGATGAAGAATGGCAGGAAGCTATGGAATCTCCCCAGGTAGTTTCGGTGTGCTACAGACTAAGAATGGTCCAATGATATGTATTACACAGGGCATACCTTACTCCAACTAGACTCCATTTGATGAATCCTACTATCTCAGAGCTCTGCATAGATGTGCAGTGGAGAAGGGTACATTAGCGCATGTACTATGGGAATGTATTGTTATTAAACCTTACTGGACGGAGGTACTAAATAAACTTGATAGCATTACAGGTGTCGCTCTGCCTAGAACACCTTAAGTCTGTTTACTCAACATACTGGGCCTTGCAGTTCCCAATCAATACATCAGAGTATCTGTTCAAGAATTGCTCTTTTTGGCTAAAAAACTAATAACGTAAAACTGGTAAAGAAGAACTCCCCCTGAGACCCAAGTATGGATAAATACTGTAAATGAAACATGTAACCTGTAACGTAACATTTACTTCAAAAGAGGATGCATTGCTAAGTTTCACAAAATTTGTGATAAATGGCTTGAACAAAACCCGCAGGTTCAGTTGAATAATGTTTAATAAGCAATACTTACTTTATTAATGTAGGTACCTTGTACAACCGTAGGTGTGATAGCCAAATACACTTGAAATGTCACTAATAAAAGCATGTTATGTTATGTGAAAGGCAAATATCACATGTATGCTCTTGATATGATTATGTTAAATATGTCCTTTTGGTCATCCTCTTGTAAGTTACCAAATGTTTTTTCTTCTGCATACAAGACAAATGTGCTGTACATAATGACAAACATGTTATTGTATAATTCAGAATCTGCTCAATAAATGCTACCTGAATTAAAAAAAAATGTATTTTAGTTATACAGAGGTAATAGATCATTAACACAATACCTTACTAACTATCTCTCCAAATCCATAAAATCAGCAGAGATGATCTCCTTCCCTCACCATGATAGCTACCTGTGTGTGTCTCAGATTTACATCAGGTGAGGAGAATCTGACCAAAATACCTTCTCCAACAACTGCTCTGAAAAAACAAACTATACTAACATAGGTGTATGTTGCCCCTTCATAAAGCTTGATCAAGAGCCCTGACAGGTTCCAAATGTTGTTGTTCCTGTTGCCCTGCTAATGAGAATAAAGGCTTTCTAATGAGAAAGAAATAAAGTGTGTAGTGCTGCCCATCTCAGGTTTCTACAGGTATTTTGCCTCTTTTAAACAACAGGCTGGAAACAGATGCAGTAAGGGAATGTTGATAATGGGAGGAGAGGCATAAATACAGAAAAGGTGTATAGGGGACACCTGCCAGGGGCAGAAGGGTAATGGCAGATGATAGGAATGATGGGAGTAGGGAAGGGTTTGAGGTGTGGGTGCACATACCATTAAACACTGTAACACTAGCAGCACCCATCAATCTTTGACTGCTACAAAATGAAATGAGAAGTTATAGCAACAACTAGAGAGCTGTAGGTTAGACATATCTACTACACTTCACTTACAGCCAGTTGAGATGGAGGAGCTGAATACTCAACAGAGGGTTAGAGAGGTGAATAGAGAAGGTAACTTTTGTTCCTCATGTTAAACACACAGGCACAGGACAAGCTCAAAAAGAACATTTTGAAAGCTACTGCACTTTGCCTCTATATTGATACAAGTTTGTGTTGCTGGAAAAGTGTCAGTATGTTTGGTCCAAATGTGTCATGTCTACTAGTCAGCACTAATTGGTGGCACAGATTTCATAACAACTGCTGTCAATGCCAAGCGTTGTTAGCCCGGAGAGTCACGACTATTGTAAATGATTTTGGCTTTAAAAATTCATCAGTCTTTAATAGATCTAGACAGAAATCGTGCCTTTAATCTTTCCTAGTCTAGCTTCGGGAGAGGAGAATTTAAATCTGATTTCTATGTGCTCTGTTTATAGTAGTGTTTTTAAAAAATGTTTTCCTTTCCATTTAGTGCACTAAGCAATATATATTTTTCTGCCACTCTGCCTACACTTCTCTCGAGCAGGCCTTTTTGCCCCAATGTACCCTGGGTCACAATCCTGATCAAAAGTTTACAGAGATCCATAAAAGGCAAACGATAATACAAGGCCCATAAGATAGTTAAGGTATGGCTCCCATATCCACCTATGCCAAATAGCAAGCAAAATGCATACCACTGTATATATTTCAGAAGACTGGATGTCTTTATCAAACTTGATAAAAAGCCTTGATGGATTGAAACTTTGCTACTCTGTGCAGTGGCGTAACTAAATGTTACTGGGCTCTACAGCAAATTCAATTTAGGGCTGGTCAATTCAACCAAGATATATTAAAATTGCTCATTAATTATGGTCTCACTGGGCCCCCTACACTCCTGCCCCTCTCCCTTTCTCTGAAGTTACACCCTAGACTCTGTGCCCTAAAACTGCCAAATAAAGGCATTGTAATAAGTGGAGTGCTGTCACATGGAATTTCTCAGTATATGGAAACACAAAGAGAACACAGAAGAAACAATAAGAAGTTGCACAACTCCAGGCTGAATTACCAGGTTTATTCCAATAGTATCACTTGAATTTTAAATTAAATTAAAGTATCACTTTGCCTTTAAACTTTTTAATTATATGCACGCACGTAGCTATTTAATCATTCACACAAATTACTCTGATGAAGTGCCCAGCTATGGGGCACGAAACACGTTCGATTTGTACACCCTCCACTGTCATCCTCACATGCGTCTGAATAAAGCCGAAGTTTGATGTTAACTGTGTCAGACTCCTGACTTGTTCTTGATCAGCGTTCCGCAGCGGTTTGTGAGTTTGGTGCAGTAGCCGGTATGGAGTGACCGGTGTATCGCGAGAGCAGCGATCAAACAGGACGACGCAGTGTTCTGGGTGAGCTCTGCCATTATCGCATCAGGAATTGAAGTCTGAATTACCAGGTTTCCATAGCTAATAAAAAATAAATCGGTCTTCAGCATAAATCACCTGAAAAACAGATAGTTACGTGTATACTAAGGAGGAAGTCTTTTTCCTCTCGTATCGATTAGGCTGCTGATGTGGTGTAATGTTGCTTTAACATGGTTGCATAAAAATTACCATCACATCTGAATATTTGTAGCTTCAAGAAGACAAAATAGCACCACTTAGGAACTGAAGGAACCAATCATGATATACATCTAATTCTGAGACCTAGCACTTCCTTCTTATCTTTCATTTTGCATGACTTTATCTCACTTTATGGCTCTTCATTTAAAATTTAGACTGTTCTTTGCAGGGCAAATCAGGGAACAGGACTAGAATGAGAAACTCATTTGATGTTTTATTTCAGAGCTGGCACATCATTTCTCAATATTTGGGTGGATGTTTTCCAAAAGTACATTTTAGTATTCTTACAGTATTTTTTTGTCTCTTAGGAAATAAATCTTCTTTCTCTCCTAATTAAGTTCTCTCTCATTTCTTTAAATTGGCCTGAAGTGGTTTGCTTAGCATAATAAAGAAATGATGTGACTGTAATTCCAAAACTTTCTTTTTTACACCCATTAAGACTTTTAGGGAGTTATTTATCAAAGGTTGAATTTGTGAATTAGGTTTTTTTCCTACCTCGAATAAACTCACAACTCGAATGTTTGCTTATTTATGAAAAAACCCGTATGTAAAAAAGTTTAATGCAATCGGGGGAAAAACTTGAATACTCTGATCAAGTTGTCGTGAAAAAAACCTTGAATTAATTGCGTTTTCGAAAATGATGAAGGCAAAAAACATCTTCAAATGGTTCAAGGGGCCTCTGCCATTGACTTCTACATGACCTTGACTGCTTTTAGCTGGTGTATTTTCAGATTTGAGCATTTAGCAGCTTCAGCATAACAAATCTTGAAAAATTTCAGGTTTTTTTTTAATAAAAAATATGAGTTTTTAGTAAAACTACCCTTGAAAAACTCAAATTTCTCGGGAAAAACACAACTTGACCTTTAAAAAATAACCCCCTTAATGTACCATATTTTATCAAACCTTTTAAAATTTGTTACAGTTTAAAACATTTGTGTGTGTATATATGTGTATATATATATATATATATATATATATATATATCTATAAAAAATGGCAGAAAGGACCAGCACTCCGTGTTCCAAAAAAAATCAAATGGTTTATTCAAAACTCACAGTGTCTCCAACGTTTCGACCCTCTTTGGGGTCTTTATCATCCTTGATAAAGACCCCAAAGAGGGTCGAAACGTTGGAGACACTGTGAGTTTTGAATAAACCATTTGATTTTTTTTGGAACACGGAGTGCTGGTCCTTTCTGCCATTTTTTATATAACTATATTTGAGCATGCACCCGGCAAAAAAGCGCATGTGAAGGAGTGCGGGTATTTTTCTATAATCCTGTTATATATATATATATATATATATATATATATATATATATATATATTGTACCTATGACATGGTTACTGCCCAGGTGCATATTTTTTCATTTTCCTAAATAGGCCCCATAGGTAACTACATTTTTGTAAATCTAGAGAGTCCCCCCTAAGCATAAGACAACACCTTAAACACTTCCACAATTTTTAAACTTTTGTCCGTATTCACTTCAAAAATCAGAATAAGACAGCAGCGTATACATAAATCCTTATCCAAATTCCTAAATGTCAGATGCATTACAATCCACTTCTGTTATAGTATGACTGCCACAACATGAGAGGAAATAAAATGAACTTTTTGTATGGTTGCTTTTTAGAGGTAGTCATAAAGCAGCCCAATGAACTATTGCCATTTATAGGCCAATAATTACAGTTTAGTTGCCCTTTGACCTTACGATTAGACTTTTGTATAGATCTTAAGAAAGACACCTTATTAACACTAGCATAGATTTACATATTGCCTTGCCTATAAAATTATAGATGTGCCACTGGATTTTGATGTGAGCAGAAAAAAAAAGTCCATATGGACTCATATACGTCTGCACTTTCCTTGCAGCTGGTGGCATGTAACATCACATTCATTAGAAGGACTTCCATCAAAATGTGCTGCTTACACTTCTGTACAGTTCAGCACTGCTCAGTCCTTTCTGCCTTCTGTTTAAGATTGAGCGCTGCTGTGCTTATTGATGCAGGGGAACCCTGGAGCTACTGCCACCTCCAGGGTCCCCCCAGAACCCCGTGTCAATCATTGTAGTCCAGTTGCATTGAAAGAATAGGTTGCACCCTTCACTCTCAGGCTAAACACTGGAAATGACAACAGCAAACACTGGAAATGACACTGGCCAGACTTGGAAATATTGGTTGCACCTGCGTCTGATTGCAACAAAGAACACATGTAGTTGCATTCATTTTGGCAAATTGCATGTAATTGCATCCAAAAGCATCACCCTTTTGCAACTGCAATGATGCCGGAATACTGAGAAAAACCATTGTGGGGAAAAAAACATGTAGATTGTGCTTGAAATTGCACTTTGCTCACTGCACTTGTACATGTACATGTTCCCTCTTGTGCTCTGCTATTCAACAAAGAGTTCTTTGGGAAATGCCCCAAAAGCTGCATTCACTCTTCTTGAGTGAGCCCCATTGTTTCCTCCAAGCTACAAAAATAATAATGGCCAGCATTACACTGAATCCTACAGAACATTTTGGGGACCCATAAAAGGGAAATTATAACAAAGGCCCCTAAAGTGTTGGTGAGATGGCTTCCATCTCACACCAATGCCATGTAAAAAACAAAATACATCTGATTTCATTTATCTCCTTCTTGGACTTACAGTAACATGTTTGTATAGTTCTCAAGAAAGGCATCTTTCATCAGAAATGATGTTATGTATTAACTTGCCTATAAAATGATCTATATAGAAGCGTCACCAGATTTTAATGTGAGCCAAAAAAAAAAAGGTCTTTGTGCTGTGCTCTTCAACAAGAAGCCTGTAATGGAACAAAATTCAGATTGCAAACATCACTGAATAGAACACCTGTCTAGGAAAATAGCAATTACAGGCTTGGCTTTTGTTGTATAAGCCTATTATATACATAGATAATTCTGCACCTTTTGCATATACTCCTACCATTGTTAGATTAAATTGCCTCTGCAGTAAATATTGTATGTTGAAAACTGTCAGCCTGCCCAAATTTATATTAAAGCTGAAACAACATGCAAACAATATATGTAAAACGGCCCCTGTTATTACAATAATTGTTACATGCCATTAAGCATATTTAAGATCACTTTCTAAACAAGAGCTACACAATAACACAATACAAGGTGTTAATACTACAAAGGCACCACTTTCCTTCATAATGAGATGCTGAAGAAATAACCTTTAATCCTGCCAGTCATGTCTATATTTCTCCAGAGCCGTGAAGTGCTGAGTTGCCAAAAAGAAAGTAACTATGATCCTAATGGAGAAAAAGTACTTCATTCATGAACTGCATTCTCTACTTTGGAAGAAAAAGAAAGTTTTGTAAAAGATTTTCTAGTTACTGTCATCTGTAGAATCTACATCAGAAAATGCTGGAGGTTTATAATTACTTGTTAATAATAAAGGTTGTGTTAAATGGCTGTTACTTGTTACTCCGGTCAGCGCTATTAACAATAACAGCATTAATACTTAGGGGCAAATTCACAAAAGCGCAAAGTGGCCAACGCTAACACAAATTCGCCAGTGTGCGGTCATTTGGTTACTTTGCCAATCTACTAACGGGTGCTGGGTAAATTTGCTAGCGAAGTGGACCTACTTCGCACCCTTACGCCAGGCGAAGTTGCGATATGGGGAAGGGGCGTAACTACGCTAATTTACTAACTTGCACATTTTACTGAACGTTACCTCTTGCGCCAGACTTGCCTTCGCCACCTCAGACCAGGCAATACAGTACATAGGGCTTGCTTCAAAAAAAGTCCTAAAATGCTGGCTTCTTTTACTTTTTTAAGATTGAAAGGCTAAAAAAGATCATACATTTTTTGGGGGGTACCTGCCTACTCCCCTACATTTCCTAACATATGGCGCCTAAACTATACAGTGGGCACATGTATAGGGCAAAATAACAACTCTATTTTATTCTATGAAGCTTTTCCAGGCTTGTGTAGAGTAATGTATTTGCTGCTACATATACATCAATATACTTTAACTTGGCGCCGTCTGCAAATTAGGCATCGCTAGCGTAACTTCGCTTTGCTTGACAATTAACGGTAGCGTAACTTCGAATAAGCGGTGCCCTGGCAAAAGTTCGCCTGGCAAAGTGTGGCGAAGCCCAGGTCTAGACTGGGAGTCAAGATAGGCCATGGCATTCCAAGTAAAAAGAGGCCCAAACAGCCCCCTCCAGCCCACTTAATAGTCACTGTATGGCATCTTACAGCAGCCCATCTGGCATTTGCCAGAACTCACAGATTGCCAGTCTGGGCTTGGCGAAGCCAACACTGGCGCAACTTCAAAGGTAAGTAAATTTGCCCCTTAAAGAGATACTGGCACCAAATTAGGCATCGCTAGCGTAACTTCGCTTAGCTTGACAATTAACGGTAGTGTAACTTCGAATATGCGGTGCCCTGGCAAAACTTCGCCTGGCAAAGTGTGGTGAAGCCAACACTGGCGCAACTTCGAAGGTAAGTAAATTTGCCCCTTAAAGAGATACTGACACCAGAAAATAACCTTTATTTATATCTATCATAACTGTATTTATATATATATATATATATATATATATATATATATATATATATATTTATTTATACTTCTTCCTGCTCTCCCCGCCTTACTTCCAGCTTTCTCTTTTATAGCCGCGCGTCCTGCTCCTTTTGTGACGTCATCGGCAGGGCGGGTCTATAAAAGGAACCCGGAAGTCTCGGGCGGGCGAGGGAGGGCGGGTTAGGCTCTCACTACGGAGTCCATCATATTTAAAAACTGCGCACAAAAGTTTAAAATGTGTGCACACATTTTTTTCCCCTGCACATAGCCGAGAAGGCTATAGTTAGTGTCCGGTTTTATAGAACTCCTATGCACATATACACCTATAGTAAACACCAATGTTTTCAAAGCCCCAAACTACAGTTGCCTGAGGCTAGTACTTGGCATAGCAAAATTCTTCACTAGACTACTCATGCACTACACCTAACGTAAAAAGTACAGGGGACAGATGCAGAAACCCAGTGTGGCTCAATGCTAGAGCATGACACATGCTCTAGCATGACACCCCTAAGAAAACAACAATAACTTAGGTTATGTCATGGATGTAAATCCAGGTGCTGGGCCAGATCATGCTGATCTGATTATTTTGCTTTAGGTCGAAAATAGGATACAACAGAGAAGGCGCCACAAGCAACACAAATAACTCACCAAACTGAAGCAGGGGTCCAGGTGCATCTATGCAAATGCATAGGGCCATAGGAGTCGTTTTAATTTAATCTCAATAAAGAGTGTTTTTTAATTCATATTTGTGGCCCTGTGCATTTCCTACAGTGCTAGGCCCCTATTATTTGTATTGTCCTATGTATATAAAGTCATGTTTACTATAACTCCTATTTATTAATTACGAAAACATTGACTAAGTCAACATTTTTTTTAAAATGGGGGGGAAGTAAAATACAACTAATATAGAATTTTGTAATCAATGTCCACTGAAGTTTGCTACATAGAAACAATTTCAAACTTCAACTAGAATTATGACTGACACTTTATAATTTGGAACCTTTGAACATTTTGTAAAATTCATAGGGTATAAATATTTAGCAGGTGCAGAATTGCCCACTGGAACAGCAGACGCCCTCAGATTGGTGGCTAATTGGTTTTTATAAGCGAATCCTGAATTTGAAATATTTGGACATTTTTCCAGTCACTTCTAGCAAAAGAAGCTCAAAGAAATGTACATCTGATTCATATGTTTAGGTTGTTATCCCTGCAGTATATGCTTAATGCCTGGTGTTAATACACATTAAAGGACAGTTAGGGGCCCATTTATTAAACCTCAAATTTTTTTGGTCGAGGGGAATACCTCTAATTTTTTAGATTTATTATACCCCAAAGATGCTAAAAATTTGATTCCGAAAATACTCGGACATCGTGATCCGCGCTGGTTTTCCTTCAACAATCCAATAAATATGAGTTTTCACTGTGACAATAAAGTTGAGTTTTCAGATCGTCAATCATATGATTTGAAATGACGCGTGAATTTGTTTTTTTTAGAGAATAACTATTGATAAATGTAGAGTTAAATGCATGGATGGGAGTTAGATCGACTTTGTTTTAATAAAAAAAAAAATGAGAAGCTAGAGTTTTAATAACTAACCCCCTTAAAGTTCCTGTAAGAATTGTCATGTCCAACAGTCATTTGAAGACACCCTCCGATTCCCTACAATCTTCCTGTCTGATTTTCCTCTAGTGAGGAAATTCACAGGTAGGGGGCAGCATATAAACAAGGATTCACAGCAAATCTGGATGAACATTCTTAATATTTCTTAATGAGAGCCTGTTATAGACTAACAGCCTTTTTTTAAAAGTCTCAGTGAGACAACATGCAAGAAAATCTTTCCACCACATGCTAACAATTAGGGGACAGGACCCTAATTAGGGCAATGAATGTTTTTTACCAATAGATTTTCCCGAAAAATTTATTTGCGGGATAAAACCCCCAAAAATTGTGAAACATTCATATCATACGATTTTTTTTGGAATTTTACGTACGAAAACCACGGAATCTTCAGATTATTGCATAAAACCCAGTGCAGATGAAGATATTTTCGGGACTTCTCTCACTGACTTATATGCAACCTCGGCAGTTCTGAGATGCCGGATTTTTGGAATGCAGACTTTTTCTATATAAATCCCAAAAAAATTCAAGTTTTTTTTCCACTAAGAATTTGGATTTTATAGTAAAAAAAAACACATTTTTTTCTGGTTTTTGGCATTTGGACTTTAACAAATTACCCCCTAGTCTTAAGGATACTAAAAATATATAACACTGAAAAAACAATATCATAAATGTATGCTAATCTAAATTAGTTATCATCAAGGGCAAGGTACAGTCTTAGAGAAAAAGCAAATCAGTCTCAATTGAAGAATTGTTTGTAGGGATGAGTAAAATTTGTTCACCAGACATGGATTCACTGTGAAATTCCACATTTTGGAATGAGCCATTGGCAAATTGTTTTCATGAAACCACAGCAACATTTTGATGGGAACATTTTAGCTGTGAATCCTGTTGAAAGGCAGAATACCGAAGTGAATCCTGGATTTGGTGCATCCCTACTATAAGAACATTATAGCTTCCCTGTATTCCAAAGCCCACTGGTTAACGGATTCCCAGAGATGCCATGCTTGTATTAAAATGCTCAAAACCCATGTCAGAAGAGGTGTCATAGATGTCAAAACTGTAGGGCTGCTTTATCCCTTTGGGGAGGCTTAAAGCAGTGGCAGAGGGGGTCCAGCCTGAGGGACAGTTATAGTTAGAATTCAGTTGAATTGTTTGTTGTTGTCCTAGATCAGTGATCTCCAACCAGTGACTTGCGAGAAACATGCTGCTCTTCCCATTGATTTTATCCCAGTTGTTTAATAATTAAAAACCCATTTTGAAATTCCCTGCTTAAATGAAAGTTTTGGAGTTATAAAGATACAGGTTTATTCCAACAGAGCATCATGCAGACTAGCAGTCCACATGGGGCTATCAGTTAACCTATCACAGCCCTTAGGAATTTTTTTCATGTTGTACCCCAACAGTTTTTACATTTGAGTGTGGCTTTCATGTAACAAAGTATGGGGACCCCTGTCCTAGATACTCCAAAAAGCTGGAAGGAAGGCTAATTATGGTGGCACTTTGTGTATTCTTATTTGATGCTTAGATATTCTTGGACCTATAACAATGTCTTATACAAAAACATTTTCATAAATTTGTATCCCTGTTAATGGGTAAAGGTGAACCTGACAAAACAATGGACCACAAAGTAGTGGGTTTATAACTAACATCCTGGAAACTACTACTCTACTCTTCCTTCTCATGACTGACACTGTCACATTGGGGTACTTTTACAATGTCTAAAGCAGTGTGCTACACTGGAGTACTTTCCTTTGTTACATAGTAATAGAATTACTAAAAATACATTCATTACTTAAATACAACTTTATTTCGACATCTGAACTTTTCCCCGATTAGGCTGCAACAAAGAGGGGTGATCTGTTGTACACTGCTAATTGTCATCAAAACAAAGCTTATTATACACATTCTTCTACTTTTGTTTAATGGAAGAATTCAGCTACTCGCCATTCTCTCATTTAGCATCATCAAACTCAGGCCTTTCCCTGGAAAAAAAAACCTTATGCCAGCTTCTCACCGCTACAGTGAATGTAAGTACTAAGTTTTACTAAAACAAATACTCTTATTGAAATGCGGGTGGGGGCATTTGCAAACATGTCAAATGTCTCTCAGAATCTAATGTATCAAAACATAAAATTGTTCAGTTCCAGCTACGATTCTCATCCCACTAAACCACACACATCTATTTCCAAGTCCAAAGTTAATTTCAACAATCCATCATTGCTGAAACTAATATCGAAGTGGACTGAACTTCTGCAGAGTTCACCATCATGTTTTAAGGTTTGCAACATGCCAGTTAATAAAACACAGATAGAAGTGATTAGTAGAATGTGTTTAAAATGGATGTTCTTGTTAAGAAGAACAATACATGTATTCTGCAGAGCGCTGACAGCATTCTTATTATAAAATATACAAGTTTATTCTTGTATGTTTTACCTATTACATTTTATATATTTATTTTAGTGTACTTAAAAGATAGAAGGGCTATTTTATCAATGCCATGGGCACAAATACCAGAGCGTAAAGATGCGCATTATTTTGCATTATTTGTTTTTTTGCTACATGGGCAAATAGATGAATTTTATTATATAAACTAAATCTAAAATGTATATGTAGGAATGTGTAAAATAGCCACCCCTAGTTAAGCAGGCAGATCCTTAGTGTTCTAGACACCTAAATGGGTCCTAATGGGATGCCCCTGAGATTTTCAATAGTGACCAGTAGATGGCGCTGTGCTAAAGTATAAAAACCCTTTGTAGCCATGCTCTCAGGGTCCATCTTATGCTGGCTGTAGCCTGAGCAGGCAGGCAGAGCTTGAGTGGAACCTAGACAAGTCAGGTCTAGAAAGGATAGGCTACTCACCTTAAGAGGTTACTCTAGGAGTGACAGTTAGACAGGCTATTTAGCTGAGCAGCTTAAGGCTCCGACAAGGAGAGTCAGAGGGATTAAGATCCCAGTTACTAATTGCCCAGAAGTAGGGACTAAGTGTGTTGAATTCCCCTGGGTTCCACTTAGGGAAAGGGCTAAAAGCTGGATGTACCTTCATTGCTGCTGTGGTATGTTCTCTTCCCTGTGAGGACTGATACTGAAAGAAGGTGCTGGGAGTATATGCCTATCCACTGTTCTGTATGATCCTGTTTTGCTATTATGTACACTCCACTGAGGATTGTAATTATTCAATAAATATGTTCATTGGTTAAGTTATAAGAACCACTGGTGCCCAATTGTTGCTCCTTGCATCTAGTTCTAGTCACACCACACCCTGCCTCCACGCCGTTTGCAAGGGCTTGCTCCCTTTTAAGGTCTCACAGCACAATATTTGGTTTGGAGCTCATAGAAAGATAACGGTGCACTCAATTTACTATAGCGCTACATATAGATATAAAGGCAGAGGTGGGGAGAAGAAAAAGTATTAGAAAGTACAGTGTCATTTTCTTTTAAAAACAGAACTCCATTGACCTCTAATAATTTTTCCACACATTTTTGTGTGAGATAAAGGTTCCTATTTTGCATCCCATTAAACAATTCTGAAAAAAGAAGAGAAAGTAATAGTAGCTGCCTAGACACTAGAAAGTAAATGAAGTGGCATTAGTATCAATTGTCAAGTAAATTTCTCTTACATCAATAAGGTAGCCATTAAGTATTTGTTAAATTATGGAATATCTTTTAATGCTAGTAAATGGGAACTTGATAATCTCCCAGTGGCCTTTTTGCTGGGGTTATGAGACTTCCACAGAGATTAGAAAAGGAGACACTCTTTATTTTTCTAGTTGGCCCTTTGTGAAATAATATGGTCACTTAGTAAGCTCTTCATTTACAAGCAGTATACTGTTCCACAAGTCAGACACGACCAGTACAGAGACAGTCTTACAGAGATGGAAGTATGGGATAATATAAGGTGTTTTTTTTTTAAATAAAGTAAAATAATCATGAATTTTGTAAGCAATATCAAACCTAAAGGAGAACTAAGCATAACAAAGAAAATGAGTAGGCTAGAAATGCTACATATATTGGGCTTCATTACTAGCATGAGGTTGTCACTCAAGATACTTCTAATACAACTGATTTTGTTTTTCAAAGCAAGGAAATGTACTTTCATCTGAGGGTGCTGGATCTGCCAGCCAGAAGTCCCTAGAGAGAGGACATGGGGTGTCCATAAGTGCAGTGCTCTTCTCTAATAAAAATATTCTCAGTGCCGAACCTTCCTCGTTTGAACTGCTTGGTTATCCTTTCCATATGGAGTAATTGGTCCCATTGAGCCATATGGTTCTATACCCGAGGGACCAGGGACTAACACAGAAAATACTGGTAATGATCTAAGATTTATACATTTATATATATACATATAGTGAATGGACACAAGCTGCATGCAGTTGATCACAGTAACAACAGTGTTAGCCTTAACTCTAAACTATGCAAAATAGACTGTCACAAAAACACACACAATTTCTGCAAATTAAGTATTATTTCTAACACATTACAGTTGGATATGATCTGAGTGTTTATCATTGTCTTTATATTACTGTGGTGCAGATCCTTACAGCTGAATGGGGACAGATAGTCAGTGTGGTGCAGGGATGTGGTCACTGTGGAAAAGGATCTTGTAGGAACTTTAGCTGCTTTTACCCATTTATATGTATCCTTATTATTTCTTCCTTTGGATTTGCTTTTTTGGTCTATTAAATCCTGAAATGAAAAGCAAAAGTATACCCCGATATGAAAACAAAAATAGTTGCATTTGTAACCAAACTGGAATATATCTAAAAACATAGCATATTTTACCTTGAGCCACCATTTTGTGCCATTTAGTGTCCTCTGTCTGAGATCACCTGACCAGAAATAATGCAGCTCTAACTGTAACCGGAAGATATATGGAAGAAAAAGAAAGAATTTTGTGTATTAATTAGCTGATGTGACCTAACATTTATGCTTTGTTTGGGTGCAACAAATATATGGTCCCAGGTTGCCTTAGTACTAAAAATTACAATTTTCTATTTAGGATTGGCCAAAGGCACATAGTACTTTAAAAGAGTATATTTTTATTAAAATGGTTTATTTAGATGAAGCAGGGTTTTACATATAAACTGTTTCATGTGTTATAATCTACAATTTTAGGGATATAGATTTCCTTTAATACAGTTTGCAGTCCATCTCTGAACCAAGGCCTTTCTTCATGTTTTCCATGGTGCCAATTATACATATAGAAAAAAATTGCAGCTAAGATATCAATTTTTTTGCTTATTCAATTGGGCTCTACAAATGTTCACATAAAATCTGAATGCCAGAGACCTATAGGTTACAAGACTCAACTACTAAACAACTTTGCAACTTGTATTTTTTAACCACTTATCTGTGGGCTGAATAACCATTGCACTGATAACCCTCCTGCATAATGAACTCCTGCTAAAAAACACAACAAAGGGGGAAGGGAGGGGGTTGTATACTAGTGATTTCATTATCTACCGCTCAAGGAACCAAACATTGAGAAGCTTCAGTTTCCCTGTTTGCCCTTTTTATCTCATAAAATAACAAAAAACATAGAATTTTATGGTTAAAACAACAGACTAAGGGGCCTAACATTTGGCACCCCCAAGTGGAAGAAGACTTTCCTTCTCCTTTAATGCCTGCCACAGGAAAGATGGGGCACTGTTGCGGCCAGTATCCACTGCTGCTCCCTAACTGAATGCTCCCTAACTTGTGCATCTGAATGATTGCAACAACAGAAAAAGGGGGTTATTGGATGATTCTTTAGGTAGGTATGTTGTGCCAGCTACACATCCTGCATCTTTCATGTAAGTAGCACAATAACATTTACAATAGAGGCCAAACTTTCATGAAGATATAGGATTAATGGCATAATCATAACATGTGACCTTTTTGGTTTACTGCCATACTAAAAGACAGCTATTAATAGGTCATGTAAATGTTACAGGCACTAGAAAACCATCCCCAGCAAGTCTGGAGGCCAACTGGAGATGGTGGGAACTATCATTCCTAAACAGCTGCTGAGCAGGAAGTTATGCATCTCAGCCCAAAGAAACAGCACTATGAGCTTAGATTATTTCCATCCAGTTAAAAGGAAAAAAACATCTAAAATGGATGAGCAGGGCCAGCTGTGGAGCAATACTTGTTTTATAGAATATAATAGCTTAAGTGCTCCTGAGAGCAAGGTATTGCTGCAGTGGAGAGCAAGAAGTAGCAAAGAGGAAACTTATGAGCCTATAAATACATCAATAAAGATTTAAATTGTATTGAAGGAGGTGGTTTTTCCTTTTTTTTATCCTTGTATGGTTTAATATGTGCGTGAGAAGAGAAGTGTAATCTGCCTTGCTATAGATGTTTTAAAGTAGTCATAGGTTTCCAGTAGCTGCCAAACTACAATTCCCAGTATCTCTAGCTTGTAGGTATGGGGCGCACTAGCTCAGCGACACTATATATATATATTTGAAAGAATCCAACAAGAACTACTGAAAATTTCATACTTCAAAAATGCATAATAGGCATTTACAGAGAATACATTATTTTCACCCCAAAAATAAATGAATGTGGATTATTTAAGATGTGGTTTGGTGCTGCAGAACTCTGAACATAGCATTTTGTTCATAAATAGGATTTATATTCAATCAAGTTTGCAGTACTACAGAGGAGTGTGTGCAGGGAACACTACTTTGCGTATTTACATGACACCATACAACACTTTTGGGTTGAAGACATAAATGCCTACTAAGCTACTGTTCTATAAAGTAATAGCTAAAGAAAACAACATGGTAGCTCTAACTCCTATTGTATGTATAAATATGCAAAGGAAGAATGTTTTTTGCACAGAATGACATGTGGCCACTAACTTTGCTGTTTCTTATGTCTACATAAACCTAAATAACCACTGCTGATTCTCAGCTTTAACTTCTTCTAGTGGCACCTCTTTGGTATTGCGATCTTCAAAGTCCATCTGCATAAGTGCAAGTGAAGGGCTTTTTCCTACTTTGCAGGAATATTGGTGAGGGGGATATGGAAGCCCTCTGATAAACAGGCCCTGTTCTACTGATTGTGGAAATGAACAAAAGGGCTTGTGATTTCGGCGTGTGTTTTGGAAGGCAGCTGATAAAAGAGAACGGCAAAGCAATTAAATAAATGAAGGTATATATTCATCAATTTTTGTTATCCTTCCTAGGCTACAGCCTGTGCAGTGCCTACCGAACATGTCCCTTTGATAACTAGTTTTTGTTTTATAATAGAAATCCGTATGCACTTTCAGTCCGGAACATTTTCATGAAGCTTGATAAATCTAGGCCCAAATGTTTAATGTATAAATGTAGCAATTTCCCCAAGAGATGCTGCCGTAACTACCATTTGCATGAACTGGAGATAAGCCCCAACATCATTTGATATAGTGTAGTCCTAGCAACTCTTTCTGTCGTACGGATTATTCATTGTGCCAGTGCAATTTGGTATTAAAGGAATGAAACAATATCTTCCCCCCAAAGCAAATGTATAATCAATCGCAATATTCTACTTGAAGGATTTCTTTTTTTTTTAATTTTGCATTTTCCTCTAAAATGAAAAAAAAAAAACAACAAAAACCTCTATATATCCCCTTTAAAGGCTTAAAGGCTTATGACATTTTCAATGGAGAACATAAAAAATAAATTATGGGAATCTCTAGAAAGAAATACATGTATTATATTAGGAAACCATTTTATTTCATTTTACTTTTTTTCCACTTGTAAAGAGCTCGGTGTCTTGGAACCATTTGTCCACTTGCAAAATTAAATTACTATCTTCTTGGTAATGCCATTAGAGTTTAAAAAGGAATTTTTGAGCTGGCTACTTATTTTGCTTTATGTTATATCAGTGCATTAATCGTTCCTGGCTCAAGCCCAACAGCCTTTTACATGTTTTATGAAAATAAAACACCATTATCCAGTCCAATTCAGATCATACTCCAAATGTTTTCTTTTAGACTAAGAATTCAATATAACAAAGTTCCTGATAGCTCTGGTAAGATCTATTTATTGTGGGTTTCGGTCTTTACAGCAGACAGATAATGCAAAAGCATTTTGATTATCCTTTCTTAGCCATATCATTCACAAACCATCTTTGCTAATTATATTATTAAGACATTTCCATAACTGGTGGGAAGGGGGTTTAACTGATTTCTATTATTCTTGGCACTTGTGTGAAAGGATATTACATTCACGTGCATTAGAGATTGCTTATGAAAGATCAAGACAATAATAGCTGATCAGACGATAAAGGATCTCTTTTCTCCTCCCAGACAGGCTGTCTCTAACAGAAGAATACAGTTCATCAAATGTGTCTGCAGGTTGTCAAACACTGTGAGATTCGGGGACACTCTCTTATGCAACCATGGCCAACAACAAGCAGGTTTTTTGTAAGGGTTTTTTTTAAACCATAATACCCTCTCAGGAAATAATCACTCACTATGCTCTTCTGATGCTCTCTGTTTGGGAAGAAAAGAGGCATTTCATAGAATAATATATATATCCCTTTTGCAGGTCTACACAGATTCCATTATCCCGCAATAATAAATCATGTGCATGTTCCCAGAAGGTTTCCACTTAGGCTACATTATTAGGGAAAGAATGGCAAGTAGAAGGAACTTTACATAAACTAACCTTGCATCTGTTTTGCCATGGGTTTAGCATGAGTGAAAGGTGCAGAAGAGACAGGGCATTCCAGTTCTTGCATGGGAATGCCTCTCACTAAATAATGAAGCATTGCTCTTAAGTGTATTCTTGAAATAGTAGTGGCATTGACTGCGAGGAAGAGCTGGAATTAGGTCACTTACAAACTGCTCTGGAACTGCCTCTCTGTTTTATTAAAAAAAACAAATGTCTCTTGTTTTATAAAGGGTTTCATAACTGTGCAGAGCACACATTTCCAATCTGCATGTTGTGCTCTGCTAACCATTCATCACCTTATGATTAATGAGCCTTTAGGGGTTCTAATCAAACTGATATCATGTTACTAAAAAGCAATAGAAAGTGGATTACTTTGGCTAATGTTTTTCCAGTCTTTATGTTTCTACTGCACAGCAATATAGATTAAGCAGGTAAGGCGTTCCCTCTTTAATTGTGAGTAATCACAACATTTTTTGTGTTCTTGTAATGTATGTGCCAGCTGCTCCTTGGGGCAGCTCCAAGCTCTAGATGTTACGCATAGGTTAAGGTTCAGGTTTTCTGCTCGTGGGCTGCTTCTTTGCAATCTTGCAACTTGTCTTCATACACAACAGCAACCTGTGTCACAATAAGGGACCATTCTTTGAATGCCACTCATAAATGAGTCCACATAACTCTCAAGAGGATTTCCAGTCAATTACAATGCAGGATTGGCAGTGAAAAAAAAGAGTGACTAGAGTGCACATTGGTGATAAATTATTTTATCTATCTATACAAATACATCCTGCTTTAGTCACCTTCCACTGATATCTGGATCCCTAGAGTAGTTGGGCCATAGAACTTACATTATGAAATAGAACCATAAAGTCTACATTGTCATGAGAAAATTCCTTACAATAATTTATAGATCATGGGGCTAATCTCCAAATGTGCATCATGTAGGGAAACTGCATCAATTTGGGAATGCCAATCCATTGAAAATACTTCATTTAGAAAGCATGGAACAGGGTGCCAAGTGCAAAAAAACTGACACAAACTGCACCCTGCCCCTCACTTAACACACTTATCAACCATTACTGTATTCAAGAGGGGTGTGCTGGGGGCAGAATATAGGCATCTCATATTCAGACCCTTATTGCCCCCAACTTGTTAATAATGCAGATATGAAAGTTAGGGAGCACCAGCATGCACAGAGGCTTTGTACTACCTGGCCCTATGGACCACAGTGTTGAGCCTTGTACTGTATTTAGAAGAAGGTGCAAGGTGCAGGCTCTTCTAAAATCCTCTTATGCAAATGTTCTGTAACTGAGACCTAAGAAGGGCCACAATGGTGAGTATCAGAGGAATCAGCCCCAATTGCATGCAAAAATCTTACCTGGGCCAATTCATAACTCAGTTTAGCTATCAGGCATTATACGTTTTAGTCCTGCCTTTCCATTTAATGAAAGTTATTCACATTTGTTGTGAAACGGTAGACATAACTCTTTTGTGCATAGGACTTTTAGTGGTCCTTAGTGCTCCCACATTTTTTGTCTTCATAAATAGGTCCCTCTGTATATTGCATGAAAGTGTTGACTGCTGTTAGTGATGATTTGTGATCCCACTAGTCCAGCTACCTGAACAGGATTTTCCAGTCTTTTAATTCTCCTATGTCAGAGCCCCACCATGATTAATAATTTAGAGTCTTCGTTATAGAATATTACACTGGTAGACATTTACTAAGAGGTTGCATTGTGCAAGGGGCTGTTTTGACATTGTTGATATTGTAATTTGATACAGAAACCATAGTTGCTTTTTAGATACATGTAAAACACGTGGCTTATTTATCTGGACTGGTGGCTTTTCAACACTGAGACACTGCAGTTCCCTTATAAGCAGAAACAACTTACTCCAGCTCTGCACTGCTCATTGCTCTGTCAATTCCACTTTGGGATTGCTCACAATAAAATAAGGTATAACCCAATCTGGGTGTAAAAGTGCCTTTCCAGCTAGTACAGGTGGAACATGGGTCACACTGGACTCTCTTACCCAGATGAGCCCTTGCTAAGTGGAGGAGAAAAGAGAGGGTGTTGTGAAACCGGACTTCTCTGCTTCTGTGTAGAAATATAAATAGAATGCTAGAGATTTTTGCATACAAAACAAAAGGAGTTTTTATTGAAACCACACCACAGGGTTAATACTCATAGATCAATAAGGTAGTATTATATGCAACCAGATATATATATAGGTAAAGCAAGGTTATGTGACACCACTAGATAAATGCTCAGAAATCACTGATCTAGTGTTATTGTTGTGCATTCAGATGCAGTCATAGGTAAAGCAAGGTTATGTGACACCACTGTGGAAATGCATGTCAGGTAACCGTTGTCCTAAAAGCTAATAGCTTCTAGGGAGTCCAGGAACAACTGTAAAAACACCCCTTTAAAGGAGAAGCAACCCCAAAAGTTAAAAAAACCCTAATTTACATAGACCCCCCTCTCTCCCACCCAATGTTATCCTGGGCTAATGCCCCTAAGTTTTTACTTACCCCTCCGTCTAGATTCTGTCCAGCAGAGTTCACGGGCGCCTTCTTCTTCTCTTCAGTAATTTTCTGTTTTGCAAAACTCACGAAAATTGCCGAATTGACGGTCTCATTCCGAAGATTACCGAAGTGGCTGAAGATGCCTGAACTCCGATGCCTGAAGCTCCACCGAGGGGTAAGTAAAAAGTTTGGGCTATTTGCCTGGGGTAACACTTAGGCTGAGGGGAGGAGGGAAGGGGGGGTCTATGTATAGTAGGGTTTTTTTTAACTTCTGGGTTTGCTTTTAACGCTGGCATTTTTTCATTTTAGCTGGCGCAGAGTGAGGGAAGGCGTTTGGGGAGGTCGGTCGCCGCAAAAACTACGCGATTTGTCGCCAAGCGACCAAATCTCCCCAAAACGCCCAGTGTGGCCTGACCCTTAAGGCTACCAGCTAATAGTCTGGATCCTACCAGTGGAAACTGTTCTGGGAGCAATATTTAGCCCAGTAATACCTAAGGAGAGCTACCTCCAGTTACAATCCTTTGGTGGAGAACAAAGTTGCTCTTTCTAGCAAAACTAGTCTAAAGTTTAGCTGGACAAAACTTCATTTACAGGGTCCCTGTTCACTGACCTGCTCCCCAGGCATATCCACTTGGGTCAGAAGAGGGAGGTCAAAGAGCAAGAACCCCTTTCCAATCACTATATTAAAGATTCACAGGAAGTGACCACTAACTCTATGGACCAACAACAAAGATATGTAAATAAGATTACTTACACCAACAATGGTGTAGAAGAACAAAACACAAGACCAACACAATATCAATATACTGTATGAAATAATGAAAAAAATAAATAAACACTTGCAACTTTTTTACAACCATTCGTGGGTGTCTAGCTATCCAAGATTACTCAAGCACATTAACTAGAGAAGATCCCGGGGGTCCCTTTCTCGGTATTACTCAGGCATGTGCCTGGATGCAAAGAAATAGAGATAGAACTGCGCACTGTGCATTGTGCTAGGATTAACTACTTTACAAGAACCAGGAAGTTGGAAAAATTAAGCAGTTTCAGTTTATACATTTGACAAAGTTTGCATACTACCCATTTTATATGGAAAGTATATTTCATTCTTGCAAACAGGTCATTAATGAATATAGTTAATGTTTTGATTGTCTTCAGTATGGAAATGGTTAAGCAGACATCAATAAAAATAATGGCCCAATCATGTTTGCAGCATTAAGGATAAGAGTCAGCAGGACCCTAATGGAAGGTTAGCATCTACTCTGTCACATCGTATTAGAAGTTCAGCTTAGGGGTTGGAAGGGGAAAACATTTTTTACTTCCTTGTTTTGTGACAAAAAGTCACGCGATTGCCCTCCCCGCCCCTAATTTGCATATGCAAATTAGGATTCGGATTCTGTTCAGCCGGGCAGAAGGATTCGGCCGAATCCGAATCCTGCTGAAAATGGCCGAATCCTGGCCGAATCCCGAACCGAATCCTGGATTCGGTGCATACCTAATTTCTTTCCTTCTATTGTGTACACATGGGCTTCTATATCAGACTTCCTGCCTTCAGCATAAACCTCCTTGCCCTGGGCGTGAGCATGCTCGGTTTGCTGCTCCCCCCCACCCCCCTTCTCTGCTGTAATCTCAGCCCAGATGTAAGCAGGGAGAGCAGGAAGTGATGTCACACCAAACTAATATGACAACTGCTATCCTAAACAAACAGAAAGCCTCTAGAGCTTTTTACTCAGGTATGATAAAACATTCTACAGAATAAATATAGCATTGTAGCTTGCACTATTGCAGCTAATCTATTGGCAATAAAATGCCTCCGTAGCTTTCCTTCTCCTTTAATAGTATGCATTTTTTAGGCTGTAGAATACAATTGGGGCAGTTACCTTTCCCTGTACTACTCAGAATGAAGGCAAATATTCCTAACCCCCTTTTTTATGTTTTGCTAAACCTGTGATATTTGATGCCCCTTTTAATAATATAAGTCACAATAACCTACAGATATTGGAGAAAAAAAAGGATCTGTTGTACTTGACTTCCAAGGGGCCCATACAGTACTGTGTACACAAGAAGCACAATATAAAAAGCACAATTTAAAAATAAATGGGCTTATAAATTGAACATACAGAATTACAAACAAAGCAACCAATAACTGAAACAAGAGGTGAAGAGGGCCCTGCCCAAAAGAGCTTACAGTCTGCGGCCTGGTGTGGACTAAGCCTTAAGCTTGGGACAAAATTTTATTTAGTTATTAAAATGTGTGTGTGGGGGCAGTTTTGGAATTATAGTGTTCTTCTAAAAAGATATCAGACCTGACAATGCCCAAGGTTATATCTACAATGAAGACACAAAAAATCCTGGCAGTATGAATTTCAAATCTATGAAACAAAACACCACAGCCTTAAGGCTTAGCTACCCAGGTTCAGTTCCCACTAGTCTGCTTGACACACAAATAATGTAATAAATGTAGTATATCTCACCTGAAGGTAGAAGTTGAAAAGAGGCAGCAGCACCATAGATCAGAGACAAACCAGTATAGTAAGATCTACAAGCGCTGGCAGCCAGGTAATGCTCATGGTAATATTCTTTTCTTAAATAAGCTAGTACGGTATTCAAAAAAGTTTTGTCTGGTTGTTTTTGTGTGTGTTTTTTTCAAAACTTAGCAAACAGGCCCCCCCATGTGGGTAATTTATTAGCAAATAAAATGTATTTTATAAATCATACATAATTAGGTCAAAATTGTACATTCTTTTAAATCTAACCCCCATATGTAATAAAAGCCACCAGAGACACAGGATGCGATTCGGGGAGATTAGTTGCCCAGCGCGAGTGTTTTTATACAGGTCATGGAACTGCGAGGTAATTTCCTCATATGTTACAACAGGGGGTACTTTATTTATTATAATACACAAGTTTTAGTGAGTCATGTGACAGAAATGACATCGCTACTCACTGTTTATAACTGATGACACAAGTTTTAGTGAGTCATGTGACAGAAATGACATCTCTACTCACTGTTTATAACTGATGACATCAGTACATACCGTTTATAAGGATATGATTTACAAGATATTCATGGCTTTTGTGTATTATATATATATATATATATATATATATATATATATATATATATATATATATATATATATATATATATATATATGAAAATATGTTGTTTTTTTTTACTTTATTGTTAAGACATGTAGAAAAAATTGCAACATTTCAGAGCTTCAAGCTCCTTTCTCAAGCCCCAATTGTTGAAAAGTATACCCACACTTTTAGGTGCAAATTTATCAAAGTATGAATTTAGAATTCACCAAAATAAAACTCCCTTTCTATTCATTCCTATGGGATTTTTAAAAGCATATTTATCAAATATCAAACATATTTAACAAACTCCATTGTTAAATACGATTCTAAAAATCCCATAGGAATGAATAGAACATGTGTGAGTTTTCCTATGGTGAGCTCTAATCTCACATTTTGATAAATCTGTCCCTTAAACTGGCCATAGATCCAAAGATCCGATCGTTCGAATCCTCGAGCGATCGGACTTCCCCATCTCCCGACCTGCCACTAACCATTCCGATCAAATAAAATAGTAAAAGAACAGATCAGCCGATGTTCTGCCCCTGACAGCAATCATACGAAAGTTATGTCCGACAAAACTAGTGACAGAAATCTTTTAACCTGTCTGATCGACCAAATGACCTATCTCCACCGGACGAAAAATGTCGGGACTCTTCACACACGGTCCGAAAATCGTACGAATCGAGGATGTGGATCTTGCATCTATGGCCAGCTTTAGGGCAGGGGCACATTAGTTGCTTCTTCCTCAGGCGACTAATCTCCCCAAACTGCCAGCTAGAATCTATTTCGCCGGCAGGATGGCACTTTGAGTGCTTAGTTTTCACTTCAGGCGACTTCGGAAAATGAATCGCTCCGAGTGCCATCCTGCTGGCGGGAGGCAGTTCGGGGGAATTAGTCGCCCGAAGAAGAAAAGATTTGTCCCCCAGTAGCTTTGTGTGCCCCTGCCCTTAAAGTCCCTTCTCCACCCTCAGCACCACCCTTTATTTAGACACAGTTTTAACTCCTGCAACACCATACTGAACCACACTGTCAGCTTTCTACCAAATGCAATATACACAGTTCACAAATGATCCTCAACACTAAAAACGTCCACCTAATGACAACTGTTTCCATCCCTTCACTATAATACAGGGAGTGCTTGAGTTACATACACCCAATTTACATACAACTCACACTTACATACAGGGGCTATTACAGTAACATACTATGGTTTGCTTGGCCTTTATTAGCATTTAGCTTTAATAAACCACCTGCCCCAATCCCCTCTGGTGTGTGTTGGCTACTGCAGAGCACAGAAAGGTAAAAATAAATATTATCTTAAGACAAACATCTGTCTTGTTGCATTTAATAAGTAAATTAAAATGTTTCAACTTACATACAAATTCAAATTCCAGAACCAACCTACAGACCCTATATCGTACGTAATCCGGGGACTGCCTATATAATTAAACAAATGCTGTTAGATCATATTCCTGGTTCATACCATGAGGTTCAATTGTCTACAGTATGTATATCCAATATTTTTCAGGCTTCTGTATAAACAAATTACCTCTATTACTAAAAACCTAAGGGATGCAATGGAATGTCTGCATTCATGAAAATGAGCTGACAGCGGCAACTTTAAATAATCAGTATTAGAATTGTAGACTGTAGATTGTGTTGACTGACCCTATCTTTAATCTGTGTCATCTCTCCTACATAAATGTAACCCACATAGGCACTATATACTGCATATTCAGTCAGACAAGTATAGTGGCCATTATTGGCATGTTTTCTGCCTGAGTATGGATGTGTGAAATACAAGGTCTAAATCACACGTCACATCACATACCATTACATGTAGGAGCCAAAACCTGCTGTTGGGAGATCACACTAAATCCAAAATCTGCCCTTACTAGGCGATCCCACAAATTGCAGGCATGGATGTCTATATGATAAGAGGAGGGACTCTTAAACTCTTCTATTCCTGGGTATGCTCTTGCCAGAATGCCCCAGTGCTTGTTAACAATATGGTATTTTTTCAGCAGAGCTGGATAGAATGTAGGTACAAATGGAAAACGTTTCCGATTATAATCTCTCTGCTTAAAGTCAGTTAGTAAGGATACTCTATCTATCTGTCTTACTGTGGTGGCACACGTGGCTACTCGGGGAGATTAGTTGCCCATAGTGATGGGTGAATTTGCGCCGTTTCGATTCGCTGAAAAATTCGCGAATTTCGTGCGAAATTCGCGAAACAGTGAAAAATTTGCAAAATGGCGAAAAATTCATGAAACGGCACCTGCGTCTCGTTTTTGATGCCGGAGCCCATTTTTTATGCCAGCGCCTGTTTTTGCCGCAAATTTTCGATTGCGTTTCGGGAATTTATTCGCTGCCAGCGAATCGCGCAAATTCGCACCTGCCGAATAAATTCGCCCATCACTAGTTGCCCAGCCTCATGAGGCAACTTTGTGCGACTTCGGAAAACAAAGCGTTCCGAGTGCCATCCCACTGGCGATTTACATTCTAGCCGGTGAGAAGATTTCAGGGAGATTAGTCGTTCAAAGAGGCTATTTGGCACTGGGTGACTAATCTCCCCAAATATCAGCATGTGTTACCATCCTCACTCTTTGTAATTCATCTTGGAAGTGAATCAGACAGATACCCAATCTGTGTAAACTTCTGGGTCATCTCATTCAATCTACAATTGTTCTTCCTCAATCACAATTCTCTTAACACAAAGAAATTGTGACCTGGATAAAGAAAGATATACTGTATACTCAAGGAGACCATAAAATAAACTCACCATTGATTTATCCAGTGGTAGATCCTTAGAAGATGCAAGGCATTACTTGAGCTGAGAAGAAAGCAAGTTTCAGTTGAAGGTGCAAAAGATGTTACAGTGAGAGCTGTGAAGTTGTGGAATTCTCTAGAATATACATAAGATAGCTTCAAGAAGGGGTTGTTTACCTTTAAGATAGGTAGAAAATACAAGATTACTGAAAGCAAGTCCAAAACTGATCCAGGAAATTGTCTAACTGGCCTTTTGGAGTCAACAATAAATGTGAGCGGTTACACAGGTTTCAATTGGAGCAAAAATTTGAGCTTGATGATCGTTTTCCCTTTTCAATCGCAAGTGCTATGTTATTACGTAAGCGAAGCAAAGTTCCAACAATCTGAAATTTCAGTTATGTGCTATGTTTAATTATGTATTTTCAGCTTGAGTTTAAGGCTGTTATGGAAAGTTATGCCCAAAGTCTATTGGAAAGAAGCCAAACAAATAGCTTATTAACAATATACTGCTTATTTGTTTGCCTATCCATACATTCAGAAAAAGGAAAAATGATGGTTACATGCAGGCATATATATTAGGAAAACAAAAACAGTGGATGACTCTGCTAAATCGGGTAATAGAATAAAAAAATTGGCAGCTGCTACTATAACTAAAGTTACCCAAGTGACATGAGCCTTAGTGACAGTCTGTAAGTAATGGAAACAACTGACGAAATTATTTATAAGTAGGGTTAATCTTTCATCTTAAAGAACCATCAAAGGATAAAGCCATAGATGGCATATGAATCAAGCATCCTTACACTACATATTTGAATGTATAGATATGAGTGGAAGCTGCCATATTGCTTTGTAAAGGTAACTATTGAAGTAACAAATACAACTGCAGTAAAAATATTTTTTTTACCATAGCTAATGTTGTTCACGAAAAAATAGAAATGCTTTACAATAGTCTGTGGGCATTACTTAAACATCCCACAGGTGTTTGTGCTGGAGCCCTAAAGAGAATAAAATTTCACCTCTTGGTAGAGTCCTGCATGGGTTCAGTTGGGCAAAACTGTGTCCAACCCAGACCTGCTGACCTACACCCACTACCCCACTATACCCCTACCCACACCTGCAAGGGTTTACTTTACCACCCAACCCTTGGATCCTGAAGTTATGTCACAGTGAACCGGATGAGACAGCATTGCGAAAGGTGGATCAGTGAGGTAAAGGAAACAAATTTGCTAGATCGGTGATGGTGGGTGGGTGGCAGGGTTAGGCCCATAGCTGAAACTGATACCCATGCAGGGTACTCGCGGACTGCTTGATGAATTGGGAAACCTGACATTTTCCAGGTATATCACATGTACCGAAACCACTGCAGGTCACTACCTCTTGAAACTGATCTATGAAGGTCTTGTACCCATGGGATTTCAGTGCAGGCTGCAGAGCACAACACTTTGCAAGGCAACTCCCTACTTGTACCTCTATGTGCACGGCTATCCTGCATCTTGCATTGGCTGATGTGCAAACTATGGGGGGTCAGGGTAACAGTCACTTACCTCCCCAGGCCACACCTTTTGAATACACTTCCGCTGTGCTGTATTCATAGGAAAGACACAGGTCATTTTGCCTAAGGGTACAACATGCAGAAGAAGGGTGCTTAAACATGAAGTTTGCTCCCACATTTTGCACTATACACCCTGTGCTTAATAAAAGGAGGTGCTACATCGTCGTTTGGTACATTAATGTCTTCTTTAGGAAATTTAAATATAAGTATGGGAAATGGGACCTTTTATCCAGAATGCTTGGGACCTGGGGTTTTCCGGCTAAAGGATCTGTCTATAATTTGGATCTCCATACCTTAAGTCTACTAAAAAAATCATTTAAACCTTAATTAAGCCCAAAAGACTGGTTTTGCCTCCAATATAGATGAATTATATCTTAGCTGAATTCAAGTACAATGTCCTGTTGAAATATTACAGAGAAACAGGAGATCATTTTTCAAAATTTGCATTATTTGATTAAAATGGCAGTCTAAGGGAGATGACATTACTGCAATTTGGAGCTTTTCAGATAATGGATCACATACCCGTAGAAGATTAACATAACATAGTATAGTTTTGTTTTAAGATGGGATTTTAGGCTCTCAACAGAAAAACAAGAATTTTGCCAAGTAGTAGATATTTTAAAGTAAATTTCTTCCCCTCATTCTATAAATTACAATTTTTTCGAGCTTGCCACGTAGTTTTTAGCCACACGAATCATTGCGAATGACTGAGGCTCAAACGAAACCATGACGCTCGTGTGTGCGTATGTGAGGATGGGTGTTAGATGCCACTGGAATTCAGCATAAACATGTAGGACATGGTCACATTTTGCAAATGGACACAAAAGAATCAAAACACCATCACACTTGTGTACAGGACCCCTTCTGTTCATACCATACAAACAGCGAGCTGTTGAGTGGCTAGTAAATGAGCACTGGGAAATGAAGACGCACTGGTCCCTTTTCTCTTGGCGATTTAATAGCTTCCTTCATTCTTCGCCTCTCTCATGTTACTGAAAGAAGGTAATTTTTTTTTCCTGCCCATTTACTAATGCTCATTAAAGATTGGAAGGAACAAACAATGCTACCCCTCTGAGGCTACCATTCAAAGCCACTCTACATCTCACTGTTCGAATACTTGAGACAAATTAATTATTCCTTAGTGAAAAGTATACAATTCCAACTCTTTATTTTCATTGGTGAGGGGGTGATTGCATATTGCTGAAAAGCCATCAGCGCAGTGGGAAAATCAGACAAATATATATTTGCCAAAGAATATAAGGAATTACTATTAATGATATTTTATGCCAGGTTTGTATTGCACTCTTTTGAGAATTGCCGTCAAACCAATGAAAAAATGAAGGGTATTTATATTCAGCATTGCAATTGTACATGACATTTTGGAACATGACATTAAGGTTATCAAAAAAAGTTGTTGCTGAACTAAAACACCCTAAAATCCGAGCACTTCAGGCACTATAGCAATGGAAGGAAGAGTGTGCTATGAATAATACTGATACAAATATAAACACCAAATTGTCACCTTGTCTGCAATTTTAAACATTCTGCATTATTTATAGAAAAGTATGTTTGTTACCCAAAATACTTTTATTCACAATATAGTCCAACTCATGAAAATGCATTATTAAAAACAATGACCCGAGAGTGCATGGATGATTGTTTATATAAGAAATTTAGGGATAGTTACATAGTTACATAGTTACATAGTTAAATTGGGTTGAAAAAAGACAAAGTCCATCAAGTTCAACCCCTCCAAATGAAAACCCAGCATCCATACATACACCCCTCTACTTTTAATTAAATTCTATATACCCATACTAACTATAGAGCTTAGTATCACAATAGCCTTTGATATTATGTCTGTCCAAAAAATCATCCAAGCCATTCTTAAAGGCATTAACTGAATCAGCCATCACAACATCACCCGGCAGTGCATTCCACAACCTCACTGTCCTGACTGTGAAGAACCCCCTACGTTGCTTCAAATGAAAGTTCTTTTCTTCTAGTCTAAACGGGTGGCCTCTGGTACAGTGATCCACTTTATGGGTAAAAGGGTCCCCTGCCATTTGTCTATAATGTCCTCTAATGTACTTGTAAAGTGTAATCATGTCCCCTCGCAAGCACCTTTTTTCCAGAGAAAACAACCCCAACCTTGACAGTCTACCCTCATAATTTAAGTGCATGGATGATTGTTTATATAAGAAATTTAAGGCAATTCCCTGCCAGGAGATTTGATCACAAATTTCCTGGATTGCAATAGGAAAACCTACTACAGAAATGGGATCTGTTATCCAGAAAGCTCTGAATTATGCAAAGCCATCTCCCATTTTATCTAAATAATCCAAATTTTTTTAAACTGATTTCCTATTTCTCTTAATAATAAAACAATACCTTGCACTTGATCCAAACTAAGATATAGGGGCACATTTACTTAGCTCAAGTGAAGGATTAGAATTAAAAATACTTTGAATTTCAAAGTAATTTTTTGGCTACTTCCACCTTCGACTATGACTTCGACTTGAACGATTCGAATTAAAAATCGTTCGACTATTCGACCATTCGAACGTCGAAGTACTGTCTCTTTAAAAAAATCTTCGACCACCTACTTCGCCACCTAAAACTTACTGAGGTACAATGTTAGCCTATGGGGGTATTTTTTTATCGAAGGAAAATCGTTCGATTAGTGAATTAAAATCCTTCGAATCGTTCGATATTTCCTACGATCTTTCGAACGAACGAATTGCGATAAATCCTTCGCCTTCGAAGTCGAAGGATTTTACTTCGACGGTCGAATATCGAGGGTTAATTAACCCTCGATATTCGACCAATAGTAATTGTGCCCCCTAATGAATCCTTACTGGAAGCAAACCTATTGGGTTTATTTAATGTTTACATGACTTTCTAGAAGTCTTAAGGTATGAAGATCCAAATTACAGAAAGATCCATTATCTGGAAAACCCAGGTTCCATGTATTCTGGATAACATTTCCCATACCTGTAGTAGCCTCAACAGGCCAGAAATTCATTTTTCTAGGGTATCGCCTGAGATCTTCTATGAAATCCAGACCCTTCTAAGCACTGATTGATTTGTACCCACCTGATGGCTGCCCTGAGCTCTATACCTGATAACCACCCCTTGGGGTCATCCTTTAATGCACCTGTACATCAGACACCACTATGCTTGCAAGCTCTGAAGGATAGGGGTATGCTATCTCTGATAATGTCAATGTACATTACTGTGTATACTTTTAATACTACATATAATGTACAGTATAAATCGTAATGATATATTTGTATGGATAAAGGCAATCATAAACTGACTTTTCTGCGTGGAGTGTTAATCATATTGCTGTGCTCCGGCACACAAAGGGTTAAGGGAAAAACTGAAATCCCTGTCTCCAGGAACTGAAGAGGAATTAATTTGTGCGGTTGGTAGAGAACAATAAACTGCAGAGTAGAAATTCTCTGGAGAGTCTAACTATGTACACACAGTGGAAATGTCTTTATACAATCAGCATCATCTCTGGATATCCTTTTCCCCGTCTTGTTTGTTTTTTTCTTAGCTGTCCTCGTATTTGAGAAGCTTAGAAGGTACCCTTCCTTGCCCAGACAGACTGCTGAGGGGGAGCACCACAATAAACCACCGGATGGTGCCTGTTTTGGCAGGGATGGGGTTATTCCCCCTATCACCCACTATAATGCCTAATCTGAAGGCCCAGTGCATTGAAGGGGTCCCGCTCTCCTTTCATCTTCCGTAATGAATCCAAGCGCAGTTATTTACTCATGCTAGATTGCTCTTGACATCACCTTTCTCTTGCACTTTAAAGAGTCCCGAGAGGAATCCACTGCAGACTCCAAATGGACAGAGGATACATTTGGAAACCATTTTATCCCTCAATTACCAAGTGAGACGTATGGAAAAGATTTGCACTCCCTAAGAGTTTGCAAAGCAATTAGGCCATGGAAGCCTGAGAACAAGTGACACGATTTGAGCATGCATTGGTTAAAGGAGCAATTAGGCGGCCCGCACCGCATCCATGTGTACTTTATGTGCTGGCAAACACTGTAACTTTGTCAGAGGATTTATTATCTGCGTGCAAATTAGCTGTGCCGTTTCTTTAATAACATGCTGAATAGGGGAGCACAAAAAATAATGCATCATTTCTAGACTGCTTTTTTAAAAGAAGATGGTTTCGACAGATGTTCATTAACATGGAAAAGAAAGAACACGCAATTGGCATCTATTATTAAGGAATAATGACAATTAGCATGTAGTATTAAATAATAATGAAGTTGAAATGTAATGAGCAAAGTCATTTGCATGCAGAGAGTTTGCATTGTCCAGCTTTGAAGACGGAGCAATGTCTGTTTTTTTTTTTATTTACCGGTATTTAAGAGAATAAATTGTAAGCAGGCACGGCTGTAAGTAAGGCTGAGAAGAACTGATGTTTATAGCTGCATGGTTCATATAAGACTCCTGTTGGTGGTAAGGAGTAGGGATGTAGCGAACTGTTCGCCGGCGAACTAGTTCGCGCGAACTTCGACTGTTCGCGTCCGCCGAATGTTCGCGAACGTCGCGCGACGTTCGCCAATACGAGTTCGCGTTCGATTCGAACAAAAATCGTTCGACCATTCGACCATTCGATTCCTTCGACCGCTAAAATCGAAGGATTTTCGTTCGAATCGAACGATCGAAGCCATTCGATCGAATGAAATCATTCGATCGAATGGCTTCGATCGTTCGATTCGAACGAAAATCCTTCGATCGAACGATTAAAATCCTTCGATCGTTCGAATCGAACGATTTTGCGGATGTTCGAAGTTCGCGAACTGTTCGCGAACTGTTCGCATTTTTGCCGGTGTTCGCGAACGGCGTTCGCGAACACATAAACGGCAGTTCGCTACATCCCTAGTAAGGAGTTACTAAGCAGTTACATTTTTGCAGGTCTGTTCCACAAACTAACTTTAAAGGGGTGGTTCACCTTGTAGTTAACTTTTAGTATGTTATAGAATAACTAATTTTATGCAACTTTTAAATTGATCTTCATTTTTCTATTGTTTTTGAATTATTTGCCTTCCTCTTCTGACTCTTTCCAGCTTTCAAATAGGGGTCACTCACCCATAAATGCTCTGTAAGGCTACAAATGTATTGCTATTGCTACTTTGTATTACTTATCTTTCTATTCATGCCCTCTCTTGTTCATATTCCAGTTTCTTATTAAAATCAATGCATGATTTCTAGGGTAATTTGGACCCTAGCAACCAGATTGCCAAAAGTAAAAACTGGAGAGCTGCTGAATAAAAAGCGAAATAACAGTGGGATAATACACCACACATTGCCAGGCTTTGGCATGTAAAAACCAGCATACATTTTTACACATTTTTACACCGGAAGCAATGTAAAAAAATGGCGGCAACTCTGGCATTCTCATGGAGTAAAATTACACACACTTTGATAAATTTGCTATTTATTTTACACAGCTTTTTACACCGTTTTTTGTTTTTTTTGGGAGAATTTAGTTTTACATAGCATAATAAATAAGGGACACCAGGGGCCCACCAAAAAACTTTAGACCAGGGGCCCACAGTAGTATTTTTCTTCCTCTCTTCACTCAACCCCTATTCTCCTATTCTCTTTTCTTTACTTACTATAATCTATTATTCCATATATTTGGCCTCTCTTTTTAATTTAGCCTAGAATAAGGGAAAGGCCATAAAAAAGGCCAACTGTTTAGAAGCAGGGGGGCCCACTGACATCTGGGCCCACCGGAAGTTTTCCTGGTATCCCGGTGGGCCAGTCCAACACTGGCTACAGAGTAAGCAGAGCCTGTGACTGGAGGGGGCCCAGGAGGTATAGGGGCCCCATGAGCCCCTAATTAATGAGCAATTGCAAGATATATTGATAAAACAGGTCAACCTCTGATTATGTTGGGGGCCCTAAAATGAATTTGCTGTGGGGCCCAGTATCATCTAGTTATGCCATTGCTCTGCATAATACTAAAAGTTAATTTAAAGATGAACAACCCCTTTAAACAAGATAACTCACTTGATTCTCTTTAGCAGCTACAAAATACATGCAATTGTCTCTAGTTGCATTCCATGGAAAACAAGAGTGCAGGGCTCATCCGTTTACATGTATGATAATATGCACCAGTGCAGTTGCTGATAGAAACCAATTTGTAATTTAGTTTTGATTAGACTAGAAGTAGTTTGAAAATGAAATTATAGGCCTCATTGATTGCTACTGTTAATGGCACTGGTGCAGTTTATCAACTATCTTTGTAAGTAACCCCCAGTTTGTTAGAAACAATTCATGTGTTTGATTATCACCCAATGACATTAGCATAAGGCTACTGGCAAATTATGTGTGTTTTGCCACCCATGCAATTTCTAGCATGCAGACAGGTGGGAAAGATACCTTTGCATTGGCAATAATGGTAATCAAACAACAATATAGTTACCATTATTGCCAATTTTCCAGCATTTTGCCACGCACCAGTGAGTTAGAAACGCTCCGTGTGTCTGACAAGTGTGGCCCCAGATCAGCCACTGAAAATGTAAAATGGCAAAATGTTGTGTGATGCTGTGAATATATGTTCTGTAAGAGTAAAAATGATACCCACACAAGGCTTTGTTTATCACAATGCAAAAATAAAAGTGAGAGACTGTTTAGAATACTGATTGTAAACAACATCTTGAAATCTATTTAAACCATTCTGGTTATTCAAGATGGCAGCTAAAGTTATATTTTAAAAATGCTCAGATTATCTGACAAGACAAGATATACATGGTGATGTATCAGGAAAAGGTTAAAACAGGTTACTCAGTAGGCATAAGCGATTATGAGAAAATAGAGAACATCATCCAGGATGAAACACAATCAGTCACTGGCTGTTGCCCATTAGTAACCATTGCCCATCTAGGCAACTGTATATTCAGATCCACTTCACATTAAACCCAACTGTGCTAATGCTTATACATTTCAGGACAACCACATAATAGCTGCACTTAGTCGTTCTTCTTTCTCTTTACTTCTAAAGATCCTCACTCATTACTGAATTATGGAAAACTGACATATAAAATATCTATATAGAACCAAAGATCAGATGTAAGCATTGCACTATTAGTGATATGAACACCTGCTGTCATATGTTATCTTTTCATATCAATTCATTCCAGTTGATACTTTAATTCTATACTTCAAACAATATACTCACAATATATAATGTAGGTTAAACTGTGATCTGTCAACTGTGAAGTCCATCCTTCCTTGCGTACATATAGTCAATGTAACCCAAGGACACTAACTGCAGGGCTAGGGAAATAATCAGGAGTACTCTATAAAAAGACTACACACCTAGTCCTAAATCAGGAAACCAAAAAAGACACAAAGTAAAATGTTTCTCTTACAATACTGATGTATTATGTAGGATCTCATGGCCTTGTATTCAGGGGGTAAACCAGGCACCATTTTTTTTTAGATCTATCATGTGTTGCAGTGCAGGAAGAAATGCAAGTCTGTATTTTCTATTAGGCTGTAGGCATTATATACTTAGGGGCACATTTACTTAGCTGGAGTGAAGGATTAGAATAAAAAATACTTTGAATTTCGAAGTATTTTTTTGGCTACTTCGACCTTCGACTTCGAATCGAACGATTCGAACTAAAAATCGTTTGACTATTTGACCATTCGATAGTCGAAGTACTGTCTCTTTAAATAAAACTTCAACCACTGGTCTGTAAGAGGCCTTAGAGGTCGTAAATGACCCCCTATAGTCCTAACCCCCATAGTTCGGCCACATTTAAGACTTAATTTGTCTTGTAGGATGACGAAAACCCTTTGTGCCCTGACCACTCTGCCACACAGTTCTTGAAAGATTAACCTAAGATTAAGCTACATGCATCAAACATATTATACATTTTAATATAAGATTTAAATACATATAACTGGGGCCCAGCGTGGCTTACTTCTAATTTATTTATTCCTTCTGTTTTGTGAGAGTTCAAAAGAACATTCAGAATAAAAAGCAGCAGTTACCATTTAACGTGCCTATTATCCTCTCAGAGTGAAAATGTTTACACGCTATATAAGTGTATACAGATATATATTTATTTATTATTGCTTACCCTTCCACCCCCACAGTAATGCATCTGTCTTCTGATGTTAAAAGACAAGCTCCAGTGTCTTCTTTGCTGTGATACATAAAAGCACTCTAGTCATTTGCTGCTTGGTAATAAAATAAAGGCAATCCGTGCAGCTATCTTGGCATAAGGAATATAAAAAAAAAGGCATTCTCTATGGAATCTCATCACAGGAAAAGGCCACCAATTCCCTTCCATCCTGGGAAACAGAAGGACAATGGCTTACTGTATTTGGAAGGACTGATGGCTATTTATCAAAGGCAATTTAAAAGATATATGATTTATACTCAGGATTATATATAAGGACGCTAATGTGTTTACCTATTGAACATTTTCAATCTAAACTTCAATTATTATACATGCAGCCAGAGTCAACTGGGCGTAAGGATTTTAGATACTGTAAATGGAAAAGCACTTGAAAACAGTTTTAAGAAATGAATTCTCCGCATGGGTGAACTAGGAAAAGCAGATGTTGGGGTTCTTTGAATGATACTCAGAGAACACTGTTGAAAGTAGCGTTGGTCTACTATAACGTTCAGCAGAAACATTTACAGAAGCCTGCTGTTGTTTTAAACTATAATACCCAGCATCCCCCCTGAGAGCCAAGAATTCACATGCTGCAAACACGCAGAATTAAAATCCCAATAAAATAATCAACAGATTTGTTTATGGATATTCATGCCTGGGTCTAAAAGCATACTCATAAAGGAACTGTTCACTAATTTAATTGATGGCGCTTTACTGCACATGGAATCTGACTACAGTAATTATACACTGCCATGCAAATGTATTCACCCCCTTGGCTTTTTACCTATTTTGTTACATTCCAACCTGTAATTTAAATGTTTCTTAATCGTATTTTATGTGATGGATCTGCACAAAATAGTCTAAGTTGGTGATTGAAACGAGAAAAATATATAAAAAAAAGAATTTAAAAAAATAAAAAACTGAAAATTGCCATGTGCATTTGTATTCAACCCCTTTGCCATGAAGCCCCTAAAAAATCCTGGTGCAACCAATTACTAGTGATGGACGAATTTATTCGCCAGGCGCAAATTCGCTGCAAATTTGCGCGATTTCTCGTTGGCGAATAAATTTGCGAAACGGTCGTGAAAATTCGCTACCGAAAGTTCGCTGGCATCAAAAAAAAATTGGTCGCCGGCGTCCAAAAACAATGGACGCCGGCGTTAAAAAGGGGGCGTTGGCGTCAAAAACTGGACGCCGGCATCAAAAACTAGATGCCGGCACAGTTTTGCGAATTTTTCGCCGTTTCGCGAATTTTGCACGAAATTCGCATGAAACTGTGCAAATTCGCCCATCACTACCAATAACCTTCAAAAGTCACAATTCGTGAAATGAAGTCCACCTGTGTGCAATCTTAGGGGCCGATTCACGAAGGGTCGAATTTCGAAGTTAAAAATACTTCGAAATTCGACCCTCGAATTGAAATCCTTCGACTTCGAATATCGAAGTCGAAGGATTTAGCGCAAATCGAAGGATTTTAATCAAACGATCGAAGGAAAATCCTTCGATCAAAAAAAGGTTAGCAAGCCTATGGGGACCTTCCCCATAGGCTAACATTGACTTCGGTAGCTTTTATCTGCCGAAGTAGGGGGTCGAAGTTTTTTTTAAAGGGCAAGTACTTCGACTATCGAATGGTCGAATAGTCGAACGATTTTTACTTCGAATCGTTCGATTTCGTTCGACTTCGATCGAATTCGATCGAATTTAACCAATTCGATGGTCGAAGTACCCAAAAAATACTTCGAAATTCGAAGTATTTTTCATTCGAACCCTTCACTCGAGCTGAGTGAATCGGCCCCTAAGTGTCACATGATCTGTCAGTATCAACACACCTTTTCTGACATCGTACCACAACAAACCTGCCAAGAGAGGGCCACCCACCAAAACTCACAGACCGGGCAAGGAGGGCATTAATCAGAGAGGCAGCACAAAGACCAAAGGTAACCCTGAAAGAGTTGCAGAGTTCCACAGCAGAGACTGGAGTATCATTGTTTCTCTGATTGTGGGATTGACCTGAAGGCCAGTTAGGGTGATAAATGGGTGTTTGCCCTCCTAGATAAACATGATAGCCCAGCTTAAAGGGATACTGTCATGGGAAAAAATGTTTTTTTTCAAAATGCATCAGGTAATAGTGCTGCTCCTGCAGAATTCTGTACTGAAATCTGTTTCTCAAAAGAGCAAATTGATTTTTTTTATATTAAATTTTGGAATCTGACAAGGGCCTAGACATATTGTTTCCCAGCTGCCCCCAGTCATGTGATATGTGCTCTGATAAACTTCAATCACTCTTTACTGCTGTACTGCAAGTATGGAGTGATATAACCCCTCCCTTTTCCCCCAGCAGCCTAACAAAAGAACAATGGGAAGGTAACCAAATAGCAGCTCCCTAAGGGCTAGTCCACACGAGGAGATTCAGGGAGATTTAGTCACCTGGCGACTAATCGCCTCGTCTTTTGAGCAACTATCTCCCTGAACTGCCTCAGCGTATTTCCCCATAGGCTACAATGAAAAGTCTCCTGCGCTAATGCACACGCAGCGATGCGTTTTCAATAGTTGCCCAAAGTTGCCTCAGTGAGGCAATTTCAGGCGACTATAGAAAACACATCGCCGCGTGTGCATTAGCGCAGGCGACTTTTCATTGTAGCCTATAGGGAAAAACGCTGAGGCCGTTCAGGGAGATAGTCGCTCAAAAGACGAGGTGATTAGCCGCCAGGCGACTAAATCGCCCCGAGTCTCCTCGTGTGGCCTTACCCTAACACAAGATAACAGCTCTCTGGTAGATCTAAGAACGGCACTAAATAGTAAAAACCCAGGTCCCACTGCGTAACATTAAAGGGATACTGTCATGGGAAAACATGTTTTTTTCAAAACACATCATTTAATAGTGCTGCGACAGCAGAATTCTGCACTAAAATTCAATTCTCAAAAGACAGCGCAATTGTGCTCTCTGCACTAGAAGAGCCGAATTTCCGGGTTGAAAACCGGTAACCAGGGGGGCGCTGCCGCCTGAGGCGAGTGGATCAAATCACCTCATTGGTGGAGAGCCCCTGTTACCTTTCCATTCTTATGTTGTTAGACTGCTGGGGGGGGGGAGAAGGGAGGAGTGATATCACTCTAACTTGCAGAACAGCAGTAAAGAATGACTGAAATTTATCAGAGCACAAGTCACATGAGCAGCTGGGAAACTGACAATATGTCTAGCCTCATGTCAGATTTCAAAATTAAATATAAACAAATCAGTTTGCTCTTTTGAGAAATGGATATCAGTGCAGAATTCTGCTGGAGCAGCACTATAAACTGATATATTTTGGAAAAAAAACATGTTTTTCCATGACAGTATCCCTTAAAGTTACTTTGAGTAGGAGAAACTACAGCCTGCCAGAAAGTAGTTCCTGAAAGCACTTGACCAGGTAAAATGACCTGAGATGGTCTACACACCAATATTATAACTAAAAAAATACACTTGCTGGTTCAGGAATGACATTTTATATGGTAGAGTGAATTATTTGCAGTGTAGACAGTGTAATTTAGAAATAAAAACTACATCATAAAGTTCATGACAGATTCCCTTTGAATGTCAGATAGAGGGAGGTTTGCGGTGAATGTCTGATACACTGATATTTTCCTATCATCTCTACACATTTAATTAGCTAAGTGGGACCTGAAAATAGGTTGGACCACAAATGGTTGCTCCAAATGCAAATAACTCCTTGATAAAGGGCCCTCTGAGGCCGGAAACGTTGCCTTTTTGTCTACTTTGTTTTAGCCAATAAAATTGCACAACTTAAAAGCTGATTCGCTCTGTCAGTGTGCAACACTAATTTGGATCGAAATGCAAATGAATGTCAGTCACTTCATTTTAGCTATTAACACAAAGGGGCTATAAACTCTCAATTCTTAACAAATACTTTTTTGCTGTGTTTCGTTTAGTTATACTAAAATAGGTATTTGGGACCAGTGACTTCATCATTGCTAATCACAATTTGCCCTTGATTTATTAAACTAAAGCTTTTAGGGTGTGAAGGCAGTATCCCTTTAAATTAACTTTTAGTATGATGTAAAGAGTGATATTCTGAGACAATTTGAAATTGTTTTTCATTTCTTATTTGCTGTTATGTAGCTTCTTATTCTTCAGCTCTACAGTTTACAAATTCAGCAATCTAGTTGCTAGGGAAAAAATTACCCTAGCAACCATGCATGGATTTGAATAAAAAAATTAAATAGTCACGATAATGTCCATGATGTGTAGACGAGTAATAAAAATGAGCAATTAAAGTTGCATTACAGAGCATTTGTTTTGTCAGTGACCCCCATTTGAAAGCTGGAAACAGTCAAAAGAAACAGGCAAATAATTAAAATAAAAACTATGACAAATAAATAATGAAAACCAATTGAAAAATTGCTTAGAATTGCTATTCTGTTACATACTAAAAGTTAACTTGAAGGTGAACCACCACTTTAATCAAGGTCCACCCAGAAAATGCTGTATTGATCAAAGCCTTCATCCTCAGTAACAACTCATTTGTATTTATTTTTAAAGGGGTAATGCATTATAAGGCAAACACTTCTGTGTTATATTGCTCAAAGGTAACACTTTTCTGAGTGACGCCCACCTAAATTTTTTATATTGAGTTTTTAAATGGGAAGTTACCTCGATTTTTCCCCTTAATTGTTGTGGTTATTTGTGTTTTATTCAGTGTATTGGTGTTTATATAATTAATTTATTTTTATACTAAAGCGGTTTTCTTTTATGGGTAAAAAAACAAACGTGTAGTTCACAGCACTGAAAGCCGGTTGTGCTACCCGCTAGTCACTCTGCTGCACATATGTAATTAGGTATAAGATGAATCATTACTAGATAGATAGATTACATTGATAGATAGACAGAAATAAATAGTAATTTATTGCATTACAGGACTTACTTTGTTCTTTTATTCAAACATTGGTCCTGAACCCAAAATATTCTTTTGTACAGTAAGGTCTCCTAGTTTGTTCTCTTTTACTGCTAGCTTGTGAATCATAAATAAAGGGACATTGCTATTGGCTACTCAATAAGAGCAGGATAACTTTAAGTGCATGTAATTTGCATCTACACAAAGGGAGACTGGAGAGACTTTTGAGTGAAAATTTGCACCAGAGGAAGAATGCTTGCAGTGTGTTTTTGAATGCAATACTACTAAATTTGGAGGTGGCAACTCTGATCCACTGTGGGGTGAGCCTTGAGTTACCAAATACACTACCAGCAGTAAAAGTAGATTGTTTTATCATGTGATGATACACACACATGCACATGCCTTAAAGAACAAGTAAAGATGAACGCACTGTGGGGTGCCATTATGTTAGGTACCCCCTTCTCTCCCAAGTGTCTTCAATTGCTAATTGTTTTCCTTGGGCCAGTGGGCCGGCTCTGGATAAAAAGAAAGCAGCCCTAAGCCTCCATCTCACTTACCTTTCCAAAAGGCAGACTTTACTGCTGCATGCACAATAGAGTAACATTTTCAGATTCTACTCTAATGCACATGTGCTTATCCACCATTGTTTTGCTTTATGATTGGCACCTACGAATACAAATCATAAAAAAAGTTAGCACTGGGGTCTCAGAATTCAGATTGTGAATTGAAATAGGCTATTTGCACATTTGGATGTATAGCTCTGAAATATTAGGCTGTATCTGTGCTACTAAACTAGTGGTTCTAGGTACAAAGCTAGCCATAGGGATGTTACGGAGTAATGTGCATGTTTCCATTCTTGATAAAGCCTCTTGTTTTTGGGTTTAAGTCAGTGCTATGTCTTAAGCATGAGGCATGTGAAGATGTTAAATGGCTTCAGTGCATGTTTTGCATTGTAAAGGCCTCATCAGCTCATTTTGGTCCTTCTCACTTATATGTTTGAATAAGTAAACAAAAAACTCCTCTCTCCTTTAGTAAAAACGCCTCTTTGTAGTCCAATCAGTAGCCCATACAAGCAGAGAATTACAAGATTCAGCGAACAACCAGGCAATTAGCACAGAGCACAGGCTGAAACGGCAGTTCCTTGCTACCTGTATATAGCTACAAAATAATCTCTGCTCTGGTGAAGGATATCAAGTGAAAATAGGAATGTGACACTTTTTAATGGATTGGTTTAATTACAGCCTTCAGCACCAGAAATATGAATATGATGATAGAAAGGTTATACACAGGAGAAGTCATATGCTATGAGGGTACTTCAGAATAATTGCTTTAATAGAAATATAATTATATATGTATAACATTCTCCTTTTTCAGCTAATCCTTTATGGTCTTCAAAGACAGTCTGTTTTCCCTGTGGCCCTGACATTTCCGCTACATCTGAAGAAAAATATTGGAGGTGCAGGATGGCCTGGGAGTTGAATCAGTGCCAACAATGTGTAAATACCTTCATTTCTCTACAATTATTATATATTATGAGAAACAGGCAAATTTACTATATGCATTGTAAACATATAAATGAATATCATTATTTTCTAGACAAAACTTAAATTTCCCATTGCCTGAAAATATAGCCAAATTCTATAAAAATTCTTGGCTTATTTTCACATTAAATACTATATTATTTTATGTTCTGCATTGTGTCATACAGAGTATTTCAATCAAGCAACCACTTGCCAACAGCACTTACTGTAGTTATAGTGATATCAGACAACAATCCTGGTTCATTATAGGATGGTATTCCAGAATTTTTAGAACAAATAAAATAATGGTAATATGTTCATTTGGCCTTAAAATTTGGTAAACTATTTCCATGTTTTCTAAAATTATTGTTGTTATCGTTTTAAAATTATTTCCAGGGATACTATTGTTTGGGAAATACAAAAAGAACACTTACATGGACGTACAATGTGCAGCAAATCATCTGCACCGTGGTCAGAACTTACAATAATGACTTTGTTTGAAGCAAACCTTTTCAGTAATTGTTTTTTATTCATTTAAAACAAACACCATTGCTGGTTTGAAGATCATTGAAGTCATCATGTGAAGTTGGTTAGTTTTAAAAATCAGACACTGCCCCCATCAAAAATCTCCAGAAAGGAAAACAGAACAATAAGAAGAAATTCTCATGAGAGCAAACACTTACTGGCAGATCAGGTGATCTAAAATATGCAACAATACTTTAATAAAGAAGAAGTCAGTTTTAAAAAGCATAACTTACCTTCTGGGAATTTTGTATATATTGCTATGCAGTAGTATTGATGTGTGATACTCTGTTTAAAGGGTATTCAGTACACATCACTTGGCTGTAGGCTGAGAGAGAACAACTGATATCTTGCCATCTCATAAAGTCACTATTGCTATGGAAGCAATGTAAAACAAATGGTAACTTTTAGCATTAGTGGTAATAGCACTCATTAACTATCATTGAAGTACATTGTGGAGTTTTCTACAGTAAATGCTAATCAAATATTTTAATATATCTGCCCCCAAGTGTTAATTTTAATATAAGTGTTAATTAAAAAACAAAAAGGAGTTTGTTAGTACTCAGTATATGCTTGACGTTAAGTGGGAGTAAAGAAACTTAAGGCCGATAAGTGAATACATTCCTTTTAATTTCATTTATCTTGTCTGCTAGGAAATTTGCTAAGGGCACTTTCTTAAAGCGATACGGACACCAGAAATTAAACCCTGTTTACATCTATCATAGTATTGGCTTTGTTTGCAACTTTTAATTTTGCCATAAAGTATTTGCTCAAAACTTTTACATTACCCTTCTGACTCACCGTTGTTGTCTATGAGGGGGCTTCCATATTTGTGCAGCAGAAGTCTGGAAGCATTAGAAACTTTAACTGACAGGCTGGGACTTTTAAAAAAAATCACAAATTTTTTGGAATTTATCAAACCCAGAGGATGGGAAAAGTCAGAATCTGAAAATCCGGCATCTGTGAGTTTGCATATAAGTCAATGGGAGAAGTCCAAATGATTTTTTTTATGTGTGCTGGGTTTTTGTCAATACCCCGAAGTTTCCTGAGTTTTCGGGCAAAATTCTGGGAAAAATCGGAAAAACCATGAAAAGTGGATGAAAGATCCGAAAAAAACAAAATTTTTGGGAAAGTGAATTAATAAATAGGCCCAAAAAATCCATGTGGATTTGGTCTGAGTTTTTTTCAGAAAATAATGAGATAAATGCGGACTTTGATAAATAACCCCCTTAATGTACATTCAGGGGCGATCCTGGCCCCTCCGCCGCCTGAGGCAGCAGCAGTTGCTGCTGCCCCCCCTCCCCCGGAAATTCGCTCTTAAAGTACCAGGAGCAGCATTTTTGCTGCCCCTGGTACCTAGTGGGGTGCTGCCGCCTGAGGCGACAGCCTCAACTTGCCTCATTGTCGAAGCACCCCAGTGTACATTCATATTTTAAAAAGTAGTTTTTTAGCGTCAGTATAACTTTAATTTAAAAGGCAAGGAATATAAATATCAGGAAAAGAAAAAAACTAACAACCTTGGGGGTTGCACCGAATCCACTATTTTGGATTCGGCCGAACCCCCGAATCCTTCGCTAAAGGTTTGGCCGAATACCGAACCGAATCCTAATTTGCATATGCAAATTAGGGGTGGGAAGGGGAAAACATTTTTTACTTCCTTGTTTTGTGACAAAAAGTCACGCAATTTCCCTCCTCGTGCATATGCAAATTAGGATTCGGATTCGGTTCGGCCAGGCAGAAGTATTCGGCAGAATCCGAATCCTGCTGAAAAAAGCCGAATTCTGGATTCGGTGCATCCCTAGTTGGGGCCATTTTTAACACTCTATCCCATGACCCCAGGTCTTGAGCTGGTGCACCTCTTCTTTTAGAGATCTCATCTCTGCTGCCAGTTTGGCTCATTGAAAAAAATACTCACCAAATGGCACTTACTCAATTCAGCAATGTGCAAAACAACATGTAGTTATTTGAGATCCCAGAATACGTGTTTGGGTTGCCCCTATCTTCAAGTGCTCTTTGCCTCATTGCATTGTGTATGCTTAAAGATATTGTTCACCTTTGAATAAACATTTAGTATGAAACATTTTTTATTATATGTGGTTTGCTATTTTAGCAATCTAGGGTCCACATTACCAAGTATCCATGTACTGATTTGAAAAAGAGACTGGAATATGAATAGGGGAGGCCTGAATAGAAAGATGAGTAATAACAAGTAGCAATAACTACATTTGTAGCCTTACAGCGTATTCATTTTTAGATGGGGTCAGTGACCACCATTTATAAGCTGGAAAAAGTCAGGAGCACATAATTAAAAAACAATAAAAAATAAATAACAAAGATCTGCTTAGAATTGGCCAATCTATAACCTACTAAAATTTACATTTTTTTTAAAGATGAGGAGCACCATCATAGGATTAAAGTCTTTAAAGTTGGCACCCCCTATGTTGTTGGCTTTTTCTTGTACCTTGAAAAGGTCCATTTTCGAGATTGTTTCACCAATGCAAATATAAAAATAACATGCAGATTGAGAATGTAGGTCCTTAAGAAATTAAATAATTAAGGTCACAATGGATAAACAATAAATTACTCATTCTGTAGTAGTAGAGAAAACTCAGCTCAAGAGAGTTGTCAGAGTACATGATACTCAAAATGTTAAGCAAAGTTAATGTGAAAAAGGCACTTGAGTACTGAGGAGAAAAGTTTTGATTTTTCCGACGCCATCTCATCTTGTGTAATACCAATGAACTTGAGAAAAGTTTGTGTCATTTTCACATGGATTACAGTCTCAACCTGATAATTACAAGCCGGTAAGATTGAAGGTTTGTTAAGAAATAATATTCAAGATTATGTTAAACAAATGTACTTTAAACCTAGTCTGCTTTGATTTTGCAAAGGCTTTTACCACATGAATGTTTGCTTCCTAAATAAATCTTGGGACTTGATGGTGCTATTCATACATGTGTAAAGAACTGGCGGAAAGACTGTGTACAGAAAAGAGTTACTAATACATTCCCTTATTCAGGCCCGGATTTATGGAAAGGCCACCAAGGCCCGGGCCTAGGGCGGCATGCTGCCCAACCACACCCACATTGGTTTAGAAACACTGGGGATGCTCAGAAGACACAATTGTTTTTTAAAGTTTAAAGTCCTGTGCGCCAATCCCCATTGCTCCAGTTCCGATGATGAAAATTTGCGCGAATAAAAGGAAGGGGACAGGGGCGACCAACGCCAGCGGGCCTAGGGGTGCCTGCTATGTAAATCTGTCCCTGCCCTTATTACACTAGGGTTCTGTTTAGGGTCTTGCAAATCTGCTAAGACATTTGGGCATAAATGACCCCCAATGTATTGCGTTTGTAGCCTAATTCTTTTTTAACCCTCAGTTCTCCTTCCAATGCACAGACAAGTGTCAATCATCTTCCAATTAGCAATGTGTTCTTAGTTTGTGCAACTAACTCATCCATGTTTTGGTTGACTACTTTTCTTTTCAAGATACTAATTTTAAACATCTCTGTGCAACATCCTATATCTGTGACAATGTATAGATTAAATGACATTTAAACTGCTGTGATTTTTCAGGAAAACATAATATTTTAAAACACATTTCTGCACAGAAAACTACTGAACATAAAAGACCAAAAGATGGCGCTGTTGTAAAAGGACAGTCAGAAAGGCAAACGCTTCCTCACCTTTTGGAATCAAGTGACAGGTTCTTTTTCTTCCTAATGTAATCAAAGCGATATAAACATTACATTTGTCTATAGCACGCTGGATTTTTACTTAATGCACCTCTGCTATTCATGTCTCATTTAAACAACATCAATATTCCTTTATTATTTAGATAAAGCCATTTTCCATTTTATGTGTTAACAAATCTCCCTCATCTCAGTAGCGTTCTTAGGGTGCCAGAGCAGTGCTATTAATTAAGCATAATGTGGCTGCCCGCAGGAGCGGGTATTTAGTTATGGAAACTGTTGTAGTGGGATAGATTTAAGGCCTGAGGAAAGGCCAATGACTATTAAGCCTGTTAAGGCACTGACTGTTCATTAGTTTCAATTTGTCAAGAGAAAACTAACAAGTGGTTGAATAAAAAATAATAAAGCCCCTTTATTGGATCTATGTAGATGTGTGCCCGCAGGATATCCTTAGTGCTTTTTTAGTCAAACATGTATCCTTCATTAAAATCGAATTGAAGAGGATTTGGTGCCATCCCTCAGGATATGAAGAGGTCAGCAATTCACCATCACTTGTTCCAGACGGCACTATAATAATGCTTGGTAGGAATAGTTAAAACAGATAGCTTATTGACACTGCAATTAAGGGATGGCAAATATTTCCAGGGGATGGTGAATTTTTACAGACATAACTTCAGGCGAAAAACATAGAATGTGTCCCCTCCCTTCCTGAAACACTGAATACCTTTAAATGAGCACAGATCTCCCCTGAGTACATTTGGAAATGTTTGGAATAAAAATATTAAGGCAAGGGTTTCAAATTTGTATCCAGAGCAGCCTACTTTAAATTCACACGTACCTTAAGGCAGCTTCAGAATACAATTATATATGACAATATTAATGTTCATATACTGGTAGGAATGAGATTCGGTGCTGGAACTTGTAACATGACCATTAATAACAATCTAATAATGTCTAATAAAGGTGACATGCACAATGGATACTAAAACTGGTTTAAATGTGGACAATATGACTTTATCTATAAAGGTAAATATAATTAGGTACCTTTGACAACTACAGAGTTGGTATTTTATATTGCATATTGTCATAGCAACATATCACAATCATTTTAAGAAAAATTCTGGTGCTGTTTCCCTATACCTGGTACATGACAATGCTAGTGTCCCGCAGCCCTTCTTCTCTAGTGGCATACTCCTATGGTATTGTACCCATGGGTGCTAAGCAGATTCTATTAAAATATAGCTATACCTATAATCATCATATCATTGATATACACATATATATACAGTGTGCAAGTGCAATTTTGAACACAAGTTACAATGTTTTATACCCACAAAGCAGTGTTTTTTCTCATAATACCACAGTAATTGAAGCCACGAGGAGGAGATGTGAGTGGCATGATTGTGTTGCACACAAAATGCACACAGTTGCACTTCAAGGCAGAACTGGCTGCAATTGCATTGAAATTTTTTGAAATGGGAATTACATAATGTCCGTCTCTTGGCATCAAAATGACATACATGACTATGTATGTGATTATTTACAATATACCTATTGATGTTGGCCACAAAGGAACCACAGTCCCTTCCACATATGTGCACAATAGTCAACAGGAAACTGGACGATGCACTAACACCAAGCTCAACTATGCAGAAGTGCAAGGAGCAGCTTTGGCCATAAAGGAGGCCTGTCTGGTCACGGTAATCTCTACAGCTGAAATGAAAGATATCTACATGTGCATGTTATGTACCCAGGAGCCAGCTGTTGCTGTTTAATACTGTGCAGAGCTGGAAATAGGGGTAGACAAAAGACAGGGCACATGCCGAGGGCAAAGTGGTGGTGGGGGAAGTGACAAGCAGGGGTACTGTCTTGGGTGCATTAAACTTTTGGTCTGGCACGGAAACTGTGCAGAAGTACACATATAGAAACAATTATCCAGAACCCCATCAAAGATTTGAAATATGGGAAGGCCATCTGCCAGAGAGTCACATTACAGAAATAATTAGAATTCTTTGTTTTCTCTAAGTAATAAAACAATTCCTTGTAGATAACTGAGCTTCAAGTATGGTGATCCAGATTATGGAAAATCCCAGGTCCCAAGTATTCTGCATAATAGATCTCATCAGGGTGGGACTGGGCTGATGTGACACCGGGAATAATCCTGGAGGGCCCAGCCCTCATGAGCCCTGCCAGACCCACTCCTGCTAAAGGTGCTGCTGCAGGACCTCCCCCTGGCCCCAATTGCAGCCGCAAAAAATAGAGACCAAGGTATGTGCTGGGGTAAAGGGGGGCAGAGGAGGATTGCGGTGCCCAGTGGACCTCACAGTCACATATTTTTTATTTTTCTTACTGACTTCCATGTAATTAGTTAAGTTTAACTAGAGATAATGAGCACTATATAAACTTCCCCTCCATTCACCCCTTGTTGTAACCGTTTTGGTCACATATAAGAAGAAGACCCCAAGGGAGTTTTCTCATTCACTTATTATCTGTTTAAGAGACCCTGTTACACAGATAGGATTGCAACCTTTTTTGACAAAAAAAACTAGCCTATATACATTTCTTCTTTTTTTTTGTCATCAAGCATCATTTTTACTGCCCAAGCCGGTAATATACTGACCATGTGACAACCCTATACACAGGCCTTAGCATGGTCTGTCAGCTTTGTAAAATGAAAGCATACAGTAAAACTTGTGGATATGTAACATAGGAATCACCAATGACTGTGTCTATGCACCACAATTAGCACATAATGTCAGCCCATTTTATACCAAAGAGCTTTTTTTCATAGCCATATTTGATATAGGTGTCCTTGTGTGTGTAGGTCTCACGTGAATCTGTGTCTTTCCTGATGCCCTGGTTTCTGACTTTTCTGACCAAATGGGGAAAGTGGTATTATAAGTGAAAAACATGTGAAGAAAGGAGTGGCAACAAATCGAAACTTCATTTCTATAAGTGCCACCTACTTTGCTCTATATCCAAGAGCCTGATGTAACAAGTCCAGTAAACCATGGACTTATAATTGTTTTGAGTAGCTGATAAAGCCCTTAGTTGTGGGTGTATGTATTGGATTCTTAATTCTCCTTTGGGCTAATATTCCTTTACATCTACTCTCTGTAGGTCTAGCAGGATTAACTATTCAGCAATGGGAACCTACAGAAATATGTCTTGCTTAAGGAAATATCTTTTACCCTGCTCTATATGTAATATTTCCCTTTTTAAATTATTAAAGCTAGACACACTTGAGTGACTTCCAATGTAATATTTATTCCCACAGGCCAAACAATCTAATTTGTGTGATTTGACCTCCATATGTCCAATTGATTAGACCCTGGATCAGATCAGATGGATAGAACAGTGTGGTGCTCTCTTTGGCATTTTCAGCTGATCACCCTGTGCTGCAAAGAAGACTTTTAAATCTAGCGTGAAGGACCACATTCCTTTGGAAAAGTTACTTTGAATATTGAGCTGAGGGCCCAGGACATATTTCTCAGTGTACAGACAGCTTTAGGCCTGTTGTGCTTAGGCACAAAACGCCCCTAAATGTCCATGTGGGAAAGGATGGTTCCATTGCTTCTGTTTTCTACCTGGGAACAGTCATAGGCCAGAGTGTTTTCACTTAGAAGGCCTGGACTGAAAATCTGAAATCTGCAAATTCTGCCAGAGCGGCTGTATTAAAATGCCATAGACAGACACTATTTATTGGACCTGTGGGGGGCTGTTTTGGATCTTAGTGTACTTAAAATGCCAGGGCCTCTTCTGAATCTCAACCACAGTCCAGACATGATGCTTTCATTAGCATTTATTAGACTCAATCGCAATAGCACTTTATAGGTATCTGACTTCATATAAAGCCAGAGGGTAGTTAAAGTTATTCAGTGTATTCTGCCTATTCACCTCTAATATATATTCAGTTTAAATGAGTACAATGAGAAATATTGCCACAAAAGGCAACCCAACCCCTGGGGTTACTAAATGTATAGGAGCAGAAGAAAGGCTGGAGATGTAGAGCAGAGGCTCTCTGGCTATTTGTCCTGTAGTCCCATCATTTGGAGAGCATTGCTGATTGGCCTGTGTATGGCCCCTTTTATTCTGTCCTCAGAGCAGACTAGTGAAGGGTAGCAGTACTCAAGGGTAATTCTGTAGACGAGGGTGGTAAATAGAGTTACCACATCACCCCCTACTGGCCACATATGGAATCTACATACTGCATGGCTAATTAGCAATTAAAGGGGTGCTTCACCTTCAAACAACTAGCTGTTTTCAGATAGATCACCAGAAATAATGACTTTTTCCAATAACTTTCTATTTTCTATTTTTCTAATATTGAAGTGTAAAGTGTCATTTTTCACTTTCTAAAGCAACTCTGGGGGGGGGGGGGTCGCTGACCTTGTAAACTGTTCTAAATTGATTAATTTAGTTGATCCATTTCTTATCTTTGTCCCTGCTGAGCAGCTTCAACCACTCATCAGTAAGAGCCCTAAAAAGGGTGAAGTGGCAACCCTAGTGGCAAACTCTGTATCACTTAATAGATGTGTATTCTGTGTATGTGTCTTGTAAAGCTTTGTGTAATATGACAACGCTATAGAAAGAGAGGATGCTAATGACAGTTGTACAGCTGTGCAATGTGTTAGTGCTTTCAAGGATCTTCTATAATAATATTAGCACTGCTTGTTAATTTAGCCCCTTAATTAGTGTTAGTTTGACAACAGTGAATTAGGGTCACAAGTTGGACATCAGGCAATGATGGCAGTTTATTAGCAGTTACATCCGCCTAGTTCCTCAGGTGCAGTGAATCCATTTAGTAGCACAAAACTGTGTAATGGAGGTTCATAAGCTCCGCTTGCAACAAATCAAATGGACCTCTGTGCCTACTGGAAGTGTACTGACAGTCAGATGTGCTTCAGCCAGGCAGCAGCAGCCTCCATTGTCTTCTCTGACTTTATCAGGAAATAGGAAGCCTTTGGTGTCTGCCCATTGCATTTAAATTGCTGATCAAGGACAGATTAGCGAGACAAAAGTAGTTTTGTGTTTGTACAGCAGGTTAGCAGGGTGTCATAAAGTTTACATCTCCTATTTATTAGCTCCTTGTTTTAAAGCAAACCTCCATTGATCGCCTTCAGAATCAAATGAGATTTGAGCTGATCCCACAATAAGGAGGGATTGATTAGTGCAGCCACCAGAACCAGACACAAACGCCTGAAATTTGAAGAACCTGCAGAGCAAGTTTACACTCAGCCTACATTCCTTACACACAACCTGTCTGATTTTATTATTCATTTCATTCCTTTACCATCAGATAAGGAAAGTTACACAATTACTTAATTTTTTTTACTCATATTTAAACGGAGTTGTACAGGGATTGTTGTTGTTTTTTTTTTTTGAGCTGACAACTTTCTTATGAAATGTGTTACTGCATGCTGATAGAACCATAGGTAATTAAAGGGGTGGTTCACCTTTAAGCTGGCCATAGACGCAAAGATCCGATCGTACGAATCAACTTACGATCTGACTTTCCCATCTCCCGACTCTCCACTAACCATTCAGATCAAATAAAGTAGTTAAAGAACAGATCAGCCAATGTTCTGCCCCTGACAGCAATCGTACGATATCTATGTCCAACCAAAGCTAGTGAAAATCGTACGATCGGCAATACACGCAGAGATATTATCGGCAGACGACAAAATTTTTCTAACCTGTCCGATCGACCAAACGACCAATCTCCGTCGGATGAAAAATTTCGGGACTCTCCACACACGGTCCAAAAATCGTACGAATCCACGAAGTGGCGTCTATGGCCAGCTTTAGGGTTCAAGCACATGGCAGATTCGGGGAGATTCGCCTGTTTTTCGGGGCGACAATCTCCCCGAACCGCCTTCCTCTTGCCTTCCACCTGCTAAAATGTAAAAACGCCTGCGACAATGCACTCCAGGCTATTCAGTTTCTGAAGTCGCCCGAAGTTTCCTCGTGAGACAACTTTGGGCGACTTCGGAAATCGAAGGGCAGGAGAAAACACACTCAATTATTGTCAAGGGGGCTGTACTCACACAGACACATGCAAGCGCCAAATGTAGGTGGGACGCAGCATGTTGCATTCCACCTGCGTTTGGTGCTTACATGCATCTGTGTGAGTACAGCCCCCTTGACAATAATTGAGTACGGTTACTCCTACGCTTCCCTGTGGCTGAACCAGAGCTGGGCGCCCTAGGCAACATGACCGGTCACATCGCCCCCTCCAACCCATCACATGTACGGCAGCGCACACGTACGGGAGCTTGCGTGTGCACTGGGAGGCTGTGTCAGCCCGCGCACACCACCCTCTCCTCACCTAGGGTTGTCACCTTTTCTGGAAAAAAATACCGACCTTCCTATGTATTTCGTTTTTTCCCCTATTAATAACATTTAGATCAACCATCATTTTTACCTTCCAGGCCAGTAAAATACTGGCCTGGTGGCAACCCAATCCTCACCTAGGTGTGCTTGCAATGTGCATAGCCCAGGATTCTACAGACCGGACTGGGGTAGGCAGCAGTTAAAGGTACGTGCTGGGCCCCCTCCAAGCTTTGCGCCCTAGGCACGTGCCTACTCTGCCTACCCCTATTTCTGGCCCTGGGCTGAATGGAAGGGGAATGCAGCAGAAAGCGCCTGTGTGTAAGAGCCCTTAGTACAGGGGTCCCCAACCTTTTTTTACCCGTGAGCCACATTCAAAAATAAAGAGTTGGGGAGCAACACAAACATGCAAAAAGTTCCTTGGGTGCCAAATATGGACTGTGATTGGCCATTTGGTAGCCCCTATGTGGACTTGCAGCCTACAGGAGACTCTATTTGTCAGTACACCTGGTTTTTATGCAACCAAAACTTGCTTGGAGCTTGGAATTCAAAAATAAGCCCCTACTTTGAGGCCACTGAGAGCAACAACCAAGGGGTTGGAGAGCAACATGTTGCTCGCGAGCTACTGGTTGGGGATCACTGCCTTAGTACATTATAGAATAGCCAATAATAAGTAACTTTTCAGTTGACCTTCATTATTTCTTTTTTTATAGTTACTTCATTATTTGCCTTCTTCTTCTGACTCTTTCCAGCTTTCAAATGGGGGTCACTGACCCCATCTAAAAAACAAATGCTCTGAAAGGCTACACATGTATTGATATTGCTACTTTCTATTACTCATCTTTCTATTCAGGCCTGTTCACCTGTTCATATTCCAGTCTCTTTTTCAAACGAATGCATGGTTGCTAGGCTAATTCGGACCCTAGCAACCAGATGGCTGAAATTGCAAACCGGAGAGCTGCTGAATAAAAAGCCAAATAACCCAAAAAATAATAAAAAAACAAAAACCAATTGCAAATTGTCTCAGACTATCACTCTGTACATCATACTAAAATTTAATGCAAAGATGAACTTTAAGGGGAAAGCAGAGCAGTACATTATTGCCTGGCACAGGACAGACAGTATTTGGAGATGAAAAGGCGAATACAATTCCTTCTATACTTTCTATATTCTTTATTTTTACTTGTTCTCCTTTTTCTTTTCCCCAGTGATGGCGGCGTTATCCAGCAGAGGGCGCTCCAATGTTATGTCTAGGCGAGTAGCGTCTCCCAGAGTCGCGTTTGGAGAGGGGAATGTTACATAGGACAAGACTTTCTGATAGAATTAATCAGTGAGGGGGTTGGGCTGGGAGGAGTCACACGGCGGCATCGCTGAGCTCTCGGTCTGTCAGTAACACATGTCAGGGTAGAGCGAGCATTGAGTTGCAGAGAGACGCAGGAGAGCTCAGCCTTCCCAGTTCGCTTGTGTGATCTTGTGCAGCAGCAGCAGCCCCGCTTCTTCTCCTCTCTGACAGCCCGAGAGCGTTGAGACCCGGCGGGACAGCTCAGTATTAATATTGTACATTACTTGCTAGCGCTCCCCGTGCGGCCCGAGAATAGCGCCGAGTTGATCCGAAGCAAAGTTGCTGCTACTGGGAGAAGGAAAGGGAGGGACTGGGCTTGTGGAACTGACTGGATCTGTATCTGCAGCGACTGCACTGCGAGAGGGGATCGGACCTTGCGACGTTTCATATCCCTACACAGAGCCAGGGGTCGGACAAGGTAAGCAACGGTCTCCCCTTCTTGCCAAGCTTGGGGCTCACTTTACGGTAGGGATGTCCGACCTACAGGCAGCAGAGCGGGCGCAAACACTGTTGTTAGTTTAGCCTTAAGCGACATGATCTCTGCCATGGACTGTAGCAATTAGCTGTCATTACCGGGGGGCAGGGATACAAAGTCACACATGTGTTCTGCTACAATCAGGACTGTGCCACATATGACTGTCGCCAAAAAAAAAAAAAAATCTACTATTGTGGGTGAATGTTACTTTGCGGACGAGTTGCAGCGATTAAGTCGCAGTTAGGGGGCAGCCAGCGCAAGTACACTCTGGGCTATAACTATTTCTCCTTCTCTTTCCCCCCCCCCTTCCTTTGCTTTTTCTCATTTCCTATGGAAAGGATTCCCTGGCTCAATTGTAAATTGGGAAATTGCCACCCGCCTCCTGGCTTTTCTTCTACTACACAAGGAGCCTGCAAAGCCCCTTTCTTCCCCTCCCAAGTTTAAGAAACAGTGGCAGGAAGATCAAAGTGAACCCTGTCGCTCCTTTGTGCCTAGGAATCCACTTGCCTGCCTCATTAAAATCCACTTCAAGAATCTACTTTTATTTTTTTTTAATTACAAAAACCGCTTCCCCACCACCATCACCTTCCTTCTGTCCCTATCGAGATCTCCATTAAATGCCAGAGACGCTGCTGCTGTAACTGTTGCCTCTAGCTGCCAGCGCTGCCTTCCCTAAATTGCCTGCCAATATAATTTACGGACAGCCCTATTAAACTTAAAAGCTTTCCCCCCTTTCCAACTCCATTGAAACTTGATGAGAAGCCTCCCTTGCGCTTTATCTGGAGAGTCACTTTCTGCTCTGTCCTTCTGGATTCATCTCCAGCAGATTTAATCAGCATTAAGGTATTGCTTGTCCTTAAGAGCTTTGGGTAATGTGGTTACTGGATGCCTCGCGCCAGTCTAACGTTTCCTTCCCCCCCCCATTTACCTTTCAAGCGAGATTGGGGCAGGTCACTAGGAATCTGCTGGAGAGAAATCCGAGGCGTTGAGGAGAGAAAAAGCCCTTGATAGACTTATGGCAGGAAATGCAGATTCATTTAGGGTCTGGAGATGAAATTGTTACAAAAAGCAATTTGTTGAGTAATGCATCAGATAAATCAATTTACATAAAGGTATGATGCATTTGGGTACCCACGGATAATGGCTTTTAGAGTGGTTCTTTTTCCCAAGTCTTAGTGTTTTGTTACAGCCTAATAGGTACACTTCTGATTATGGCTAATTCTGTGGTGTATTTACTGCCCTGGGCAAATCACTGAGGGGTGGAGGGAGTTGCAGAGGCTTCTGTCACTATCAGTCAAAAAGTCCCATTCCATAGTATTTGGTATATTATAGACTGCCGCTGCGTGGCATGGTTGGGCACATACTTTGAGGCCGTGTGATCTTGTGGCCAAGGGGTTCTGTTACTGAAAATGGCACATCATCCCCTGAGTGGACTATTGATGGGGTGCAGGGGTAACCTCTTCCACCTCTGTATCCATCTGAAGCCATATGTATTCCGTGTATGTGCCCAGCTCTCTAAAAGCATTGTGTAATGTGACAGCGCTGTAAAAAGAGAGGACATTAATAACAGTCATGGAATACGTTGGTGCTTTCAAGGTTAATTTAGCCCTTCAGCTATTAAACCGCATTTTCATGGTGGCATTCATTATTAGGGCCACAGGTTGGACATCTAGCAGTGATAGCAGTTTCATGCATCCGCCTGCTTCCTCAAGTGCACTGTCTCTGTTTAAATCGGGCACAACTGCTTAATGGAGGTTTATCAGCTCTGCTTGAATCTAATGTAATGGGCTGCTGTATCCACTGAAAGTGTACTGACAGTCAGATGTGCTTCAGCCGGGCAGCAGCAGCCTCCATTGTGTCTTCTCTGACTTTATCAGGAAATGGGAAGCCTTTCGTGGGTGTCTGCCCATTGCATTTAAATTGCTGATCAAGGACAGATTAGCAAGACAAAAGTGGTTTTGTGTTTGTACAGCAGGCTGTCATAAAGTTTACATCTCCTATTTATTAGCTCCTTGGTTCAACTGCGCAGCAACTAAGGCTATGGACACACAGGCTGTTGTCAGCGGCTGTTTTCAGCCTGCGTATTTGGGCTGACCTCAACCTGTGTGTGACTGCACACAAGTGGATCAGATTCAAATCAATTGAGCCTGGTTCTCAGCCAAAATTATGCAGGCTGACAACAGCCTGTGCTCCATAGCCTAAAAAATCACTGGATAAGCAGAACTTTTGTGCAACTCCACTCAACTGCCTTTATTGTCAGTGCACCCAAGGAGGACCATGCTGTTCCAGTTAAAATTGGAGTTTACACAGGCTTTTTCATATATTAAAATGTCCAGAGCAAGGGTTCTACAGGGTAGATATTGTGCATAATCCACTGGTGCACTCAACCCTACACAAAATAAACACCTGTAGGGAAACATTTCATTACCTTGAGTTATGCCTGTATTTTCAAGTTAAAAGTTACCATTCGTTCTTTTTTTAGTAAGCAAATTAACATGGACTTTATGATAGACTAAACCACTAAAGACTATTGATGGAATAGCCTCTCCTTTGTGGTGTTATCAAAAGGATATTGATGATCTGTAACAGTATATGTTACTATATGTAACTTGGTTGCAAATCTAAGCATATGTTGTTGTATTTTAACTATAAGCTGCAAGTTTTAAGTCCTGTAGTGGGCAGTAGCAGAAACTTCTATTTGATAGTTTAGCCTGGCCCCTAGGTGGAGGTTGATATTGTTTAAATACGTGGTGGTGGGCTCATTATTCTGTTGATCGCATTCGAGGTGGGATTGGAGAAGATTGGAAATGTTGAAATCTCCATAAAGGCAGATGCACAAGTTTGGCTTCCCCAATGAGTTTTAAGGTGGCTGCACCTCTGTGTATACACAGACCTGGTGGTGCCTGCACACTGTGGGGGGCTTAGGTCTATAAAGACTGCACTCTTGTTACACATTTATTTTTATTTGTAACCTTGTTTCAAAGCAAACCATTGATCGCTATAAAATCAAATGAGATTTGAGCTGATCCAACAATAACGAGGGATTGATTAGTGCAGCCACCAGAACCAGAGACAAACCTTTGAAATTTGAAGAACCTGCCCAGCAAGTTTGCACTCAGCCTACATTCCCTGCACACAACCTAGGTGATTGTATTATTCATTCCTTTCCGTTTACTTGGGAATATCATACAGCTCCTGACTAGTGCAACTCATTTCCCTTCACCTCCTGAAGCCCTGACCTGCTATCAGATGGAATGGGAGATTTATCTAAGTGGGATCTGTTAGGTGGCACCGTCTAGGTGAGAGAACCTACTGACCCCAAGCAGAGTAAACAAGTGGTAATGTCCAGCTCTTTTACGTTAAACTCCAGTAGCACAAATTGGAATGGGGCTAATTACACACTTATCTGCTAGCTGGGCTATGCTTAATGACCTGCCTATTCTCTTCTCTCTGTTTGTTTTTAGATCATGGTGAATCCAGGTAGCAGCTCACAGCCACCCCCTGTCACCGCGAGCACCCTCTCCTGGAAAAGATGTGCAGGTTGTGGGGGCAAGATTGCGGATCGGTTTTTGCTGTATGCCATGGATAGTTACTGGCACAGCAGATGCTTAAAATGCAGTTGCTGCCAGGCTCAGCTTGGAGAGATCGGGACGTCTTGTTACACCAAGAGTGGAATGATCCTCTGCAGAAATGACTACATAAGGTGGGTGCTCATCTTTAACCCCCTGTCATTTGGGACATTAGCATGCTTCTAAAATATACTTATTTTATGTATAGGCCCAGGCAGCTAGGTATCATCATTGTACATTACATGTCATTCAGGGCACTAGTAACAAATTCAGGGTCAGAAGAGTGGGCTTTGGGCACTGCTTCGATCATTTAATGTTTGGTCAAAGCCCATTTGGATCTGTGCAAGTAGCATAATCTGACAAGGATCACGTGTGGTCAGTTGGATTAGATTCAGTCCAGTTTTATACTAAATAAACTACTTTAAGCATTGCACCAACCTGTTGTTTAAACAAAAGGGGTTTTAGTTTAACTACAACCCCCACATCGTGCCCATGAAGGAAGTGGAGCATGTTGTAGGTTATGGCTGGACAGCCACAGGTTGGTTTTGCAGACAAGCTTCTTAACTCATTAAATTGAAAGGCATTTGAGGGATTAGATATTTAATGTAAGTAAACCGTTTAATATAGTGATTCAGCTGAATGCTCTGCACCTCTCATTTACTTCTCTTTCATAAATAAGTAATTTCATCTTAAAAGAACAGCAGGCAGCGAAAATAGTCTTTTTCATATCAGGTGATTTATGCGGAAATTATATTTTGTCTTCGATGTTGTAAACCTTGGATCTGCATCCCTGCTTAGCTCCTGTTGGGTTGATGGGACTTTGGGAGTTGTAGTTTAAAAACATAAATGGCTATAATTTGGATGCTCTTCTGGAACCCTCTCGCCCGGGGTCCCATTAAGCTAAATAACGTTCTATGGTTTTTCTAGGTTTAAATGTTAGTTAATGAGCGCAGACAATGGACACAGGGGCCGTAGTGATACTTTCTGGCACATCTGATGCTCCTCTGAGCTTGACTGAATTTTAATTAAATGGAGCAGAACTCTGGAAAGAAAAAGGCATTTGTTTTGAAGTGGGGAAAAATTGACACTGCTTTTCTGACATAGTGCATGCTACAGATGTATGTGGCAATAAACACCACCAAGCAAAGCTTCGCTTCTAGTTGCGACTAATTACCGAGTTTGTGTGCTTTCTATCCTGCGGGCATCTTTATCTTAACATTGTTTTTCTAATGCAGCCAAGGCATGCATTTATTTTTACCTGTGTGTTATTAGTGCAGGGATATGAGAACAAACTCCTTCAGGGCCTATCAAGGCAGCCTGTTAGAAAACCTCTTATTAACCAGTTATTAGCCAATTAACTTTGTGTCACTGTGTTGCTTTTCAGTGGACACGTACACTGTAATGTCAACATATATATTTTCATTTGTCTATAGATACTTTACATAAGGGAGAATTGAAGGCAAATTTTAATTGCATAAAAACAAAGTATACTGCCAAGTAGAGCCTCCTGTAGGCTGCTACTCACACATAGGGTCTACCAAGTAGCCAATCACAGCCTCTATGTTGCATCCTCCAGGACTTTATTCATGCTTGTGTTGCTCCCCAACTTTTTTTTACATTTGAATGTGGCTCACAGGTAAAAAAAAAAAGTTAGGGACCCAAAGCAATAAGCTGTATGATGCAACAATACATGGGTTTGATCCCATCCCTTTTAATGTGAAGTTACTGGGTGCGGATGAAAATGCACTAAATTTGCCCTGATGCAGTAACCTATAGCCACCAATCAGCAGGCAGCATTTCCTGGTCATCTGTTTAAAAGCAAACATTGGTTGCTATGGGTTGCTGCTCCTGGGCAAACATAGTATTACATATGGGGGTTAGTGCATGTTACATTATATTGTTCACAAATAAATCGCTTACAACTGTTTAAATCATGTTTAGAGTGACATTAGATGCACTATATCAGAGTTTGCTAGCATGTGAAAGGCATGCCCAACCTGGATCCCCACAGCAGTCAAATGATTTCTCGTGTCCTTGGTCTTTGCTGGGAGTTTAATAATGGCTGCAGCAGGTTGACTGTGCCTCTTCTATTTAACCATATCATATGGGATCCTAAGCCTGGAAAATGGGTTTCTGGTCTTAGTGAAAATCTTGCTTCCTCAGACAGTACTAGTAAAGTAGGATTTTAAACCTAAATAATGCCAAGATACAGGCAAACTTTAGCGCTCTGATTATTATTATTAAAGCTTATTTATAAAGCGACAGCATTATGCAATAGAATATCCACCACCCTGTCTTGCTTTTTATGTTTTAGAATTGTTGTGCCCTATCCAAAATAACTGTAATGACCATAAACTCCTATTCTTCAAATCACTTATGTGGTCAAAAAAATGTAATGTCCGGGCAGGACAAAGGACAAATGGATTTGGGGGCTGGAGTTTTTAATAGCACGCCATGAAGTAAAGTATAGCACTGGGCAAATGTCTTTGGAGCTTGTGATGTGAGGATATATGATTGTGCCTTTGAAAAGCACCTTCTGAACAAGGCCAAGTAAAGTGCTCCTGCTTTCCCCTTCATTTCCAGCACGAGAGGGGGAGGGAATCCACCTCTCTTCCATTAATGAAAGTGCTTTTGGTGGGAGACTGACATGCAGCTCACAATCATAGATTCGAGATAAAACAGCCTGACAGTGAATACACACAATTAAAAGCTTTAATTAGTGACTCCTCCATTTTCTTTTTAGTCCTGATAGGTTTTATCTAATGAGATCTGGGCTCTGGCTTAGATCTGCTTGGAATGACGTGTCCGAAATGAATGAGAGCTGCATCGCAAACAAAACATTTAATTAACAAAATTGGCCTGTAAGAGAGGGGATTATTAACTGGGACGGAGGCTTTAGGCTCTTAAAGAGCCAGAGCACTGGAAAACATTAAAAGGATTTGGGAGCAGGGGAGATGCTGAGATGATTACTCAAATCCACAATCTGCATATTTCCAAATGTCATTACTTGCTTTGAGCTGTATATACATCTAGGAAGGTTTAACCTCCGTTTTGCGATGAAGCACCTTATATAGTTCTGACCATTCTCTCCCACTCCAAAGGTTAATATATTTATACCAGGGACTCCTAACCTGCGGCCCTCTGGCTGTCTGAATAACTCCTCCTGCCTTCCAAAAGACATTTTTTTTTATTCCCAGAGTGCTTTATGGCAGCTCACAAACACTTCAAAATGGCATCTGTTCAGCAGAGCACACACTCTATTAGATTCTGGGTGAATTACATTGTTGTACCAGCATTGTCTCCCTTTTATTCAGACTCCAGTGGAAATATTCAGTCTGTTTTTTGGGTTTTTTTTTTATTCCAGTCCCTGCTTTCCCTGTTTAATAACTAGTATAAGAGCTGTATTTGTTTCCCCCTTTTCATTCTTTGCAGTGGTTTACTAGGTCTCCAAGAGACACCATGCAGAGAGTTAATTTCCCTTGTAATCAACAGCAAGCTGCTATATTCAGGGAATGCTGTCCCTTTAATTGAACAGGGTAGGTAATTAAATGGCGCTTTTCCAATAGGACGTGCTAGGTAAATCTAATAGTTGGTTATTTAATATCACTTTGAAGTCTGCCCACTCAAGCACAATGACAGCACAGGAGCATGTGAACTATTAGCTGGGAGAGAGGGGAAAAAAAAACCTGGATCTCAAAAATTAATTAAATCGCATGCAATTTAGGGGGAACGTTTATCTTGATTTGTCATAACAGAATTAATTCAAGGCCTCCAATTCACTTGGGGGCAGATCTGTTACTCTGAATTAACCAAGCGTAATTTGGCAGGTTTTTTTTTCCCTTCTCTTCTCTCTCTCTCTCTCTCTCTCTCTCTCTCTCTAATGCAGCTCCAGCCATTATGCACAAGCCTTTTTCCAAGTATCAATAGCTTCTAGTGCTTTTAAGGTGCCTTAGTCTTCAGCTCCTATGAAGCACCTTTAATGGATTTGGCTCTTGGCATTGCACTGTAGCATTTAATACACCTCATTAACCCCTGGCATGCTGGAGGTTACGTTTCCTCTCCGGAGCAGCACATTGCATTAAACACAAGGACATGCTGTACAAACGGCATGGAAAATTCAAAACTGCCCAAGTCCAAATATCATTTAAGTACATTTTTATGCCTTTGGTGACCTTAAAGACGAGATGTTATCTCTGTAGCAGAGCATTTTATTTGAAATGCCTTGTATGCTTAAAGCCACAGCAATAATGTATAGAAAAAGGTCAATGCTTTATTAACCCTCTAACGTGCAAAAGAAGCAATGCTGAAAATTAATTCACTTATTTTTTTTAGAAAAATATCCATTGTATATTTGCTGCCATATCACTTGCCACATTTGCATTTTGATAACTTCGTACCTAAATGACATAATCCGGATTGTTGTTGATTAGATAATGTGTGGGTATCTTCTGAGCTTAGCATAGTGTAATTATCTATATGTATTTGCCTGTAGTAGGTCTAGTCTTTCTAATGCCTATATGCCAAAAAATATGGCAGTAGTTTCCATGGCACGCTTGGGCAAGACCTGCACATTGCACACATTTTAAATTAGTGCAGATCATTAAGTGAGCTATTCAGATGGGTACATCTCCCACCAAACAAAGATCTGTCTGTAATTGTAAGTGGCTTCTCTGTATTAGGCACATCTTGCCGTTTGTGATTGATTGTGTTCCCCAAATGCTAAAATATTAACGATCTCCTCTGGTCTGAAGACCTGAACAGAGAAAACTGAAACCATTTCTGTCATCACAATTAAGGAGTCCCCTGACTTTAATTAGCCTGACCTGGGGTGTCTCTTCCCCCTATTGCTGGAACTGAAGAGGAGAAGAGAGGGAAAAAAAAGCCCATTAAAGTCCAGACTGAGACTGATAGCTACTTAATTGAGCACCTAAAGCCTCCAGCCTTTTAAATCAAACACTGTCCTGCACAATCCCCTGGTTAGATAATTAACTCTCCAGCCTCACAGAAACTATGTGAAAACAAGTTTGCAGAAAGGGCTACAGTTACTCAGTCGCCTTCATTCTTGGCTCCCACTGAAAAGCAATTACTTCCCTTCATTTACAAAGCTTTACATTCAGCGAGATTTCTTTCCATTTCTAGAATATGATATAATTGAATATTCAGGGCCTATACAGTCGTGGCGCAAGCATTCCCACAAAGGCACGTCCCTCCGTCTTATTATATAAGGGAGCGTGAGAAAGGGAAACGCAAACATATCTTTCTGGCCAACATTAGGGAAATTGGGTTTGACCTACTAATGACCTTAATGCTGTAAGACTGATAAGCAACATCTAGGCAATTAAGTGAGAACAAAAGGGAGTATTGTATTGAGTTGCCTGTATAGTGCTGCATGGCTGTCGGCTTCACACAAATGAAGGCATAATGCTTACCAAATGGCTGATTGCCGCAGCATTTCGGATATGATCTTGTGTACAAACCAATCTTTAATTCACACTGCTTAACCAAGACTGGTATATCACTTATTCTTGTGATTTGGGCATGTCACTCGGTTTCATATCACGTGGACAGTGTTTTTATTAAAGGGGATATAAACCGCAAAAAATAATCTTCAATGGCTTAAACGTTATTTGTATCAATAATTGCTACTGACAGCTGTACCTTGTCTGTCTTTTTGTAGTCTTTACCCTGGAGATGCTGACTTTTAAAACAATGTAGCTGAAGCCAGCCGACCCGAGAAGAAGCATGCGAGGCATTGTGGGAATTGGTCTCGGTTAAGGACAGCTTTTGTTACGTTGTTTCAAGAGACAGAACTAGCAGTACAGAAATGAATGGACAGCAACTGCAATTCCAGCAATTTGGTTTTGTTTTCTAACTTGTAGGGGACTGTTAAAAATTGAATTGCTGATTAGTTGCTATGGTCAACATCACCGGTGATGTTTGTCTCCAGTTTTATTAAATACACCCCTAAGTGTTTTTACTACTGGTAAAAAACATTTGTGTGGTGCCGTTCATGCTAGTTACCACATCTGGTCGCATTTGCGTCCTCTCCACCAGCACATAAACTACACAATGTGACAATAGCCTAAACATTGCATTATGTGACTTCCCAAAGTATGTTGGAAGTCTGTTGCCAGGTCTTGGAAGTCTGTAGCCAGGTTTGAACTGAGATTCCCTGGTATTTCAGGCACACACAGGACCAAACAACCTAATAAATAGTGACTGTCTATGGCAACTTACAGGAGCCACTCCAGAACCCACATTTGTCAGTCCAGGTGTGTCTGTAGCTGCCTATAGTTCGCAGTCTCGTATTTCCGCATTTGGCAGAAGAGCAGTCACTGAACAATTACCAAATTGAACGAATGTATGTTCAATAGGGCTTACTGTTTGGGTGCAACCAGTACTTTACAAGTTCCCTATAAGCCTGGCTTTGCTTTGGGACATGAGAATGCCAGGAGGTACTGCATTAAATTCTGACTGTTTCAAACGAGATCTGTAGATTCTGCGAAATATAAAGATATTCAAGTTTGATGCAGGTATTGTCCTGTGTATTGCAGTCGTTCACTGTGATACTAATGAAGATAACACCCCTACAGCAGGCGAGTGGATGAAGAGCTGCTGTATCAGCAAGTTCCTCTGTTAAACACCTCAGGAGACACTAATTCCTATAAGTAGAGATTCCCTTTAATTATGAAAGAACTTAAGCAAACAATATGTAGTCTAGCAGAAAATGAAATGGCCTTTCTTTTCTTTCAGGTGATTCTATTAGAGGAAATAAAGAAGGGGGGGTACGTAAATACGGATATCAAACGCGAGCAAAAATGGAGACTACGCCCTTTTTAAACAAATATTTCTTTATATGCCCTGTTATGTCTGAAGTGTGTTTAGCTAAAGGAACCTGATCTATAGCAGTCACGTGATGCCTACAATTCCCAGCATCCCACTGGCAGTTCAGGGAAGTTGTAGTTCAACACGTGAGATATTAAACTACACGTCCAAGCCTAAGGCTGCTACAGAATAATCGCCACTGCTTAGATAAAAGGTATATTTTCAGAGGGGAATTGTTACATGAAATTCATTAGGTTGGTAGGATAGAGCCCATGGCACAACAGGTTATAGTAAGAGCTCTGCTCAGCTGCAGCTCCCGAGTATGTCATTTTCTTAGCGGAATTGAATTGACATTCGGGAAGTAATTCTGTCCAATTATGTGAAAGTGAATTAGTTCTTTTGATAAAGAGGAATTGACTTTTTTTTTTATTGTAGCACGTTCCTGTCACAGTCTGTTAATAGGGATACTGTACACAAGCAAAGCCAATGATCAAAGCCCCAGAGATACTGCTGTTAAATCAGAGATAAAGTGAGTTTTCATACTTTATGAAATATTTATCGCTGTGTCCAAACATTCTGATATTCGGCATATACAGAGTGACAATAGCACAACATGCTTCATTATTTCTCTGCTACCTCCCCTCTAGTGCAGAGAAGTACAACTTGAAGCCCTATTCCTCTACAACTCCCTCTATTTGCTGACAGCTTTTAAGCTTTATTTGAAGTTTAAATCGCTGGAGGCTTTTTATTTGCGCACTAAACTCTTAAGTGCCACTGTTTCATAACTTTGGGCCCCCTTCTGTCCACTGACTCTTCCCTTTTAAACTGACCACATTGAATCCACATGCTGCAATACTGCACAGAAATGAATGTGGATTCAATAAGCCTCCTGTTTTAAAGGGATGAGGTGGTAACGCTACCAATGGCCACCTGTTAACTGATTTTTTAATTAAACATGATTGCTGTTTTTTTAGGCTTGAGGGTTTGAGCCCCAAACTGTGGGACATGGAATTGAAGCGATTAATTACTTTCCGAGACACTCCTTAAGGCTGATGGCATATTAAAAGCCCAGAACTTTTTCAGCCAGGAAATGTTAGGCGCCAGTTTTGGGCTCTGTGCCAGTTGCAGATGTGCCATCACCCTGCACTATAAAGTGTTACTATTTCTGTTACAAAGGTGCTTTAACTTTATTTTTAAGGCATTCTGTCTTAAATGCACATATATAAAAGCAGAACATCTTGGAAAACTCACATTTGCCTTTTAGGTACAGGCAAGAAAATAAATAGCACAGCTGATTCAGAATTTTAAATCCCAGAATCCCTATATCAGTCGTAAGTGCTGGAGTGCCAGACATTTCCTATCCCTGCCTTAGGTATTGTACATCTTGCAACAGGATCTGTGTGAGAACAAATGAAGTCATCAGTCACTTACCTGAGCTCAATTATGGCTAATCATGTGGGCTACAGACAACTGTGCATGAAATAACAACCACTCCCTTTGATGATCGCAATATGTAACCGGCTCCGATTTCCCAACTTCCCATACCTATTGGCAAATTGAATACTGCTTGCAGTGTTTCAGTATTTAGGCCAAGAAAACAGACTTTTTCTTTTTTTTTATGCTTTAACTTGTTTTTCATGGGACCGGAGAGTGATTATTCGTAAATGTATGCCTCTAGTTGCATGCTGGGTATTGTAGTTCACAATGACTGGAATTTCCAGTTTTAAAGTCCAATAATGTCTTTTTGTCACATGACTGCAGGCTAAGAAGCTTTTAAATCACTTCCATTTTCTAAAATAAGGGTCAGTGGGTTTTTGACACTGAAACTTGGAGGTCCATGTTCATAGCCGTAGTATTGCATGTGCCATAACCATAAGGACTCCCATTTATCTGTAACAGCGAAAGACAACATAAACATACCACTGCCCTTTTGGAATTTTAATATGTGTCCTTGCTACATCAAACAAAAACTGTAATACATATGCAGTATGTTAGGGTCCCCAGCGTACTGTAGTGTGGTTAAGCATCTCCATCTTGGGAGTTGGCTGGTGTTACTTTACAGGGCCTCGTATTTCATAAACGGAGTACTGTGGCATGTTGTAAACTTTAAAGCAAATAAATAACTAGCTAAGAACATCCTAGGACTGCAATAAGTGACCATACAATGGTGCTCATCCTGGCATGACAATTAATATTATACTTTGCTAGCTTAATCCAAAGTATTCTTTTTATAAGGGGGAGTAGAGCCAGTTATTTTGAACTCCATTTATAAATAATTAACTGGATTGTTAGATTATAAAGCAAAGTTTTTACAGTATCACTGCGCCTGATAATGTCTGGGCCTCGGATGCCTCTGAGACATCGTATACTGCTTATATATCGGTATTGACTTATCTGGTATTCCCCCACTTTAAATACAAGTGAAATAAAATCAGCCCTCAAAAATAAAAGTTTATTATTAGTTTTCCACAGTTCGTTGCTGATCTGGAACAGATTTTGCCAGTTGCAAGTGCGTGCCAGCAAGGATGCCGGATTTCTGGGGAAGAAATGCTGCATTGCATAATAAACCATATCACACTGCATTGTATTTGTAAATGAGCCCTACCAAGGTACTCTGCAATAGATGCAGAGAGTAGATTAGGTGCAAACAAGTTATAATTGGACATCCATTGTGATTCACTGACTGGCTGAAAAGACATGCCCTGTAGAAAGTTCTGTCCCCTGTATTTACTACAGACATAGGGGTAGATTTATCAAAGAGTGAAGTTAGAGAGCTCCACAGTCTATGGGATTTTTAAAGGTGTATTTATCAAATAGTGAACTTTCACTATCACCCTTTGATAAATACGCCTTTAAAAACCCCATAGAAATGAATGTAGAGAGGTGGTATTTCACTCATAAAATGGAGGGGAAAGCTGGGACTACTAGACTAGTGTGTTTAGACTAAATCAAATGTTTACAGTTATATGACCATCCTTGCTACACACACACACCCACACACCCACAAACCAAAACCAAAAGATAAATGTGGGGTGGAGCAAATGCAACTCACTCCTTATATGGAAACTTGGTCAACTGTCCATCATTAAGTAGTTACAGATGCAGCCATAGATAAACATACCAATCTGTCAGAGCATTGTATGAAATGGCTGCCCCCCCCACCAATATGCCACTGCAAAATAGAATAAAATACTGTCAGAGGATGTTTCCCACCATTGTGTTGAGTAGTAACACCTAAAAGCAGCAACAACGGTGTATTTATTGCAGTTATTTTACATAGGACGTAGAGTTTCTCCAGGAAAGTAACCGGAAGTACCCAAATTTACCCACAACCCATTGCCCCTTTTGCCATACGGTGTTCCCATGATGTGCCTAACTTGTGGAGAGTGCTGCATCTTTATTGTAAAACATCCAGAGTTCTATTTCTAATTTGTGGAGACAGTTCCTGCGAATGAGGTCGCCCACCACTACCCTTTCTGTCCCCCATTCTGTGCTGCAGGCCCAGCACCCTTCCTGCCTGAGGCTGAGTGCAGAGCACGTGTGCCGAGCTCTCCTCCCCTCGCCACCCAGTGTGCTCTGCAGGAGCGTGTCAGCGTGCGATCCCGGGCCTCACACTAATTAGTTTTGAAATGGAGTTTTGATTGAACTCTCCAAATCGATGCCGCTGCAAAATTTGTTTCTCGGGCTTCCTATTAAAAGCCATCTTAAGGGGCAGTTTTTACTACTCTCCCTGTCGTTCAGTCGATACATTTAATAACAACTTACAGGCTATTTTCAATAAAGTGGAGACAGCAAATTAGTAGCTTGAACATGACAAGCCTCCTGCAAGATCAGATGCAGAAAACCCCGGGCAATTAGTTTGTTCACCAAACAACTTGCAGAGGAAGCAGCGAGAATGGGAGACTGGCAGGAACAGTAACCCCTGAAGTGCTGCTTTGTGTACAGGCTGTGGGGGTCTCAGTAATGGGGACATTTTTGCAGCCTTGTCTGCCAAAGGGCCCTTAAGCATGTCATTTGGTAATTATAGGTAAGGAATGGGACACAGAGTTTTAAGGTGATGATGTCAACTGATTAGGGTTGCCACCTTTTTTGGAAAAAAAAATACAGGCCTTCTTATATATTTAAATTTTTTCCCTATTAATAACTTTGGGGTCAGGTATCATTTTTACATTTCATAACTGAACAGGTGACAACCCTACGACTGATGACACATGAAAATAGTTAGATGCACCATTGTTCAGTGCCCACTATCCTCACCATAATTTGTCAGATCGCATGAAAATTGGATGAAAAATCTTAACGTCTATACCCACCTTTACTCAAGTATCTACATCTTCTATATCTTTCTCTTGAAATTAGCTTTGATTTCTTTAGTGCTAATTAAACTGATAAGCACCCTTATCTCAGATCTCTCCAGGCAGTCAACTGTTTGCAATCAAATTTCCCAGCAGCCACTGTTTGTGTTGGCCATCTTGGTTGGAGGACAGAGGTTGTGTTCCTGGCCAATTAGCTCCACAAAATATACATTTAATATGTGGCTCATCAGGGCAATAGCCAGGCACTAATTTACAATATACTACACTCACTTAATATATCATTGACCGGTGTTTTAGCTCATTCCAGATTTTTAAGTTGTGGGGTGAAATCCGTTGGGAGTTTTTTTTTTTTAATGTTTATGGAATAGACTCGCTATTTTAATCGGTGCCAGGGTCCTGTCTACATTGAGACTATCAGCTCTAAATTCAATTCACAATTACCGTTGTAATTATCAGTGTGTTCAGTCTGCAAGCCTTTGGTTGTTGGTGAACTTCTACTCACTTTTGCTGGGCCGGAGTGCTGGGCATTTTAGATCCACAGTAGCTGGAGGGTTGCAGTTTGGACCCTGTAGATTTATATATTTCCCATATTTGGTCCAGAGGGATCCTCTGTTGTCTTTTGTTAAACTTTGGGCTCTACATGTTGGAAGGGTAGTTGGTTCCTTCAACTGATTTCACTGTGAAATCACATAGTAGCTGAGGGTGAAAAAAGACATGCCCGTGAAGTGTATCCATTGTCCATTTGAAACCTGCCTAAGTTTTAGTTGGATCACCTAGGTCTGTCCTGTCAGATTGTGTGACAGGCCCTTGGCTGAGTGAGAGAATGGCAGAAGCCAGCACCTCTCCATAGCCCCCTCGCAAAATGCTTATCAATGGGAGAATGAGCAGGCAGTGCCGTCTGGCCATCCATGTGTGGTGGTGTCACATCGTACACAACCCTCTCATTCATTTTGCAGGATAATTGCAGTGGGATTGGCCAGTGTTATTGACTTCTTACAGAGTGGAACTCTGTCTCTTTTAGGCCTTCCAGTATTGCAGTAAGTTATTTCAGCCCTGGGTTATTCAATCTGCAAGCCAGGTATTTGTAAACTATACTTCCCATTCCCATCATCCCTTGACAGCCTTGCTATATCATACAAAGAAAAAGGTATTTAAATAGTTTTTCCCAATAAGCCAGTAACTTTGATTAGACTTTATTAATAGGTAACTGAAGTAAATGCCACCCGTGCAGAACCAGCGAAGGGAAGGATTCTTCTTTCATTTCACCCTCCTAAGCGCATGTGTAGCTTTATTATATTCCTGTTGTAATTAAAACCCCCTTATTAGTGATGTATGTAGGCAAGGGATAATGACACACAACTGAGCTTAAAGGCAGACTATTTACCCTTAACTAGAATAGAATTGGGGTTAAGGAGGCATAGTATTATTCCTGCATTAAGGGTGTGACTTTATATTAATGGTCCATCCCTGTAAATATTACTGTTATTCTGCATTATCCCAATGCTGAAGCATCTTTCCCATGTGCAGTCAAAAATGGAGTTAAAAGATCCCATTGTTTAGTTTAATGTGTTAAAAAAAAAATGTATACACATTTTCCCACTTAGTCCTCCACCAGCCACCCCTCCTATGGCAGATGTTGTGGTCTCATTTGATTGCATAGGAAAACTGCAGTGATACAGCAAACACCCAGAGAGATATGATGACAAATGGATCCAGATCCCGGTAAATTACTTTCTGCTCAAATCGAAATTTCATTCAGTTTGTTGCTAGCAGAGATGAAGTAATCTAAATTGTGGACTGAGGAGCAGATAGAGGGAAGTCAGAGCAAGTATTTCATTATCAAGAGAGAGAGAGAAGGCTAGGATGAAAGAGATGAGCAGAGCTAAACCTGGAGTGTTGACACCATGATTGAAAAGGTTAACCCATACACATTATATATCAACCTGGATAGCAGTGAGTTTCTAATGGAAACTAGGCTCTGATGGAGGTTTGCTGGCGTTTCAATACACAGAGCATGATGTCTTCTTAGATATACAATCAAATCCTCTTAACCCTTTTGATGACTCATATCACTAGATATGATTAAAGTACAATAAGAGTTCTTCATATAATTTCAAGGACACAATGCATTTAAACCCCAGTCATGAATTGTATCTTTTTTTTTATGATGAACCTGATAGATCTGATAAAATGTGTGTAGAACAGAATTGTTTTGTATTTGCTTGAGGTATAAGTCACTATTTTTCTGATTAAACTCTGCTGGCTCCTTGTGAGGAAACGGAAGGTCGTATTTTTCCTTTTGTACAGGAAAAGGTATATTTCTTTTTACGATTCCTTTATGAGAACTTAAATATGGTTGCCTGTTAATTTTCTTTAATATATATTGGGAATAAAATTAAAAGTGTAATCAAAGACCTGCATAGTTTCATGTGTGTTTTGTTTATTATTTTTTTACAGGTTATTTGGAAATAGCGGAGCTTGCAGCGCTTGTGGGCAGTCAATTCCAGCCAGCGAATTGGTCATGAGGGCACAAGGAAATGTCTATCACCTTAAAGTAGGTTCTATTACTTTCTATTCCTAAAATAATAATGTGGTTATCAGATTATTATTATTATCAGGGTGGGGGTATAGGACATTGGTTCCTGGAAACTGAGGCTAAATAGTATTTAATATGTATGCATTTAAACTAGTGGCCTACTGGCTGTCTCCAGTGTTTTTTTAATAGTAAAGATTTTAAGCAATTCTGAAAGTAGTAGGTTGAAGTACAAGATGGCTGTCCGTTTACTGTTCCTGGTTGTTTGGGACATTGCCTATTTATGCAGAACACGGGTGTTAAACCACTCATAATATTTTTATTTGTATTTAAGCCAATCTTGATTAAATTGTTAAAAAAAAATGTTTTTCCCATTCAGTTTATTAAGTTTTCTCCTTGTTTTTTTTTTGCTTGTGACTTTCTAACTTGCAGTGTTTCACGTGTTCTACCTGTCGGAATCGCCTTGTCCCTGGGGACCGGTTTCACTATATCAATGGCAGTTTATTCTGTGAGCATGATAGACCTACAGCTCTCATCAATGGTCATTTGAATTCACTTCAGAGCAATCCACTACTGCCAGACCAGAAGGTGAATGCCTTGTACTTTATTAATAAGTCTACTTACAGGATGATCTTCACAAATTTCTGTAGAATTATACCTATTTGGCAAACTTTTCAGTTGCTTTGTAAGTGTAAAGAAGTGTGTTTATAATGCTGTGAACATATATTTTGTTAGTAGGAATCCAGTTTTACTTCCCTTTTCTTTTTAATTAGAGGTAAAAGCATCTTGCTTGCCCTGGCATGAGTGGCCATACACATTTAAAGAACAGGTACTCTACAGTGATATATATGTAGAATGCCTATTCATGCAAGCAAATGGACAGCTTCTGCTGCTATTAGGGATGCACCGAATCCACTATTTTGGATTCGGCTGAACCCCCGAATCCTTTGTGAAAGATTCAGCCGAATACCAAACTGAATCCGAAACTATATATGCAAATTAGGGGTGGGAATGGGGGAAAAATGTTACTTCCTTGTTTTGTGACAAAAAGTCACGAGATTTTCCTCCCCACCCCTAATTTGCATATTCGGATTCGGTTCGGCCAGGCAGAAGGATTAGTCCGAATCCTGCTGAAAAAGGCCGTTTCCTGGCCGAATCCCGAACCGAATCCTTGATTAGGTGCATCCCTAGCTGCTATATAACCCATAAACAAGCATTTAATCATCTCCAGCGCAGATGACAAATCATCAGAAAAGGGCTTTGCATAGATATCAGTGTGAATCTCTTAATTTCTGTTTGAGTCAGCAGCTTATCTGCCCATGTTTTGGCACTTTGAAAATCGACCAGATATAAATCAGACTGGTTTAAAGATCTCTTTGGGATGGGGACCACATAGGCTTGTGGATGTGGTCTTTGCCACAACCATTTGTATGCCATCATCATGATCGAATTGCTTGGCCATAGGACCAACCAAGTGGATCTGCCTGATATCACTAACCTGGGCATATTGGGGAAATATCTGCTCTTTTGGCGACTTTTATATACTTCAGTCCAAAAAATGCCATTGCATGATTCAGATGTTTTGGTGCTAGAGCTCTGCACTGCCTTCTATACAATGGGTTTTTCTGACATTTTGTCACCTGCGCTGGAAAATATTTAGGGTGGTCGACCAAATGTACCCTTAAGCAGGGTTGTATTTCCTATTGGTCTACTTTTTAACTTCCACTTTTCTGAATGGATTTAAATTATGATTGGATAAGATAAACCCTTTATTTTTCATAGTAACTCTATAATGAATGTAAATCATTGCTAGGATTAGTGGTTGGTTTATAACCGCAAGATATTTTTACCGCTATAATAGATATTGGCTGTCTTCTGAGTATATTTTTCTATAAAGCCGAACATTTGTCTTATTTTTTTTCTCTACAAAATATTCCCATAGTGCTTGTTGAACAACCATTGCTTATTGAATGGTGGTCTGCAAATATAATGAAAATGTAGTACTTGCTAATGGTTATGCTCCAGTACAATAAATCTTACAGGCAGGCTTCTAAATTTGCATCTATGTACATAATATTTTTTTCCATTTCCCAGTAATGAATGGGATGCATTCAAACCAACACAATCAGATCAACAGTTGTACAATCTCCCCAGCACCAAATTGTTTAAGATCTATTTTCATTTTCCTAATAAGTCTTATTGCTATGCTAGTGAGTGCATTTTGATAACTGCTGTGTCTAATTTGTAACAATTACTGTCACAGCCTTCAGTGAAGTCTGTTCATTCCACACTGGTTCAGAAAGGGAAAAAAAATCGCTCAACTCCTGCACATAATTTTATTCACATCATCTTTCATACTGATTATGTATTGATGACATTGATTCATTTACTCTTTACAGCTCCACTTGCATGGATAGTAAATCTTATTGACCACGTATGAATTTTAATTTCAAATTGGTGATAGATTTTTCCATCAGCTCTGATAGGGTATTTGACTTTTTCATCATTAACCCAGGCAATCACGCTGCACTGAATTATAGCATTCAAACAAATAGTGCATACTTCAATTACTGGTTCGCTATAGATTTGCAATAGAAACTTCATTAATGTAAGAAGATTGTATGCACATGGGGGGGTGGGTGGATTTGCGCCTGTGTGTTTTGAGGAGAACATGCTTTCTGAAAAGGGTAGCATCTAAAAAAAAAAAAAATTAAAGAATAAGATAGTATGTAATATGTGTCATTCTGGCCAATAATTGGGCCATTAAGGGGATGTATTTTTTTATTTCTAAATAATTCACTCTACAATAATATAAAATTGAATTCCTGAACCAGCAAGTGTGTTTTTTTTTTTTTTAGTTGTAATATTGGTGTGTAGGTAGCCATCTTGGGTCATTTTGCCTGGTCATGTGCTTTCAGAAAGAGCCATCACTTTAGGATGGAACTGCTTTCTGTAGGCTGGTGTTTCTACTACTCAATGTAACTGAATGTGACGCAGTGGGACCCGGGTTTTAATACCGAGTGCTGTTTTTATATCTACCTGGCAGCTGTTATCTTAAGCTGCTATCTAGTTACCTTCCTATTGTTCTGTTAGGCTGCTGGGGGGGGGGAGATGATATCACTCCAACTTACAGTACAGCTGTAAAGAGTGACTGAATTTTATCAGAGCGCAAGTCACGTGACTTGGGGTAGCTGGGAAACTGAAAATATGTCTAGCCCCATGTCAGATTTCAAAATTAAATATATAAAAAAAAAATCTGTTTGCACTTTTGAGAAACAGATGTCATGTGCAGAATTCTGCTGGAGCATCACTAAAAACATTTTTTTCCCATGACAATATCCATTTAAGATTTGTAAAATGCAAAAAGGCTACTGTTTTTATTTATTTATTTTACAATATACTAGGCAACAGCTCAAAAGTAGTTTGGTTCAGCAGTATGGCTTATTGCAATATGATGCTCATTAGGCCACTAATGTGGCCTATTGAGTCCATAGCCTATATGCCATTATGACTTGGCCCATGAGCTACAGATGGATTCTGAGAGTTTTAGTGCAAAGAAATTTTACACATTACTCTAGCTCACAAACCCAGCTGACTGGATTGCCTTACTGGGCAACTAGCCTATAACCACAACTGGGGTTTCAGTTTAGCCTCAAAAAGTCTGTGTGTGCACATTGCCTGTCCTGATCTTTCAATCATGCTTTGCAAATACCAGTGTGGGGAAATAAATCCTGTTTTGTCTGTTAAGATTTACTTTAATGATTTTGGTATCCTGTGTCAGTGCAAATAATACATAAGGCTAATGGCACTCAATCCATTTTGCCACTAGCACATTTTCTACTTGCCAGGTGTCAAAACACTGAAAAAAAAAATGGAACCCTTATGGCATACCCCCATGTCATGGCAGGCACTCAGTATGAGGCAACCCTGGCTGTGTGTCTGTATGAATGAATGAATGACTATACATATAATCTGAGCAAACCATGTAAAACTGCTGTTGTGTAATTCTGTTTTGTGATTCCTTTTTATTGGCCTTACTCGAAAACCTCATTTAAAATCGTAATTGTAATATGATATGGCCTCTGAAAATGTGGTTTAACTGATAACTCGATAATCAAGAAATCAGGGGCACTCACAGGGCTGCAAAAATCAAAGTAAAAAAAGAAAAGTATTTACTAAATATTACATTTAGAATTCAGTATCTCCAGTGGCCACAGGAGTGATGTCATATTGTGAGGCTGAGATCCGTGGGTTCCTGAAAAAAGTGTGAATATTATACCGGATATATATGAATGTATATGCATGACATCAGAGTCCAGTTATCTCCCTCTAAAGTAAGAGCATGTGAGTAAATTATAAAATTTGTCATTGTTGTTCTTAATCCATCAAGATTGAATTGTGTGCACATATTGTCACACTGGTATATCATCACTATTATCTGCCCATTTATCTCCAAGGCTATAGCATTTTTAAGTGTTTACTTACTAATTAAATTCTTTGTTATAGTTTGTTTGGCAAGGGGGCAGCCATACAGAGTGTCAAGGCAAGTGGCCTCACCTGTACAATCAATCAGCATGTAGTGTATTATGTTATCTTTTCCAGGTTGCATTAACATGCTTGTCCTTGCTATTCACTGTATTGGCTACAGAAGGAATATCTTCTAGTTTACATATCACTCAGCAATTCCCTGGTTGTTATATAATTGGAGTTGTCTGTGTCCGTAGTAGAGGACAATTGATGCTCATTTATTAAATATGCTCACTGGCTGCTCTCTAATCTCTTTGTTCTGGACAGCCAAATTACCTTTCTCACACTGAGAGTCAACTCTTGGGAATTGAACCTCCAATCCTCCACCACTTTAATTAGCTGGAAAGTGGGGATGGGTTGAGCTTATTCAGAGACCTTAGGATTCTTTAAACTTTTAGAAGTTTAGAATGTCATTTTAAAACACTTTTTAAGCAATCCATGCAAAGGCTATTTGTACATGAAAATAAATAGATATTTTAATTAGAGCTCTTTAAATAAGGCCAGTACCCATAACAACTAGTTCTGTGCTTCTTGTACTTTCTGTTCTGTTCTGTTGCTACAAGGAGAACATTATACTACCCTTTTTTTGTTTTGTATGTTTTTCTAATTCACGTGTATACACAAAGGCAAAGAACAAATGAAACCATAACCAGCGCTTTTTGAAAGGGATGTGCATTCTAGTGCTATTTAGTCTAGTTGCCATGCTAATAATTGTTTTTATGGTTTACTCAATTAATGGCTAATCATTATTTTTAAGGTATGCTAAATGTATGGCCCTAATAAATATATCTGTATAAGGTGCCCAGTTTATTGTAATCCACAAAGAGGATGATTTCTATATAACTTATAATGTGTAGGAACTGTTCTACAACATATTTATTTTGGTAAAGGAAACATTATCTGTAGAATCCAGTTAAATCCTTTCTACCAAAATATCAAGAAAACTCAAATGACTGGTTACGTGGAGTATGGTTTGCAGGCTGTGACAGTAAGTTTTTACTAACCAGCTGGGATTCACTGTTATTTGACAATAGTTGTTGTCCTAGTGCCTGGATGATATACTTAAAAATGTGTATGTGTTTTACTGTACATGTTTATCCATTATTATGTTAGCTTTACTGACCTCTTCCAGCTACTTTCTAACCTTCACTCCCATGATGTTCACTAGCTAACGCAGACCATAGCTTACTTTTTTGTATAATTAATATGCTTCTCTCTTTCATTTGCAGGTCTGTTAAAGTGTCCCAGTAATACAGAATGCGTGCCTTCATCTCAAATTCTGTTCATTGCAGATGGATCCCATGTGTCTGCAGTAGACAAGTCACCTTTGTAGCTAGCACTAGTGCCAGCCTCATGCCATTGCACCTTCTCTATTCTCCTTTGCCCTCCACACATATTTTTTTGGTGTTTCAAGTTGACTGTTGAACATTAAAGACGCCATAAACCTGGGCTTATGGGAGAGACTCTTGAATAAAATAAGGAGATTCACCAGAGGATTTCTTTGGGAGGGATAAATGACTGATGAAGCGAATTACAAGAAGACTTTCTACCCTTCTCACCAATAACTAACCAGAGTTTGCACCCTCTGTTTTATCCTGACAACATTCTAATTGCTCTTTGTATATTTACGTGTTGTAAGGAAATCTGTTTCAATCAAATGAACATAAGATAAAAGGAGAGCTGTAACTTTTGTGGTACTCTTATCACAAACACTTTTATTGTATCTCTGTAAAATACAATGTATGTATGCATGTATGTGGGATTTTTTTATTTTATATATCTATTTTTTGTTTGTTTTTGTCTTGTTGCTACTTCCCACAGCAAAAAAAAAAAAAGGAAAAAAAAGAAGGGAATGGGCGGGGAGAGAATCTGCTATTGTGTAGAAATTTTCACCTACTTGCTGATTGAAGAAATCTTTTATTTGTGATATTTTCAGAGACATTTGCTCTAGTATGGTGTATTTAAATAATAAAAGAATAAATGCTATTGTTCAATAGTGATTTGAGCACGCTGATATTTAAGGAATTCTATATTTTAGCGGCAACAAGACAGAAGGGAGATTCTATTGGAATTTTGGAAAATCTTCATTAAATAATATGGAATAGAGCTCACTAGCTCTGTATTCACTTGTGTAGGATTTTAGGAGCATATTACCAAAAGGTGAAAATAGATACCATACATGTAAATACATAGTTGTGCTTTCACTATTGATAAATGTCCCAAAGTGTACTCAAATTTCACTACTTAATATATAGATGACTGATGTGTGACCATTGATCCATAGAGTAGAAACACAGTTCACAGCATTTACTGATTAAGTTATGAAGTGGTAAAAGTAAGAGGTTGTTCTTTGATAAAACCCCTGTAAATATTATACCAGTGAACTCTGAAGTAATTTTCACTGATCGAAACATATCTAAGATCACCATGAATGACTTAAAGGAGAAGTAATGTTATTAGGCTTCGTACTGTGGGCTGTGTGTGGAGTGTCCTGACATTTTTTGTGCCATGGTGATCGGTCATTCAGTTGATCGGACAGGTTAGAAATTTTCTGTTGGCTACCAATAATATCTCTGCATGTATTGCCGATCTGACGATATCAGACGGAGACTGTCACTAGCTTTTGTCGGACATAACTTTTGTAAGATTGCTGTCAGGGGCAGAACATTGACTGATCTGTTCTTTTACTACTTTTTTTTATCTGAATGGTTAGTGACAGGTCGGGAGATGGCACTGATTGATCGTTCACCCGATGTAATGGTAACTGCGCGTCTATGGCCACCTTAAGGCCCTAGGCTGGTGATTCCATTTGATTAAAAACTGCATTGTTCCAGGGTACTACTGAAGGAGTGTGAATTTGCCATGCTCTTCATGGATCCCTGTATGGCCCCAGGCTGTGTGTGCATGCACAGCAAAGCAAAAAAAAAAGGCTTTTCAATTTACATACATGGGCCCTAAGGGTTTCCTGGGAGACAGAACAAGTGCTCCTATAGTAGTATCCTGGTCCAGTGCAGTTTTCACAAACTGGACCACCACCAATACCTTTCCTTCTACTTTAAACCACTATCCTTAGATTTAAATAATAAAAGAAACCCGTTTGAAAATATATACTACTGGGATTCTTACAGAAAACCACTGATTTATTGCCCCAAAAGTGCTTTTGCTACAACAGGTAAGCTGCATAATAGGTGAATGTTGCTGAAAGAATCAAAAGGGTTCTTTACTTTAACTTTTAAATGGTCCAAATGAACATAGGATACAAAAAAGAATAAAAAGTAACCATACATTTGTAGCCTTAGTGCTCTTACAGACAAGCGTTTTACATGCGCTCCCCTGCGTTCTGGTTTCATACGTTCAGCCGCAGTGGAGCGCTGGAATAGATGCACTTAATTCTTTTCAATGTGACTGTACTCACACAGACGCATGTAAGCGCCGAACACAGAAAAAATGCAACATGCTGCGTTCAGCGCTTACATGCGTCTGTGAGTACAGCCACATTGAAAAGAATTCCGTGTGTGTACTCCTGCACTCCCTTGCAGCTGAATGCATGAAACTGGAATGCAGTGGAGCGCAGGTAAAAACACTCGTCAGTAAGAGCCCTTACAGAGCATTTGTTTTGTAGTTGGGGTCAGTGACCCCCATTTGAAAGCTGGAGAGTCAGAAGAAGAAGGCAAATCATTATAAAAAATAATTGAAAACTTGCTTAGAATGAGCCATTCTATAACCTACCAAAAATTAACTTAAAGGTGATCCACCCCTTTAAAGGCATTTAATTATGGAAAGGGGCATCAGAGCTGTATAGCCTGTATATCGTATAGATAATTGTCCAAAAGTTTTGTTGCTGCAATGTTTTTCCAATGAGAAACAAATCTCCATTTGTTTTATAAACCTAGGATTGTTGCACTAACAGAGCACTTCCTTGCTTTGCCCTTCTGTAGCAAGCCTTATGGAGGCATCGATTTTGTTTTCTCCAGGATCAACAGTGCTATTTTTTTGTAGTCCATGTTGCATGAAACTTATTTTAGCAAGCTAGAACATTTCCATGTGACTACAGGCCTACAGCCATGGGCCCTGCGCAGCTAGGGATTTTAACCAACTACACCCAACTCAATTAGAATGAGGCAGTGCACATTTATGTTTTTTTAATGTTAGTGTTGTGTTGCATGTTCTCTGACTCACACTCCTGTCCATGACTATCAGTGCTTGGCATTATGTGGCAAGTTGATTTTGATGATCTCATCAGTACTTAAAGGCCCAAAATTGATGTTAAAGTCGAGTAAATTTTTATTTTCCATTGCAACACCAAGTCCAGTTTTACATTTTCAAACATGGCGTAAAAGTCTTTTCTCCGGTTTAACTCGCTAGACCTCATTAATGGCAACGTATTTACACCAGCTTTAAATTTTCCGAAGTTCTTTGTGTGTCATTCTTAATGGTAAAAGTAATATCCAGAGAAATCATCGGTCCCAGAGCCCAATTGGGGATCATTACATTGCAGACACAATACTTGGTAACACACAAAGAATTTAGCAGCATCATTTAAATCTGAACCAGTGTGTCTTTTATCATGAGCTTATTGAATAAACTAGAACAAATATTGTGGCCTTACATTCTCTAGTCTTTGTGTCCCACGGAAGTGAAATGCTGGTTTCCTAATAGTTTTATAACAGGCACATGTTGTTTTCAAAAGTTCCCAATGTTTCCATTTGTTTGGGAAATCAACTGTCACTCCTGCATGCTGAGCCTAGGAATGTTGTAAAGGTGCAAAAGTAACACCTGGTTATACCAAGTGAGTGAAAATCGTTTGTAGGCAAGGAAATCTGCCATTTGTCCTTTTAGTGGTGACATAAAAATATCAACACAAAGCCCTGAACCAATTGGACTGCCAGCCCTCTTACTTAATATGGTATCATAAACCTTTAATGGAATGCAGCATAGTAGGACTTCTTTTATCTGTAAGGAAATTAGTTTATCTGCACACGTCGTAAAGCAATTAAACCTAATAACATAAAATTCCACCTCTGTACTTAGGCTTTGGTATAACAAGTAATAGAACTTAAAATCATTTAGAAAACATTTGTATTTACTACAGTCATTACTGTACCACAGGAATCTGCAACTTATCCCCCACCTTGGCACGTAAGCTGTTAAACGCATTCCATCCTTTCACTGCACAGATGTTTTTAATGAATTTGCACAAAGTCCTTAGGAAGGTTTTACCACTACCACCTCATGTTGAATCAATAACCTTTAGGCAATGTATTAATGTACAAATTGTTTCTTGTTCTACAGCTTGATGTATCTAAGCCCCCCCTTCCACCATTGAGAATTTTTAAGGGATACTTACTTTATTTTTAAGAAGGGATCACATTTCCTTGTATTTTTTCTTATATTTGCATTTCTATTAGGTGTCCTTTCTCAGTCAGAGCTGAAGTAACCTGAATTACTCTGCCAAAGTAACCTCACCCATAGACCCATAGAAAAATTACCTTCCACTGGTCAAATAATAAGAATATTGTTGTTTAAATCAAAAACTATTGAAAGAAGCACCTCCGAAATGGCAGTATCCTAATCTTATGGTAGTAATATGGGGCAGATTTAAGATGCTTAGTCAAGCGCCTTTAGCCCAATTTGGCATCTTATCTGCCCTCTGATGGGCCTCCCTGACTGATATCTGGCCAAAAATTAGCCAGATGTCGATCGACAGGTTTGATATTCCCTTCCGATCGAGGATCGATTTGGCTAGCTGATGTGGTCCTCCTCTCGTTGGCGCCAACGGATCCCATTATCCGTAACAGGGGTCATCATGTTTTGCTTCCAGTAAGGATTAATTTATCTTAGTTGGGATCAAATACAAGGTACTGTTTTATTATTACAGAGAAAAAGGAAATTTTAAAAATTTTTTAATTATTTGTTTAAATGAAGTTTATACGAGACGGCCTTCCTGCAATTTGGAACTTTCTGGATAACAGATCCCATACATGTATAATGCAAGCCCCTGCATGCCATTAAGGTTCATACACACTGGCTTTTTTATGTGTTTGACACATGTTTGAGACGCAGGTTTGAGCGCACCTAAATATATTCACTAATTCATTCCATTCTGCCTAGTTTTACTTACAAATGTTCAGGGTTGCGTTTTTCTCCATTCGCATTTCTTTGCATTTGTTTAGCTACAGCATGCTGCATTTGCTTGTGCCTAGTGTTCGTTCAGAAGCCAGTAGAATAGAGGGTTGTGTTTGGAAATGACAAAAATGCATTTAGCTACAATATAAAGTTATTTCCGCTCTCAGCATGCGTTTAGGTATAACAAAACACTTTGCTTTGGAAGTATATAAGGAAAGGAAAGAAAAAAGAGAAGAAGTCAGCCGAACCTCTAAAATAAATGATTTTATAAAAAATGAAAAACTTGAAGAAAAGCAACAAGCTCTATTAAATGAAATTGATTACCAAGTAGAAATACCCCAGGTCTGATTGTTCAGGGATATAAACAGGTAGACATAAACATCATTTAACTCATGCGCTTATGGGCCAAACCTGCATCTCAAACATTTAAAGCATGCATCAAAAGCACTAGGATATGTTACGGGTAAGTGTGTTTTGCAAAAGACAAGAGTAACCTGTTGTGATCATGCACTGAAAATCGGTGCCACTGTTCTGTAATGACAGGCTTTTGGGGAAATGTAATAAAAGTCAGAAACGCAAAAAATATTCGCAATGCCAAAAGTTATGCCTTTGTGTAAACAAATGGGCCTCTTTGCGAATTTAATATAGCTTTTGCGAATCTGGAAACTGTTTAGCGACTACTTGCGACAGTGGAAGAAGGTTTGCGAATATTATAGTGCGCAGTGAACTTCTTACTGAAAAAGTTGTTATGTTTGCCCCAAAAGATTATCACACCTTCAAGCTCTTCTTAAAAGTGAGCAATGTGCAATTAAAATTCGCAATGCAATAACAGGAAGTGTATTACATTGTGAAATGCAAATTTGTATTCTTATTTGTGCAAAATGTTTTGCTCTTTGCGACTTTTATTACATTCCCCCATTTGTCCTTTATTCAGTGTGAGAGTCACTTGATTGGAGAAGGCAAAAAAAATGTTAATATAAACATTTTTCTTTTTAGTTAGGAATATTCATCCTATTGAACTCCAAACTTATCAACGAACTCCGAAAATCCTATGGCTTTTAGCAGTTAACAGGAATTGTAGACAAATAAAGCCATGAGGTTCATGTATTGTACTAACCTGTTTTGAATCAAAGTGTACTTTTGAAATTATCTCAAAAATCTATTGTCATGCTGTGCCAGTAACAAGCCTGGTATGTAATTTATATGAATCCAATCTGCTGTTTAACTGGGATCCTATAAATGGTTGGTAACAATTAGTATGTATCCTACAAAAGGATTTAGTGTTGCCGGGGTCGAAGGTCAGATAATGCGTTCTATGAGTCATTATATTCCGAGCCTTTAAGAAATGTCACTTTGTTAATGGTAAGATTTAAAAGCATTTCTTAAATTGCAGCCCTATAAGATTACAGATGTCAGTCATGATCATGTAATCCACGGGTTGGAGATGAAGTTTTGCTTTGATGTGCTAAATTGGAGATGGGCTAATGGAACTATTAATATACAATGGTGCATATTCTGTAGTCTGTAAAAATGATTTGCTCGGTTTTTATTAGCTGCAAATATGTGAAATCTTGCATTCTATTTATTAGAAATCCAGTGCTTCCTTAAAAAAAAAAGCAAACTCAGCTGTCTCCAGTTGATGGACAGACATGGCATTGTTTGTGAAGGGCCACTATACCACGGAGCTCAGTGTTTGACAGATATCTAATGTGAAATAAACACTACACACTGGCTGCATTGGTTTCAAGCCTTGTTTTGCCCTTTTTAGTTTAAGGAACCATATTACAGCCTGAGGCCTACAATCAGATACAAGCCTTTTTTTGTCAGGAGAAGGACTATATTGTGTTTAGGTATTATATGTGTTTCTATATAAGCGGACACATAAACATAGAGAGTGCCTGGCGAGATAAGCTCAGTGAAGTGAAATGATTAGAAAATGAAGCTGAACTCTGCCTTTTTACATGAAAGCTTCCATGTAAGGCCAGATAATGTGGCTTCACTTGAGATGTGCCACCACACCAGTGTGTCATGATGCGAGAATGTTAAACTCACTAGGGAGCATTAACAGCAGGCACATAAAGCAGCATTTACAGCAAATGCTATGCGAAAGCCACTTTAACAAGGCCAAGGGACCTCTCCTTTAACCAAAGATGATTGTGTGTTACTAAACAGCAAGAATTTAAATACACCTTCAAAGCTGTTATTATTTTTTGTTAGCATCCCAATCTGGTCATCAAAGTGGTCATCTATGCCAGATCACAAGTGTTGGGCAACAGGGTAGGGGGAAATTATTTTTTTTTTTAAGAATATTTTTACTATATAGGCACCTGAGGGCTTCCCCCCCATCACTCTTGCCTTAGACACTGCCCTCATGTGCTTATATAGAAATATGGCACAGCATGGAATAATAGTGGGAGACATGAGGAAATTACTAAATCATGGTACAAAAATATACATCTCTATTGTCCCCATATACCATAGGTGTTGCAGAAGGTGTTGCAGAAGGAACAGTAATTCCTGGTGTAATAGTTGTATGTTTATGTCTTAAAATTACAAACGGAGGTCCACACCTCATTTGAAACACAGACATTGAACGTAGCAGAACTATAGAAAGCTCCAATACAGGATCCATTTGTAAAGGAAGTATTAGTGAAACTATCACCACATATTGTTCATTATTGCCTACATGGTTTTTTAGCTATGTTGTATGTATCCTTTAGGCTAGGGCTGGTGGATTTTGGTGCTGAAACGTAAGATTTTGCATTTTGTGCTAAAATCCACTGCGTTTACCTGCACCCGAGATAATGTTTCCGGCTGCAGGCAGCAGTGCAGAAGAGGAGCAGTGGGGGAGTGGGTTCTCGGCCTGCATTTCTCCAAGAGCTGTTAGGTGTGGCCCAAGCCTTAAGGTTAGCATGCCTTTAAAAATATTAAGGCTATGGTCACACTTGGCTTATAAGCAGCTATGCTTGAATCAGCGCTCTTCTGTGTCTGCACCCATAGCCACTGTGCTGGCCCAGGTGCAGGCACACGTAGAGGATTTTGATGCAGAAATGCGAGTATGCATTTTGGAGCCGAAATCCACTCACCCTAGAGCTCAGGAGCTCAAAAGCTTTTTTCCTTGAGCTTATTTGGCCCTTCCCTCTCAACAGGCTAATAAAATAAAATCTAGTTAATTCAGGGCTTGTGAATTTATATTCCTTATTCAAACACTCAGTTTCAAATAGACTATATCATTGTAAGAGTAGGCATTGCCAGTTCCTCCCAGAACATTCGGTGCAGTGATAGTATCTCATAGCCATTTTCATGCATAGGACTCAAGGCACTGTTTAAACAGTTACACTTTCCTTAACTTTATATGGAGTATTAACCCCAGAGATACATATTTTATTGTTAGTATTGTTTTAGCACTTGCATATATTAAGAAGTTAAAGCCCATAATCATGGACTCATGAAGTTCACGCATCTTATAGCTCCACTAAGCATCGACATGCAATGTTCAGAAGTTAGCCATGTTTATTTTTTTATCATTTTACGCAGAATAGACTTATCCAGATAAACCGCCCAATATGCATGCCTATGTATACAGAATAATAAATGGAAGCTGGAAACTCATTCTTATATGTGTCTGCACCTTCAATTGAGACATAAAAAAATACAAAATGTAGTAATGGTTCTTGCAAAGTGTGTCTGTTGTGCATTAGTTCTACATGTCTTAGTTGCATGTAGTTACTTAGCCAGCTTGGCAACATACCCAAGTCCAAACATCATCTGGCTTGAATCCATTTACTTTATACTCCACACATGGGTCTTTGCTCTTTTGCTTAGTCTAGAAAGTTAAAGGCCTAGTAACAATAAACATCCATATAACATTGTGTTGCTTCAGGGATAGAATGTATCGGAATGATTCGACATCACAAGCACAATTTGTTTTCTCACAGTTGTACAGCATGTTATATTTAATAGAGTGCATATATTTCAGTAGATTGCAGAGTAGGATGGTAATGAAAGTACTACTTTAACAATAATATTTATTGCTATTCCATGAGTTACAAAGGTCCCAAAAAGCAGTCTTGTATTTAGCACGGAGATCCAAACAGGGTGTTGATGGTGCCATATATTGATCATTTAATATTATCTATAAAGGAAAGGCACATGGGGTGATTCTGAGCATTTTTTCTTTCAGGTGTGTTATAGCTTCATGGGTGGTGGACAAAATGCTCAAAATCAGTCTCCATTCAATGGAAAGCAAGGGTGCCTTTTCTTAAAGGGGTTTTTCTCACATGGAACTGTTGCTGGCCATGTTGTTGAGCACTTCTCTGCCAGAACATTTAAGCCAGAGATGAGATGTTTGATGCCCAACCCCCATTATCCCTTTCATTGACATGAGTGGAATGTAATATCATAAGCAATGACAGGCAGTATTGAGCCCAAAAATCTGAGGTCTCTATTCGTGTCATGGACTGGAAGCTAAAAAAGTTGTTACTATTAAAAATTGTAACTTTTTTTTTTACCATTTGAGGGGCATGCCACATTTTTTTAAGGTGTGCTCATGTCTAAGGCATTGGAGGATTTTTGCCTTTATTTTGCTTCCTTGAATATTTTTAATAAGTGGCCACTTCAAGCATTTGCACCAACATCTCTAATAAAGACATATATATAGTGAATAAAGTAGCCTCTCTTGTAAATGATAAGGATATTATAAGTTACCAACGAGTTTCATGACAGGTCATGGAACTCCGAGGTAACTTATTATATCCTCATATTTTGCAACTGGGGGTACTTTATTTATTATAATACACAATTTTCAGTGAGTCATGTGACAGAAATTACATCACTACTCACCGTTTATAACTGATGACATCAGAACTCACCTTTAATGAGGATGTCATTTACAAGATATTCATGGTTTTTGTGTATTATATGACCTATATGCACCGGCCCTATTCAAACTAACCTAAGCATAAGTGTACCAACGAAGTTCGATTGGCAGGAATGAATGTTAGCGAAAGATCACTATGAAATGCTCACACTGATGAATTAACGCTAACGAAACTTTGCCAGTGTTTGACTGCAGAGACACAACTTTGCATTTTAGTGAATTAGCATAGTGGTAGCGAATTTGCGCCTGGTGAAGTATGGCGAAGCCTTCGCAGGCAAAAAATCACCCTAGTGAATTTACCCCCATGTGTTTTTGTAATAATCCAACATGCATAGCAGCAACTGCATTTCTCAATTACAGGTATGGGATCCATTATCTGGAAACCTGTTATCCAGAAACCTCAGAATTACAGAAAGGCCATCTCCCATAGACTCCATTTTATCAAAATAATCAATATTTTTAAAAATGATTTGCTTTTTCTCTGTAATAATAAAACAGTACCTTGTACATGATTCAAACTTAAGATATAATTGATGCTTACTGGAAAAAAACAACCTGTTTAATTTATTTAAAGGAAAACTTTACCCCCAAAATGAACCCTTAAGCAACAGATAGTTCATATCATATTAAGTGGCATATTAAAGAATCTTACCAAACTGGAATATATATTAAAGTAACTATTGCCCTTTTACATCTCTTGCCTTGAGCCACCATTTCGTGATGGTCTGTGTGCTGCCTCAGAGATCACCTGACCAGAAATACTTCAACTCTAACTGTAACAGGAAGTTGGAAGTTAGTTGGAAGTGTGGAAGCAAAAGACACAACTCTGTCTGTTAATTGGCTCATGTGACCTAACATGTATGGTTTGTTGGTATGTTTGTGAGTACAGTGAATCCTACGGTCCCAGGGGACGGCCCTTATTTTTTAAAATGGCAATTTTCTATTTATGATTACCCAATAGCACATACTACTAGAAAAGTATATTATTATGAAAATGGTTTATTTACATGAAGCAGGATTTTACATATGAGCTGTTTTATGCAATATCTTTTTATAGAGACCTACATTGTTTGGGGGGTATAGTTTTCCTTTAATGTTTACATGATTTTCTAGTAGACTTAAAGGAAAACCATACCCCCAAAATGAATACTTAAGCAACAGTTTATATCAAATTGAATGACATATTAAAGAATCTTACCAAACTGGAATATATATTTACATAAATATGGCCCTTTTACATCTCTTGCCTTGAACCACCATTTCGTGACTCTATCTGTGCTGCCTCAGAGATCACCTGACCAGAAATACTACAACACTAACTGTAACAGGAAGAAGTGAGGAAGCAAAAGGCAGAACTCTGTCTGTTAATTGGCTCATGTGACCTTACATGTGGTTTGTATGTGTGCACAGTGAATCTTACGATCTCAGGGGGCGGCCCTTATTTTTTAAAATGGCAATTTTCTATTTATGATTACCCAATGGCACATACTACTAAAAAAGTATATTATTATGATAATGGTTAGTTTACATGAAGCAGGGTTTTACACATGAGCTGTTTTACTCAGTATCTTTTAATAGAGACCTACATTGTTTGGGGGGTATAGTTTTCCTTTAAGGAATGAAGATCCAAATTATGGAAAGATCTGTTATCTGAAAACCCCCAGGTCCAGAGCATTTTAGATAAGAGGTCCCATACCTGTATAATCTATATGAAAATATGCATTTTGTAATACTCCCTATGTTAATATAATAAAAGAAAACATTCATTAATATATTATTCCTTTATACTGTGAATCCTATGCCTTCTATGGCAATATCAACCATTAAAATCTCTGTGCACGCTTTGTTTTTTCTTATTCCCCTATTACTGCAGCAGGATTGTCTTTTTTTCCTTCTACTTTATTTTCCCCTTTATTTAAGCTAAATGCAGCATAATAGATAGAGCAGGTTTCATTATGTAGTTAGTGATTTTTTTTTACCTGTTGTTAGGTCATCCCAATCAGAGAAATGCTTATGGTAGATAACTATCAATTTGTTTCCATTAAGACATAATTAAGGGAATGCTGAGAAGCCACTTTAGCTGAGAAATACTTTGGATGCATGTTAAATAGGGAACAGCTCTGTTGCTCTAAAGGCTGAAATATGCATAATGGGTTAGTGAGACACTCTCACCTATCTCCGTGGCAGGCTGGATGATATTGGAATTGTTAGTGAAACATTTTGAACTTATGTTGAACGTGTTTCTAGATGAAACAAGCCATGGCCCTTTATTGTTGCTGAACGTTATTTAGACCACAAGGTTAAATGTAACACTTAAAGGAAAACTATACCCCCCTGAACAATGTAGGTCTCTATAAAAATATATAGCACAAAACAGCTCATGCTAAAACCCTGAGTCATGTAAATAAACCATTTTCATAATGATTTACTTGTTTAAAATTATGTGCGATTGGGTAATCATAAATAGAAAATTGGCATTTTAAAAAATAAGGGCCGCCCCCTGGGATTGTAGGATTCACGGTGCACACAAACAAACCAAACAAACCATACATGTTAGGTCACATGAGCCAAATAACAGACATAGTTGTGTCTTTTGCTTCTACACTTCTTCCTGTTAGAGTTATAGTATTTCTGGTCAGGTGATCTCTGAGGCAGCACACAGACCATCACAAAATGGTGGCTCAAGGCAAGAGATATAAAAGGGCAATATTTACTTAAATATATATACCAGTTTGGTAAGATTCTTTAATATGCTGCTTTATATGTTATAACCTATCTGTTGCTTAAATATTAATTTTGGGGGTAACGTTTTCCTTTAAAGGGGACGTCCACCCAAAAGAGTTTTCTATAGTATAATGTAGCTGGGCATGTCGCCCAGCCGCATTATGGGGACCTGTGCATCCCCCGTTCGCCGGCCCTTGATCTCGCGGGGGAGTGTGGCCTAGCGGCGCCCGCCAGAGGAATCCGGCCCTGAAAGCAGTGCATATATTTTTTTTTATCTCTTTCTGTTCTATGGCTCTGTCTATTGATACAATATAGCATAAGTCTGTTCCCCCCAAGGTCCTCTAATAGCTAGCTTCTGTTACATTGTTTCAGAAGTCAAAACCAGCAGTGAATACTGCCAAATACTGCTTTGAATAGCAGGTACATTTAAAAATAACTTTAAAACCATTATAAACTCTTAATTACTGTATATTATAATTAAATATTCCTACATTATGTACAATTATATTTTTTGTGGACATTTGAGGACAATGGACCGATGACTGATTTATGACAAACTTATGACTAGTTTTCTGACATCAAGGTTACCAAGTTGATATGCAAAATCTGGGATGCTACTAGAAAATCCAGCTACAATACTAATGGTATTTACATTTAATGCATTCCTGTTGCAGGCCAGCAACTTACATTTTTAGAAGGTGGCACTAATTTTGAACATGATCTGGTAACCTTAACTTACACAGACATTCCAGAACAAGGGGGCGCTGGCATTTCTGGGAGATACTTCATAAATTATTACAGTTACTGGAAAATAGGTTTGTTGACTTTTTTCATAGGGCTTTAACTTTAACTGTGCTAAATTCTGATTTATGCTGCCAAACATTGGTGTTTGAAACTGATGAATGTTTGAATGAAGCATCTGCCAGAATTGGCAGACACTATTGTCTTTATGAGCTAGAAGTCTGCACCATATATTTTTTTCTCCAATAATAGAAAGGGATAAAAGGCTGCTAAATACAGTTTAAAGTGAGGACATGGCTTATTGTGTGTGCATACCTTTCCTTTTATGAACATTTTCATTTTACTTACTAGTAGAAACTATGATTTGAAGAGCCATATCCGAGAGATAGGCAATGAAAAGTGTCCCTTATGATCAAATACATTCCTTTATTTACTGAGGAGTCTATAACGGAAGCAAGCAACATAGTGTATATATAAATGCAGATTTGGAAATAAGCTATGCACTCACAGTCCATCAAATTGAATAAATAAACTATGTTTATAATATCAGGTATATTTGTAAATAAAAAATGTTTTTAAACTAGGGCATGTAAAGTGTATGATGTAGATCAGTGCTGTCCAACTGGCAGCCCGCGGGCCCCCCTCCCCATGAAAGTCTGCCTGCTATGACTGCTTACCTTGTTTAAGATTTAAAATGTATCAGTACTGAGATTAATTTGCCCCTGCATTGTTTACCCCTCAATTTCAGAAAGTAAGATCCTGCATTGTTAACACCTGTAATACCCCCTGCATTGTTCACACTAGTAATTCCCTCTGCATTGTTCACACTTGTAACACCTATATTGTTCACTCCCTAAAGCTGCCCACATTCACCTGTTCTCCCCTCATACAAACTGGAGGGGCACCAGCATTGTGTCACTGTATGCAGCGCAGTATGTACAGGCCATCATAGAGTGCTAGGTTTCCCTGTCTCCTGCTCCAGACCTATGCTCCCTGTGCATGCCATTGTGTGCCTGCCCTATGCTCTCTGTGCGTTCATACTCTGCCTTCCCCATGCTCCCTGTGTGTGCCATACTCTGGAGGCCCTATGCTCCCTATGTGTGCCATATTCTGCCTGCCCTATGCTCAATGTGTGTGCCAAACTCTGCCAGTCCTATGCTCCCTGTGTGTGTCAAACTCTGCCTGCCATATGCTCCCTGTGTGTGTCATACTCTGCTCTATGCTGCATGTGTGCACCATAATCTGCCTGTCCTATGCTCTCTGTCTGTGCCAAACTATGCCTGTCTTATGCTTCCTGTGTGTGTCATACTCTGCTCTGCCCTATGCTGCATGTGTGTGCCATAATCTGCCTGCCGAATACTCCCTGTGTGTGCCATAGTCTGTCTGCCCTATGCTCCCTGTGTGTGTCATACTCTGCCTGTCCTATGCTCCCTGTGTGTGCCATAATCTGCCTGCCTATGCTCTGTGTGTGTGTGTGTGTGTCATATTCTGCCTGCCCTATGCTCCCTCTGTGTGCCATACTCTGCCCTATGCTTCCCGAGGGAAATTGAGCCTGGTTGGGGTTTGTTCCGGGGGTTTGTTAGCATTTGGAAACTGTTGTTAGGGGCTCCTAAGGTCTTTAATAATGTGCTGGGGGGTGCTATGTTATCCACAGGGAACGAGGCATAAGGGTATGTTTTGATATGACAAAAAATTAAAGAAATTCGTGCACAATGCCAATAATTGTACCATTATTGATAAAAGGAAAAAGGATCCAAAAATGATAAAAAATAAAAGGAGAGAATACTGACAGTTCACCCTAGTCCATGGGCACAAGAATCCAAACAGCAAAAAGTTCTCTCCAAAAGTAAAAACCAAAATTATGATAAAAAATCAAATAATTTATTAGGACATACAGATAAAAAATAGATGACTCACAACTTTTTGCTGTTATGTTTTAATACGACTTGCATTTTTCACACATCAGTGATATCCAGATGCTCCTGAGCTGTCCAGTCTAATATGACCATGTAACTTATTATTAACTAATAACTGACAAAAGCAGGGCAATCATTTCCTTATCAAGAGTGGAAGGCACAGAGCATTATAGTTTATTCAGTGGAGGCAAACACATAATTTCTGGGTCTTATGCATACCTCCCAACATTTTGGAAGTAAAAAGAGGGACAAAAAAAAATTTTCCGCACATAGCACATCAAATTTTTGACCACACCCCTTTCTGTGGCCACACCCCCTAATTACCTTGTTTGTTTTACAAAATTTGGCAGGTTATGAAAGTTTGAAAATATTTCTCCTTATCTAAACTGTGTTTTTGTGTTTCAAAATTGTTACAAAGTATCTTATTTGCACCTGTTAGCTGTTCTGGGCTCTCTGCTAAAAGCCAATTAAGTGAGAAACTTTGTTTCTTTTTCTGGCTGTTCAGTGCATAGAAAAGAGGGACTTTTCAGTACAAATGAGGGACTGCGGGTTGATCTTTCAAAAGAGGGACTGTCCCTCCGAAAAAGGGACAGTTGGGAGGTATGCTTATGCACCTCCACATTTAATCTTAAACACAGAAATATAAAAATATGAAATATGCCCAGGGGCGATCCTGGCCCCTCCGCCGCCTGAGGCAGCAGCAGTTGCTGCTCCCCCCCCTCCCCCAGAAATTCGCTCTTAAAGTACCAGGAGCAGCATTTTTGCTGCCCCTGGTACCTAGTGGGGCGCTGCCGCCTGAGGCGACAGACTCAACTTGCCTCATTGGCGAAGCACCCCTGAATATGCCTCCACTGAATAAAATATAGACTCCATGCTGACAACTCCTCTATAAGCAGGAGAGTTTTTTTTATAACATAACAGGTGGTACAATGGAAGCATGTTTGTATGTTTTTGAAGAGGCAACCATGGAGAGAACATACAAACTCCTTGCAGATGGTGCGATGATTTTGTCATTGAGAGGCAGTTCATTTGTCAGAAGGTGACCAGAATAATTATTAGTTTACAAAATCAAACATTTAAATATCACCATTAGGTACATGTTTTTAATACCATACATCATGCAGTGTTAGCATTCCAATTATAAGAGGGTGCACTACATAAAGCTAGATGAATATCTCTCTTAATCCCTTAGAGGTCACTGGTGCCTGTGCTAAAATGCTTTTATGCATAATTATAGTGGCTCAGAGCCACTCAGTAAGTGTATTAAGGAACCAATATCTGGAAGCAATCAAATATGTAATAGTCACTGCAGTAGCATATAGCACGAACCAACTTGGATGGAGTTCAATTCTTGGAACATACCAGGTATATGGAATCTGCTATAATGTTGCTTATACATGGGGAGCACAATCACTGTAAAGATTGCTACACAAAGATTGCTACACAATGCAATTATCTTTTCCCACATTAAGGGGCAGAATTATCAAGGGTCAAATTTCAAAGTAATGGGAGTTTTTTTGAACTCCCATAACTTTGAAATTTGAATAAAAAAAAGACCAACTGAAATTTACTAAATAAAAAAAAGTTTTTTGTTTTGCGGGTGAATAGGCTGTATTTAATTGTTCGAATCGAAGTAAGGTCGTATTCGATCAAATTCGATTCAACGTATTCAAAAAAAAAAACTTTGATTGTTCATGTGACGCCAGATAGGTTCTAGGAGGTCCCCCATAGAATTTTTAAAGAGACAGTTCATGATAAATTTCGATATTCAAATTTTCGAATCGAATTTGGACTATTCCCTTGTCCAAGTATACAAAAATAGCTTGAAATTCAAATTTTTTTACTTCGAATTTTCAATTCGACCCTTGATAAATCTGCCCCAAGTAAGCAATATATTACAGATGGGAAGTTTGCTCAATGTATATGTACTTACCCATGGCAACAATCAGATATATGTTATAAAATAGCAGACTAGCAAATGCTGGTAGTGGGTACTAGAGCAAACTTTGCACCTCTTTTTTCATCCCTACCCCCCTTAAAGGGGAAGGAAACCTTGTCGGATATTTTGTAGCCACAATAAGTAGCAGCTACTTGTTGTGGCTTCAGAATGCCAAAAAATACTCTGCCATAGACAATACTGAGAATTGCCTCTGCTAAAATACACGTCATAGCAAAGCCAATTATCAATATTGCCTATTTTGTAGCCATGACAAGTAGCTGCTAATAGCAGCTTTGTGTGTTTTCACCCTAAGGGTAAGGTCACACTGGGCAAATCAGGGAGATTTAGTCGCCCGTCGACTAATCGCCTCTTCTTTGGGGCGACTAATTTCCCTGAACTCCTTCCCCCTGTCTTCCGCGTGCTAGAATGAGAAATTGCCTGTGGCATGCAGCTTGCTGCAGTTTGTTTTCCGAAGTCACCCGAAGTTTCCTGGTGAGGCAACTTCAGAAAATGAAGCACTGCGAGTGCCATGCCGCAGGAGATTTCTCATTCTAGCAGGCGGAAGACAAGGGGAAGCAGTTCGGGGAGATTAGTTGCCCCAAGGAAGAGGCGATTAGTCGACGGGCGACTAAATCTCCCTGATTTGCCCAGTGTGACCTTACCCTCAGAGCAGTTGTTACCGCACTTGATAAAAAATTTTGATGCGTTCAGATTTATTAGTCAAAAGAGTCATTCTTGCCCTCTTGCAATTTGCATTGGGGATGACAATTTTAAGGGGTGTTCATTTCTGCTGAGCTCTAACACCCCAATCAACTTGTTAGCTAACTCGTGTAACTCAAATATTACCTAACTCACATAACCCACATTTTAATAAACAGGAAATTCAACCTTCAAGAATTAAATGTAATTGATGGAGCACATCAACTTCTCCTGTAGTTGTTTGTTTGTCATCCCCGCAAAAGTGCCACCCAAGGTGAGATTCCCACATCAGCTAATTGCCGAGGCATTATTTGTTGGATTGAAATCACCCAGAAATACCATTTGCACAAGGCCTTATTTATTTGAAAACTCCATTCTGAAGGAGTGAAAAAGAAAGATGACTGATATGCAGTGAAACAAAATAAAATAAATTCAAATCATAGAATGTTTAACCATTCGCATATTTTCCCTAGCTCCACACAGTGTCTAGCAGCTGTTTCCTTACAGCTCACACAGAAAAAATGTTAAACCTCAGATGGATTTTGGAAGCAAAAGAATTACAGTCAATTAGATGGTGCAGGTTCATGCACGTTGCTATTATGAAAGCAGATGCATGTTTTAACCCTGTGCTGAAATTGTTTATAATGAGTAGCAGAGTAAAACCTGAATGCTCCTCAAACTAAGGTTCATTTAACTTCTACCAATAAAAACATGTGGTACAAATTGAAGTGGTTAGGCTGTGCTCATGAAGTGAGGCAGGAAGAATCTAAGATTAAATAATTCCCATCATGCTTGCACATGTAAAACTGTCAAGCTTAACCATCTAACAGTACATTCTTTTCTTTGTTTATTTAGTTTATTAAAGCATGTTATTGCCAGATAAAGAAAGAAGTGAACTAACCACCAGACTAAAACATTTCCAAAGAAGGCGGCATGGCAGTGTGCAAAAAAGCAAATGCAAGCACCCTGTTCATCCTTCACTTTACACCTCACCCACAAGTGTCACCCTGATGTCCAATTCTTTGTGCTCTTAAATTAAAGTGTCTTACTATGAATACTGCACTCTTTCCTTGTTGGCGTTTTATCCAGAGGAGGTGGCACAAGAGCATCTCCTGAAATTCCTTCGAAGACAGACATACTAGCAAGAACCGGTGCATGAAAGGCAACTGGAAACTGCGTACTTACCTCCTGCCATAGGATTTTAAATGAAGGAGCAATTCTTCACAAAATTTTCGGAATAATATACCCTTTATGTGAATAGGCTGTAGAATGTTTTGTGAGAAATTTGTAGAAAAAATGTCTTTTCACTGTGCTCGTGCTTGATGTAATATCAGAATCAAAAAAGGACTATGATTTTGAATAACTATAAAGCATTTAATGGAATGAAATTGATTTATATTGAAAAAATGAACCACAATATTATTATTATGGGAACTGGATAAGATCGGACAAAAGACAAGAATCCGTTTTAGAGATTTAAGGGTGTCTGTGTGAATAGTTATGGCCTATTTTGGCATATTTGGGTTTTAAATTGCATTTAAAGGGAAAATGCATTTCTGTATGAAAACAAAGTTTTAAAAAACAAAACGCTAAATTTGGGAAAATGACTAAATTTGGGAAACTGCTGAGAAAATTTGCCACGGAAAAATCCGGCGCATCGAAAATATTTGGGCACGCTTCAGAATAGTTGTGTGCATAAACATTGATGCGCATCAAAATGATTCAGACACCCATTGGCTTTAATGTATTTGGCAAAATAGACGTATTATAAATAGACGTGTATAAAAATTGCCGTGGGCATAAAAATTGACGTGCGTCAAATTAATTTTGACGCCCGTTGACTTCAATGCGTTTCGCAAATTCACCCATCACTATATCTGAGCAGGTCCGCCAGTGTTTCGAAAAATTATCAGGAGATCAGATTATGATTCAGTGGGACTGTAGCAAAGGTTGTCCAAACTGCTCACTAAAGCACTAAGGCAAAAGCCACACGGGGCTGAAATCAGCCTGCTGAAATTCGCAGTATCCAGTATCCTCCCTTGGGTGGCTCAGTCACCGGGGTGCTCTCAGAGGAATTCACACTGGAGATCACACACCGCTCTCTGGAGCAGAAACAATCTCACTAGTGGCACCTTTCTCCTTCTGAGTTTGCAGCAACTTGGCAGGGGACAGGCTCGGCTCAATCTCCCCAGATTCAGCAGCTTCTTCTCTGTACCTTACAGTATTGCAGTTACTCACACTGGCTCTCTCCTCTCTCTCTGGGTAGTGTTGCCACCTGGCCGGTAAAACACCAGCCAAGGCTGGGGCCAGAATTACAGATTTACTGGCAATGTAGCTGCCGATAAATTTGTAATACATCAAACAAATGCCCGTGGCCTGCACCCAGCCTAGTAAAAACTAACCTTTTTGCTGCTGGCTTGAGTCCAAACGTGTGATGTGACCCCGCCCCCTTTGACATCACGACCGGCCCAGCCAATCACAAACCATGGATCAACCCCCTTTATTGTTGCGGCCCGCCCCTTTGCAGCCGGGGCCCGCCCTTTTATTACCGCCCCTTCCACCAGTCTGTAGAGATTTTTTTAAAAGGTGGCAACCCTATCTCTGGGAGATCCCATGCTTTTTGCTCCAAAGTCAGGCACACCCTTTCTCCCAAGGATGCACTGGGTTCCCAGCCAATCGGTCGCTATCCAGCATGCAACTGGGTGGGGTGATGTCACAGGCAGACAAACAGGGGAAGGATTTCTCATGTCCCCTACAATAGTAATCAAAAAAATCGAACTGCTAGAGAATATTGGTCCATGCATGGCAAAGTTGGACTGGGCTGGCAGGACACCGGGAAAAAAACCCAGTGGGCCCTGGCCCTGACACAACAGCTTTACCTCTCTCTGATTGTGGCTGAAAGTGAAGAGAACATGGAAGGGGAGGGGCGCGGCACCAGTAAGTGGAAGACTCCATGATTAAGGAGTCCGGCCCCAAGGGTATGTGGAGGCCCCTGAGGTGGCAATCCCAGGGGGCCCCGGGCCCCCCAGTCTTACACTGATGTATGACCTCCTGTAGTTCAATGAAGATTATATCTACTTTATTGATTTTTGTAAGGTCAGTTTTGTAAAGGGACATTTGGGGGGGTGCTTTATTTATCATTTTATTTTAATAGAAGCATTACCGATAAGTATCCTATGTGAAAATGTTAATGATTTCATTTAACAGTTTACATTCTGTACTGAACCAATTAGTTCAGGAACAAAATAATTTTCTGACTCATATCACCATGAAAGCGATATGCATCAGGGAGCAAACATTTGGATGAGTAATAGTAATAAGCACTGAGCACTACCATCCCGCAGAGCAGAAAGGCATTTGACTTCTTAAAGTAGTGAAACACATTCTGTTGAACTAACAGCGGTACCTGCTTTGCTAAATGTATCAATTCATTAAAACAGTCTGGAAATTAAACCAGTGACCTGGGAATCCTGCAGAATTCCTTGGTTAGATCTATAATAAATCAGACCTTACACTGGGGAATTTAGTTTTTAAAACGAGTCAATTCTTATAATTCATTTTTACCTATTCTGAATAAAAGAAAAGCACTTTCTTGGCTAGTAAATTATTTGCTCAAACCTATGCAGTAACAGGCACTTTGTTGGCCTGTGTGTACACACATGGAACAGATTTTGGTGCAAAAACACAGAAGTATGCATTTTTGTGATGAAACCCACTCTGTGTTTCGGCTGGTAAAGAGGCTCTTTAAATACTTTTCTCTTTACTAGTTAATTATGCTACTATGTATTTTTTGCTGTTGCCTAAAGATGAAGCATGCAGTGACCTTGAGTTGTGATATATTTTAATGTTGCAAACATAGTGTAATCCAAAATCTGAATCACAGAAACTGCGGGTGGTTCATGATAGGAAATATCTTGGTAAAATATTTTTTTTCCTCTGGTTAATGTTCTGACCAATAGAGATGAATATGGCTTTGGCAGGCATCCTGCATATTTTTGCCAGATATAGATTTTTGATGAGCTTTGAAGGATTTGCTGATGTTCATTTGGTAAGTGCTGTTGATCTACAGATGGTAGACACTTGTGACCTGGTCTTGGTATATGTCATGCTGAAAGATTATAATTGAAATTGATGTTGCAACACATGTTATCTTTCCAGAGCTGATGCATATGATTTCATAATAAAAATACCAATTTTCCCTGAACTCTTTACCCTTCTCATATTTATGTTTTTCTTTTTCTAGCCTTTTTTCTTGTCTCTTGTTTTCCCGCCCTTCCTTTTGAAAACTGTAAAAGCAGCATTCTTTTTCCCCACTATATACCCTAGAATATTGTGTTTACTGAAGGACATTGACTTTAGAGGCCAGGGGTTTGTGGCCCAGGTTATAACATGTTTAGCCTATATAAGTTATGATATAAATATGTCACAATTCGCAGTGACAAAATATGAAATGTGCTCCTAGGTGCAAGCATGCACACGTGGGCCCACTAGTTGCTTCTGGCCCTGTTTCTTCAGGCCCTACTCCCCAAGAGAAATTGTATAATTGCTGCATTTTTCCTGAAATGCATACAATTAAGCCATCATCCCCAAAAACAACTGCCCACCTATAATCTCATTTTAAATCTCACCATTAGGCTTGGCCCCATAACTTTCTTTTGGTCACCAAAGGCATGCTTGCTATGCAGTCTGGGAACCACTGCCATAAACTGAGCAAGAAGTACCAAAGCCTATAAACATAATATGACTCATTTATGGTTGCAAGTGCAGTAAGCAAAGTGCGATTTCATGAGTACCGTATATACTCGAGTATAAGCCGACCCGAGTATAAGCCGAGGTACCTAATTTTACCTACGAAAACTGGGAAAACTTATTGACTCTAGTATAAGCCTAGACACAACTACAGCCCTAGCTCCCAGCAGCGCACATTCTGCCAAAGCAACCCCCCCAGCGATCAACCGGACTTCTTTGCAAAGTTGATGGTGACAGAGAATTGCCAAACGGATTACTGTGTGCATTGTCCCACTGTCCCACTACCATGTGCAGAGGGTGCTGTTTGATATTGCCATCACTGTTAATCTTTTGTATAACCAACAGAGGGCGCTGTGTAATATTGCAGTCACTGTTAATCTTTCGTATAACCAACAGAGGGCGCTGTGTGATATTGCAGTCACTGTTATTCTTTCATATAACCAACAGAGGGCGCTGTGTGATATTGCAGTCACTGTTAATCTTTCATATAACCAACAATGGGCACTGTGTGATATTGCAGTCGCTGTTATTCTTCCATATAACCAACAGATGGTGCTGTGTGATATTGCAGTCACTGTTATTCTTTCATATAACCAACAGAGGGTGCTGTGTGATATTGCAGTCACTGTAATTCTTTCATATAACCAACAGAGGGCGCACTGTTATTCTTTCATATAACCAACAGAGGGTGCTGTGTGATATTGCAGTCACAGTTATTCTTTAATATAACCAACAGAGGGCGCTGTGTGATATTGCAGTCACTGTTAATCTTTCATATAACCAACAGAGGGCGCACTGTTATTCTTTCATACAACCAACAGATGGCGCTGTGATATTGCAGTCACTGTTATTCTTTCATATAACCAACAGAGGGCGCACTGTTATTCTTTCATATAACCAACAGAGGGTGCTGTGTGATATTGCAGTCACTGTTATTCTTTGATATAACCAACAGATGGCGCTGTGTGATATTGCCGTCACTGTTATTCTTTCATATAACCAACAGAGGGCGCACTGTTATTCTTTCATATAACCAACAGAGGGCATTGTGGGATATTGCAGTCTCTCCCCAAGTGAACTGTTGGTATAGGAATGATTAAAAGTGACTGCAATCTCAGCTACTCTGGTCGGTACCACTGACCCGAGTATAAGCCAAGGTAGACTTTTTCAGCACATTTTGGATGCTGAAAAACTTGGCTTATACTGGGGTATACGGTAATCACCATGTTTTTTACCCCATAATTCAGTCTTTTGTCCCAGAATTCCAGCAATGTTTTGGGAGCAAAGGGGTGTTGCTGATGCAAATACTCGTCCCTGGTGCTAGTGTATCTGATTCACCAAAATTATTACAAGTGTATATGCACTTTGCTGCAAAATGGATGCAATTGTATGGAAGCCTGTCATTTCTGGTGTTTGTCATGCGAGAGATTCTTAAAGGAGAAACAAACCATAGCTACTAAAATCCCCTACCCTACATAGGCCCTCCTCCCTGCTCCCCCAGCCTAGGTGCTAAATGGCCCTAAATCTTTACTTACTTACGGGCACCATCTTCAGCTGCTTTGATAATCTTCGGGAAAAGAGCAGCGATTCTGCAATTTCCGTGACTTTTGGCGCATGCACAGTTGTTGCATGTGCCGATACGGCACTTACTTCACAAAGATTACTGAAGAGAAGAATATGGTTTGCTGTGAACCATTGACAGAATCTGTACTGAGGGTTAAATAAAGAGTTAGGGCATTTAGCAAAGGTAGCACCTAGGCTGAGCGGGAGCAGGGGAGGTTATGTAGGGTAGGGGGGTAGGGGATTTTAGTAGAAAGCGTTTACTGTGCTGCGCCTACTGACACTGGGTGCAAAGGGAACCCAGGAGCTACTTCCTGTGTAGGAGGTGGCAGTAGCTCCTGGGTTCCCCTGTGTCAGTAGGTGCAGCAGTGATTAGTTTGGAATGGAAAGCAGGAAGGACTGGGAATTGAAGCAAGTACCTATATGGAATTTGACACAAGTTCCTTTAAGAAATGGAGTTTAACCACTCTACTGTATAGCTGCTAAACTGGGATTTTAGGAGCAACATGCTAGCTACAATTTGACATCAGTAATACCCATTAGAGAATGACTAACAAATGAGACCAATAAATTAATTTTACAAAATAGCCACACTATCAATAAAACAACATTGTTTTCTGTTTCAAAAATGTTCTTTCCGTGTGTTTGTAAGAGCAGAGCCACAATGTGCTGTATTACATGAGCTAATGATGCTGAGAAGCTGTTTTTCACTTTGCATTCCCCACTGTTATTTTCCCACTTTGTTTTTGCTGCCCCAGTCAGTCTTTATAGGCTGATAAATGAAGCAAATATATTGCAAATGAACAACTTAATATTATTAATTGTCATTTTAAGAAGAGCTAACCAGACGCCATTCAAACGGAACAGATTATACCTTTAATTACATCCTTATTTCTGCTGATTTCTCACTTAGCAACTGCTTTTCTGTTTACACTTTAATTGTTGTATATGTGAGGAATAGATGAATCACCAAAAACATTGTATGGTCCGTAACTAGGATTGCTTACAGATACAAAAATGAGTGTTTCAATTTTCAGTGTATTTTAGGAGTTTTAAATTTATATTCCAAAGAATAAGTATGAGAACGCCTGTCTTTAGTGGTGGTTAGGCCCATAGAAACATATTCAATGGATTCATTTTAATGCAATCACCAGTTCTCTTCAACTACAACTCCCAACATACCCTGGCAACTTAGTGGTTACTGGAAGTTGTAGTTTAATGACAACTAGAGGCTGCATGTTTGACTGTTCAGATATAGGAAAAACTGATCTCCTCTTTGAAAAATAATATTATAAGTATCCAAGAAGTTGGATCCAAGAAGTTGCATGTCCAAGGGGGCATTTAATATATATTTTTTTTAATCTGGGTAAGGGGCATTATTTTTTTAATATACAAGTTTGTCATGTCAAGTTTGTCATGTGACACTAAACACTGATGACATCAATGCATGTATGTATATTTTTATTTGTATATCGCTCCTTAATGGGATTGTTCACCTTCCAAACACTTTTTTCAGTTCAATTGTTTTTATATTGTTCTCCTGAAATTATGTTCTATTTTTTACCGATTTTCCAAAATCTAACTTTAAAGTTTAATGTCCATGTCTCTGGTGTTTCAGTCTGGCAGCTCAGTAATTCAGATGCAAGGACAAAGATAAGAAATGTATCAACTAAATGTATCAATTTAGAACAGTTTACAGGGTCAGCGACACCCCTCCCAGAGTTGCTTTACAAGGTGAAAAATTACACTTTACACTTCAATATTAGACAAACAGTCACATATAGAAAATAGTAAGTAATTGGAAACCATCTTTATCTCTGGTAAACTACCTGAAACCAACTAAATTAAAAAAAGCGCTGGAAGGCGAACATCCCCTTTAAAGGAGAACCAAACCCTAAAAATGAATAGGGCTTAAAATGCCATGTTTTATATATTGAACTTATTGCACCAGCCTAAAGTTTCAGCTTCTCAATAGCATGAATGATCCAGGACTTCAAATTTGTCACAGGGGGTCACCATCTTGGAAAGTGTCTGTGACACTCACATGCTCAGTGGGCTCTGAGCAGCTGTTGGGAAGCTAAGCTTAGGGGTCATTGCAAATTATCAAGCACAAAATGAGGTTGGCCTGTCATATAAGCTGATGCTACAGGGCTGATTTATGTGCTGCTATGTAGTAATTATCCAAATTAATTACCAATCAGCCTTATACTGCGACAGTTATGTGTATTGTATATTTTGTGTCGGTCCCTTAGCTCAGTAACTGACAGCAGCACAGAGCATGTGCAGTGAATCAGCAGAAAAGAAGATAGGGAGCTACTGGGGCATCTTTGGAGACACAAATGCCTCGCCAGGCTTTTTCAGGCGACTGTTGAAAAGCGCATCGCCTCGTGTGGTTAGCACAGGCGTTTTTACATAGGCGCCCATACAAAACTGTTGCCTGCGCCGGTCGCGGCGATTTGTCGCCGCGACCGCAAACGCGTCGCTATCTCCCCGTGTGGAATAGCCCTAAAGGGCTTTGGTTGCCTGGGGCTGGTACAGAAGCCCAAAACATAATGTACAACAATTCTAGTCTACGTTTTTAGTTTAACTTGTCCTTTAAGGGCAAAGCACTGTACAGCAAAACTAATAGGTAACAATGAGTGCATTATTAGAAATACAATTCACCTAAATATAAAATATAATTACAATACAGATTAAGTGCTCAGTGTCAAGGAGACAAAAGGATGGAGGACCCTACCCCATAGGGCTTACCGTCTAAATGGGAGGGTAACTCACACAATTCGGAGGGGATAATAAACACTGCTTAAGAGGTTACAGTTTACAGGTTGAAAATGGCTTTGTGTAATATTAAAGCTTTACTAACACCATCTTGCTTTACTATACACTACCACGGTTGCAAGCTGTTAAGGCACCGTGGAGTTTATTTTCCCTCTGTACAGAGCTTCTACTTTAGGACCACCAACTGGGAAAGGGACCCGGGTTGGGTGGCCCTAAAGACAGTTCTGGTTATAAGTATAAAGAAAACAAGAATAAAGAATACTGTGCTCAGGTTCTTGGGATTTAGGAAGTTTTCCCATTATAACAGAGATTAAGCAAAATCTCTCTCCTCTCTGAGAAGCTGCAGTAGCAACAAGCGCAATATTCGAAAACCTCTAATCTTTTTCTTTCTATATTCTGTGTTGCATATCACCAGCCAACAGCCTTGTTCATTATGTACTTTATCCTCCACTCTGGAACATTCAGAATCAGAATCACAATGATGAAAGCTAATGCAGTTCGCCAGTATAAAATTATACCGACATGCATGTGTGTAAATGTGTAATTATACAGCAGGTTGATATATCTGTGCTGTTTTTGTACGAAATTCAGATATATACCAGCTTAACTCATACCAGTTAACTAACATAATCCAGAAGATTTACCAAAACGGGATTACTTTCAGATGGCATATGACATGCGAGAAAATGAATTCGTATGACACGAGCCGAGGAACAGATGATACACGTTTCAATTTACATTAAATTCATTGATTAAAATATTAAGGGATCTTTAATGCTTAGTACTTGCTATTATAGGAAATCACTTGCTGTGACATTCATATAGATGTATTTCTGCTTCCATGTTGTTACAGAATGTTAGATACATGGCTTTGTGTATCCCCCCTTTTTTTTTTTTAAGACTTGCAACAACTTTTCTACTTTGCCTTTATTTATTTTTTTACACATGTTTATGTTTTACAGAAATGTCCTAATATTTGATACACTGAATTTCATCTGATATTTCTTATCTATACCTTGAATTTGTAACCTATGCATTACTCTGATCAAATAATATATAGGCCAGTTCCCTTGCATTCTATTGCTTTCTCAGATTTTACCATACCCATGCACGGTTAAAATGCATATATGTGATTGGTTAGTTTGCTGGCTGATTAACTGGATCTACGAGAAATAGGAAGGAATTGTGGCCACTGACACTTTTGGCCTGCCACCTTAAATATGTGCCATAGGAATCATCGACTATCAAGGTTTTCTGTAAAGACCAGCTATAATAATACTGTGCAACTCCTCAACCACATCATTCTCTGTATGACCAGCTGCACTTCCTAAACCTTGTCTACATCATTCAATGTAAATGTAAAATGTTACATTTAAAAAGAAATCCTTTGCCTCTGACTTGGTAATTTTTCTCACTAAATTGGCCCATTACTGACTTCTTGCTGATATATTTCTTGTCCTGTCTTGCAGCAGTGATTCTGTTATGACTTTCTTCAACATGAGCACCTAGGGGCAAGTGCAATATGTAATGATATTTAACAAATGCATTTTATTATCTAATGAAAAACTATATTTTAAAGGATAAAATATAATGTTCCCCACTCACAACATTTAGGGGGTTATTTATCAAGGTCCGAATGTATCGCAGTATTTCTAATATCAAACTGCAAGCAACTCCGAATTCCCGAATGGACCTTATTTATGAAAAAAAAAGCCCGAAAAAATAGGGTCGGGCAACTTCGGAGCTTTTCCCGTAAACTCAGAATTGTTGTTGTTTTTTTCGCAAAAACTATGATTTTTTCAGAGTTGTGCCGAAACCCTGAAATCATCGGATATCGGTACGGACATCAGCGCAGACACTGGGAACTTCCCCATTGAGTTATACAGGACCTCAAGAGCTTTTAGATGTCGGGGTTTCAGGTTTTTAGACCATCGGAATTCGTAGTTTTTTTTGCTCCGAAAACGACGAATTATTCAAGGTTTGGATAATCAGACTTTGATAAATAACCCCCTTATTCTACATAAGTCATATGGCGTGGTCTCTGTAAAATGCTGTTATCGCCTCTATTTCCATTGGTCATAGTGGCCACTCACTCACTTAGTGTAACTCACTTTTCAGTAGTCTTACTAAGAAATAGATTAGGTAGATCTACTAAAACCACATTATGGTAGTAAACATTAGTGCTGTTAAAATCTTGAAAGTTATTTGAGGTGTATGTTGATAGGCATGCATGCAGGGACAAAAAAATTGTAACAAAAAAATACCCTGGTGGTCTAGTGGGGGGACGGCAGGGACGCCTGCCGCCCCCTCAGCGGGGAAGCCCGCCACAAGCCGCTTCCTCTACTCCTACCAGGTAACTAAGGGCACGGCAGCTGCTACAGGCAGAAGCACGAGCCGAGACCAGGGTGCTTGGCATTGGTTCTAGATTCAGGGTGTTTATGGGTCATAATAAACTACTAGGGCTCATTTAGTCTTAATAAGAAAACTACAGATATGGTACTTGTTATCCAGAATATTTTGAACCTGGGGTTTTCTGTGTATTATATGGCTATGGCATACCTAAAGTCTACTAAAGGCATTAAAAAAACAAATATACATATATAGAAGTGTTTTACCATCAACACTGATTTAGGTTGATTTATCTAACATCAGATACAGGCCATTGTCCTATTGTTATACAGAGAAAAGCAAAAATAAAGCAAAATGACAAACTACATTACTAGTATTTTCAATTTAATATTTAAAGGGTTTCATCTCATAACTGTGATAAATATGATGTTTTCTTCCCCCCCCAAGGATTTGTGCTATTTTGCATAATTGCATACAAATTAAGAGAGACTCTCCTCACTTGGGCAGACAAGATGCTGAAATGATCTGAATTCCCCAAATCAGCAGGTTAAATCTGTCTGTGTTTGGCCACCTTTAGAAAAGCATAATATCGAGGGCTACAGCAATATGTACAACTAATTATATATATATATATATATATATATATATATATATATATATATATATATTTTTTTTTTTTTTTTTTTTTTCCCACAGTACCAGCACTCCAGACGAAGGTAATTCCAGGATTATGATGTTATTTTCACAATAAACGACAAGATTTTTCACCTGATATACAGTGTGTGCTGATCCTCTTTACAATATATATATATATATATATATATATATATATATATATATATATATATATATATATATAAAATAACAAAAAAGAGTCCGCACACACAGGTCTTATGTGAAGAAAAAAAGTGGTTGTTTATTTGAATAAACGACCACTTTTTTTCTTCACATAAGACCTGTGTGTGCGGACTCTTTTTTGTTATTTTATCGATACTGATGTTGCAGTTTCAGCACCTAGGCTTCGTTTTTGTGTTCTGGGTGCACCGACCAAACGTTGTCTATATATATGTCATATATGTGTGTGTATGTATAGGTCTGTATATGTATGGGTGAATATATTTTTGCACTGTGGATTACTTGGAGTGGTTCAACCCTAGAGTTAATTGACTACACAGAAAGTGCATAGACAGTTAGAGTCACTGATGATCTGACATTCAAAGAAAATTGTTAAACTGAAAGTCTGGTATTAGACGTCCAAAACGGTCTAAAATTCCTGTCTCAGAAATTTCTAAAAGCAGAAAATGAGTGAACCTCGCCAAAGTGTTCAGTAGAACACTCTGAAAAAGTATACATTAGTTGATTTTTTGGGTGTAAATATCCTAACAGAACAGCATAGCTTTGTGGATAATGAGGGTGAGGTTTCTATAGTCCATAGACTTCTTGCGTGAAGTTTCTTTATTTATTTATTCTTTATTTTGAGAACTTGGATAGCTTTTATGGCACCATTTTGACCACTACCATTTATGTTATATATGTTGGCAATTCTGAAAGACACTCCTGCATGACACTGGCTGATCCTTGTAGCTGGTACTAGAAATAGGACATAATTGATTAAACTCCATCCAAAATCAAGCCTATTAGAAGCCTACTTCAAATAGCTGATAATGCAATCCCGTGTGACATTAGCCTTAAGGCAGATGTCACTCTGAGTGCTTTAAAATTCTATTTTTAGCATATTGTGATTGTTGTAAAGAAAAACAGGACACTTTTTGAACAAATGGTGCTTGAAATAATTTAGAGGGCCCTAGTGGTTTGCCTGCCTGTGCCTCACTGAAGTATAATAAGGGCTATGATGAAAATATCCCTTACACTGGAAAACCATATTGCATTTGTATCTTGCTTAGGATTGGCTGTTATCACATCATTCTAAAATACATGTAAGTGCTAAAATAAATGTAGAAATGGAATTGTGCTTAGTACCCCTACTGTATGCTGACAGTTTTATACTTTTTTTTTTCCAGTTATGAGTAATTGTGGAGCTTGTCCATATTGCTGCTATGCCAATTTAATTACAATCTGTTTTTTGCCTGGTCATGCCCCCAGTTACATTAGGCGCCTCCCCTTGCTGGCTCGGCAATGCACCCGATTGACTTCTTGTAAAAGGGTTATGACACCGCAGAAGGGCTATGGGAGCTCATACAGAAGGTTTTGTCCAGAGAACACTGGTATTGTATTCAGACTTGAAACTGCCTGCATAGTCAGTAACCCTTTCATAGAAGGAGTACATAGATTTGCTCTCTCCTAAATCTACTAGAAAGTGTCACTGCCAGGACACAGTGGGCTTGGAGTATGCCCTACTAGTGACATGTGTATTGTAATAGCCCAAAACAAAAAACAAAGGCACAAAATGCAATTCCTTTTTCTAATTGTGGGAAAGAGTATCAGGTAGCAATAAAAAGAGATAGGAAACACAATAAATAACTGCTGCTGAGAGGATATAAATGATTGTTAATGGGAAAAGTTTATAATGGCCCTTACAGTCTCCACCTTTCAGTTGTTAATATATGCTTAACTTGCTGCTGTAAATTTCACTCATTTGTGACTAGCGGCAGGGGATTTCCAACATAATGAGACATTTGTGTCTTTTAAACAGTTGAGAGCTGCATGTAGATTTTATACTCATAGGAACGTAAGCAACATGTCCAGAATAAATCAGGGAACTTGAATATTTTCTTTGCGCTTGTAGGGAAGCAAGTGCACAAAATATATTGGTTAATCTTTTCAACCCTTGCAGCCGTAAGGAAATGCAGCACTTCTTTTTGGCAGTTTATGCTTTTGACACTACATTGAAGTATCTGTTTCATGTGACACAGATATTCTCTGGGCACCTGTGAACATGCAACAATAAACAGTAGTTCAGTCCTATAGCAAATTTGCCCGACAGCTGTTTCTTTGTTAAAGTTTTACAATTGTTTGTAGGGAAATCATTTGTCCTTTTTTTTTTTTTTTTTTTTTTTAAAAAATGCCCTTGTAAAAAATGCAGCATAAATCAGAAGTATTATTTTCTATGTGGCAAATTCACTAAGCGCCGAAAATACGCTAGCGAAGCCTTCGCCAAGAGTAGTTTTGCCAGGGCGCCGCTAATTCACTAAAATCCGAAGTTGCGCTCAGGGAGGCGAAAGGTAGCGAATTTGCACTAGCCTTAATTCGTCAAGCAAAGCGAAGTTACGCTAGCGATGCCTAATTTGCATACGGCACCAAGTTAAAGTACAATGGATGTATATGTAGCAGCAAATACATTACACTAAACAAGCCTGGGAAAGCTTCATAAAATAAAATAGAGTTGTTATTTTGCCCTATACTTGTGCCCACTGTATAGTTTAGGTGCCATATGTTAGGAAATGTAGGGGGGAAGGAGGGTACCCCCAAAACAATTTTCATTCTTTTTCAGCCAATCATCCTCAAAAAAGTAAAAGATGCCAGCAAGTGACTTAGAAAGCAAGTCTGGCGCAAGAGGTAACGTTCAGTAAAATGCGCAAGTTAGTGAATTAGCGTAGTTACGTCCCTTCGCCATAGCGCAACTTTGCCTGGCGTAAGGGTGTGAAGTAGCACTCTAGTAGGTCCACTTCGCTAGCGAATTTACGGCAGCACCCGTTACTATATTGGCGAAGTAAGGAAATGGTGTATTTGCGCTAGCCGATTCGCGCTTTAGTGAATTTGCCCCTATAAGTCTAACCACCGCAAGTAAAGGTAATTTGTCCCATTGGAGGCAATAATATTTCAAGGTACAGGTATGGGACTTGTTATCCAGAATGTTTAGGACTTGGGGTTTTCCGGATAACGGATCTTTCTGTAATTAGGATCTTCATACCTTGTCTACTAGAAAATCATGTAAACATTAAATAAACCCAATAAGCTGGTATTGTTTCTAATTAGTAATTCTATCTTGTTTTGAATCAAGTGCAAGGTACTGTTTATTATTACGGAGAAAAAAGGAAATCATTTTAAAAATATGGATTATTTTATTATAATGGAGTCTATGGGAGACAGCCTTTCCGTAATTTGGAACTTTCTGGATAACAGGTTTCCGGATAACGGATCCCACACCTGTACTAGTAAAACTGTCCATACATGGTAATCATTTCATGATTTTGCTACCTAGATGGTGAACCAAGTCAGACTGTTAGATCATTTTGTCACAGGAAAACAATTGGATAATAGCAGTCTATGCAGACCTATAAATTCCTTATTTGAACCAATAATATGCCATGTTGCCCCATGTAGATTAATCTTTTTTTTCAAGGCTATTCAGAGCATTACAATAAGGATTTTTGACGTAGGTCACGTGAGGTATTTTTTACAGGCTGAACTGTAGTTGAATGACTGGCAGGGAAACTCCACAAGCCATTGCTGATTTCAATTAGTAGCTCAATGATTTTAGGTATGTGCAACCTGACTTTTACTGAGTTTTCAGTCTCATTTCTCTACTGCATAAAACACTTAAACAAGGGGAATTTAACTCACCACTATAATTTTAGTGTGTTTGGGCAGAAATTTGGAGCAGCCATACAGACATAACACAAACATGGTGCTGATAGTATCCTGGTCTAAATTGAACACCGATTCCCAGTTATATAATGCAGGATTGCTAACCACTGAGCCACCATGCCCTGTGGAGCCCATCTCTTGTCTCAGAATCTGCTTCATAGGCACATGACCCGCAGATCAATTCAAGTTTCTGCCATTAAAAGGGAAAATACTCTATAAGAAGAAGGAGAAGGAAAGGCTAAAATTAAGTAAGCTTTATCAGAAAGATCTGTATAAATACACCAGTAAACCATCAAAGTCATGTTGCTCTGAGTCCTCTGTCAAAAGAAACACAGCATTTATTTTTTTCTATTGTGTACACATGGTCTTCTGTATCAGACTTCCTGTTTTCAGCTTAAACCTCCAGGGCAGGGCTTGAGCATGCTCAGTTTGCTCCTCTCTCCTTCTTCCCATCCCTTTTCCCCCCTCCCTGCTGTAATCTCAGCCCAGAGCTATGAGTAAGCAGGGAGAGACTCAGGCAGGAAGTAATGTCACAGCAAGCCAATATGGCAGCTGCTATCCTAAACAAACCGAGAGCTTCTAGAGCTGTTTACTCAAGTATGGTAAAGCATTCTGTAGAATAAATATATAGCACTATTGTGGCTAATCTATTGACAATAAACTGCTTCGGTAGCTTTCCTTCTCCTTTAATTTTGAATAGTGTTTAATCTGTAAACTTGCAACTAAAAGGCTTCGGTATATAGCTATAGATCTTGTAAACCCTATTTGCAAAAAGGGATGCGAGTATTTGGGTAAAGTCTAAATTTAACTAAGATTGTTCCTTTTAGAACAAAAACAATTTATAGACCTCCAGGCCCAGGCGATGAATTGGACAGATTAGTATATTAAATCACTGACATGTCATTAAAAGGTGAGGTGATAATTAAAAGAAATTTCAATGCGTATGATGGGGAATGGAATTAACCAAGTGTTAAATCATCCAGTAGTAGCAAAGTTCTTGATTCATTGCGTGGTATATCTTTCATACAATGAGCAAGACAAGAAACACATCAATGTAATACTAATAACATATAACAAATGAACAGACTCTGGTCTCTGGTTCAGCTGAACACACTCAAGCAATGGTTTCAGATTTTGAAAAAAACATTAAAATTAAGTGGGAATGATGAGTATATTATCAGTGTTCAGAATGCTGCATCTAAATATAAACTTAGGCATGTTTTGGATACAGAGGCAGGGCAATTAGTATCTGTGCGCTAGTCATTGCTACTGGACATGGCTCTGTACCTGACCACTTTCCATCGCTCACTCTTGCTCTATGGTCACACCAGCCATTCCCTAATGACACCCTCTGCTGTTCCCAAGGCACACACTTTTCCTCCCTACCTCTAGTTACATCCCTGTATGGATTACATATACAGCTTAGTACCCTAGTATGCCTACATGAATAATGTATACAGCCTAGTACAGGTCTATATTAGTGGCTGATGCAGCTTCTCCTGAATACTAAAACGAACTAACAGTATGTAGTTAGGGATTGCTTTGCTAAGGATTTGGGAAATTCCTTTAAGCAAGATAAGGCCATGGCTGTGTTCTGCACACACAGACCAAATAAATGATCAATTTGGCATGATTTGATCTTCCACCTCTGTGCCCAAATTGGGGAAAGATCCTCACATTTGAGGGCTTTGCCAAATGAACAGCTCATAGTGTATATTACCAGCTTAAGGCTCCAATAACTTTGGTGTGTTTGTAATCCTTTTTCACTTAACCTAGTTATCTGGACCAATTAGACAAATGACAGTTCCTGCCATGGGAGTCTGTTAGATTAAAGGTAAATAGATCCAGTCTGACATTAGATTGTCACAAGGAATTGCACAATGATGAAAATATAGTCTCAACAGTATATTCAGACATTTGCATCAGCTTTCATCTCTCTAGAGTTGCATGAAAACGGGATCTGATTTCCAGATATGATACATATGATGTTATTTACATTGACTTAATCCTTTATTCTTTGTTTTCTATGCAATTTGCATCCTTGCACTCTCAACACAATTTGCAGATATATCCAAATCTATGTTGTATGAATGCTTATTCTGCTAGAATTAGCCAAATAAGTGTAATAACAGTCTGAAGTGTGAATGAAGCATAAAGCAGTAGATCAAGGTGGATCAGTGTATACAAATTGTTATTGAGTTAAACAGTATGTCACAATAAATTAATCCACACATTGCAGGGTTTGGATTTAAACTGTTGAAGAACAAGAATCATGGGAACAGATTTATGAAAGCAACACATCCCTTAATATTCTGTGGATTGAGATTTTGGGGAACTCAGAGGTGCACAGATCAATTCCATCCACCGTGGTACACTTGCAATTCCTTTATAGGAGTATTCTATCACTGAACTTTCTTGATTATTCTCTATTTGGGTTTAGTAAATCAATTCAATAAACTAGAATGAGAAAAAAAATAGTTTTTTTGTTGCACATTACATTCCAAAGATTTCTGTCACGGTCGGCACCCAACACCAGAGCAAATGCCAAGCCCTCAGCTACTTGGATGCCACCAGGACTTAAACGACAGATGCAAGGCGAGAGGTTCTGGATAAGCAGAGGGGCAAGACTGTTAGTAAAGTCTTTGGGCTGAAGGTCGTGGTACAAGGTGTTAGACGGGATCATAGTCGGAACTGGCCGGGTCGAGGCAGGCAGAAAGTGAGTGTAAACAAATCAGGCCGGGTCTGGGCAGGCAGCGTTCAAGGCGAGGTCAGGCAGGCAAGGGTCAAAACAGGGAGATCAATCAGAGGGATACGGCAGAAGAGGTAGTCGAGATTCAGGCAATGGATCAGGATACAGAGGTCAGAATCGTCAGGAACAGCCAGGGGTCACAACAGGTAGTCAGAACAAGTTCAGAATCAGAATAGCAAACAGCTAAAGGCACCAGGAACAAACCTATAACAGGCAATGAAACCTAGTAAGATGGCCCTTTAAATATTTGAATTTTCGCTCCATTGCGCGCTGACGTTATTGCGCCAACAAAGAAGCAGGCGCGCGCCCCTAGTTACTGGCACCTAGGAGAGAAGAAGAACGCGGCGGGCGTCCACCCCGAGGGGTGGCAGGCGTCCCTGCCCTCCCCCCACTAGACCACCAGGGTAAGTTCTTACAATTTCACATCTTCCACCAATGTGTCTGTAGGGACCCATAAGGTTAATGTGCCCCTATGGCTTTAAATCCCTACATTTCCTGATCTCCATAGTTGCTGGGCAGATGCCCATGTATCTAATAATAATTTACATATCCCAGTTATTGGCCAAGAGGGTTTATGACCACTTCCTGCCACACTTTAATATAGCGCATGGAAAGTGGTGGATCTTCCTCTTTGGCGCCTGCTGTCTGACTTATCTGGCTGTTCCCATTGAGCCTGTGTACACCAAGGCCCAGTGAAGCCAAGTTGCCCTAAAGGGATCAGTACCTCTAGAGAGATAAGTCAGGGAGCAGGGACCCTTACCTAGTGATGATAAATCATATTCCCGTGATCATTAGGCCATGTAGGGGTTGACTTTTTATAAGGAGATTATGCTGTTAAAGGTGAGTAAGGTAGACTGATCATTGGCTTGATTCAGCCCAGCACATGGGTTGCCAAATTGGGCCCAGATACACTTGTATGGCAACCTCATTATCCTCTGAGGCTCTCTTACCTTAACATTAATGGAAAGCTTTGCCTCAGCTTTGTTTTGAAACTGCTAACGTAGACATATCTGGAAAAATTAGCTGTTTTAGAGATATCATCTTAAAACATACCATATTATTCCAATGTGAATATGCAACATGAAGACGAGAGTCACAGTTGGATCACTTGATAGGGTCTCAAAGTTTACAAGCAGCACTGATCAGGAGGCCCCAGGAGCAATAGCAGAAATAGCAGAAATATGCAGTGGGAAAAATTGTACAGTTCGGCGTATTTTCAGACAACCTTTTTGCACGCAATTTTCCTGCTTTTTAATAAGATGAAGAAATGGGAATGGAAATAAAATATTATAAAATATATGCCCAGGCAGGAAAATTGCATTGAAGGTCATAAAAACACAACAAACCTGTTCTGAAAATAAATAACCCAAATTCTGAAAAAAGCACAAGACATATCACTATGAAATATAACATATAACAATATTAGTGCAAGGCAAATATCTAACTGAAAGGCAGGTGTCAACAACATGTACCTCTGCTGTTTTTTGCTGAAAATCATTGTATTACTAAGTAACTATATATATACTATAAATATATTTTATTCTTCAAAATTTGTAAAGAATCTACTTGCGCAACTATGGGAAATCTACCTGTTGGGTTAGATAGGCAGCATAATAGCATTTAAATACTTCCAGAATTACAACATATTACTTACTTATATACAGTATGAATCCTGCAGGCAACCTTTCCCCTGTGATTATTAATTGCAGAAGTGAAAAGGGTGTATTGTTATGAGGCTACAGTAGATCTGGGTAAGGTTTCCCAGCATACTATTTATTGTGGTTTCTGATATTTAGGATCTGGTCACGCATAGCTGTTTCTTGGTCTGGATATGAATGTAGGTGAGAAACAGCCAACTACTGACATTACCCTCTTCACTTTGGTGTCTGCAAAAACAGGCACTACATGGTCCAGTATGCCGACACACAAAGCAGATGCATATTCACAAGATTTGGTGATGAAACTTGCTTCATGTGTCAGCACACAGGCGGGCACAGTGCCTGTTAGTACAGATACTGGAATGGGCTGAGGTGAGTGGTTCGGCTGTTTCTGGTCCTACATTTATAAGCAGGCCAACAAACAGCTAGGTGCTAACACAGCCTATAACTCGCCATAAATGTGCATGTTTTATACTTTGAGCAAGAACTCTCTTTTCGTTTCAGTCTAATGGTGGTCCTGTGGGGGTGCGACGGGGACGCCCATCATGTCCATCTTCTTCTTCAGCGCTGTTCTTCTAAATGTGCATGTTTTATACTTTGAGCAAGAACTCTCTTTTCGTTTCAGTCTAATGGTGGTCCTGTGGGGGTGCGACGGGGACGCCCATCATGTCCATCTTCTTCTTCAGCGCTGTTCTTCTAAATGTGCATGTTCACACCGCTCGGCTATCTCCGAATTTATCCGGAAAAAATGTTGAATTTGCCGTCATTGGTGGGCACAAAATTCTAAATATTTAAAGGACTTTTTATGCAACCAAAACTTGCCTCCAAGTCAGGAATTCAAAAATAAGCTCCTGCTTTGAGGCCACTGGGAGCAACTTCCAAGGGGTTGGTGAGAAATATGAGAAATATGTTGCTCACAAGCTACTGGTTGGGGATCACTGAATTAGACGATGACCAACAAATAGTAGTGACAGTTACCCATTGATATCGTCTGATAGGTAATACATGCAGATATATTATCGGTAGCTGATATAAATGCCTTAATCCCACATGGCTACTGTTATTGTTATGTGCTGTCACAAGCACATTTAAAAACCTTTTTTCACAAGAGGTGACAATTTGTTTCCATTTATTTGAATTACAGGAAGCATGGGGTTATGGGGTGTTTCTCCACTGCCTAGAACACAAAGGTCGCAAAGCACTACATGTGCCATAAGATAAATAGGGTAATATAATAAAAGTCGGTAACGGAATAACTATTGGCAATACGAAAAGTTATGCCTTTGCGCAAACAAATTTTCCTTTGGGAGTATTTAATCTAGCTTTTAGAAACCCGGAAAATGTTTAGCAATCACTTCCAACAGTGGAAGAAAGATTGTGAATTTTTATAGTTTGCACCAGTGCGTAGTGTATGTAATAAAACTTCTTTACTGAAGAAGTTGTTATGTTTGCTCTAATAGATTACAACACCTTCAAGCACTTCGTAAAAGTGCACAATGCACAACTCAAGTTTGCAATGCAATAAAAGCGTAAGGAGGAATATAGCATTGTGAAATGTGAATTTTTATTTATTTGTGCGAATTGTTAATCTCTTTGCAACTTTTATTGTAGTTCCCCCTTTAATGTTGAGGGGCACATTTATCAAGGGCCAAATTTCGAAGTTAAAAAACTTCGAAATTCGACCATCCAATTGGCCAAATTCGATAGTCGAACTTTTCTTTTTGAAATTTTTTGGCTGTTTTTGGTCAAATTAAAATCGTTCGATCGATCGTAGAAGTCATTCCAATCGAACGATTCGAACGATTTAAATGATCTTTCGAATGATTTTCAAAAAAAATACTTCCACTTTTTAAAACTTAGCCAAATTTTGGCTATAGGTTCTAGGAGGTTAGGCTAACATAGCAATTTGGCAGTACATAGATTTTCGAATGGTCGAATATTCAAAGTATTTTCAATTAGAATCAAAGTCGAAGTTGACCTATTCGATGGTCGAAGTACCCAAAATATACTTCGAAATTCAACGTTTTTTAATTCAAAAATTCACTTCGACCCTTAGTAAATGTGCTCCTTAGTGTTTGCTTCAATTTCTAGTTCCATCTTATAGTTCTGGATTTGGTTTCCACTTCCAATCCTTGCAAAGGTATTGCATGTTTCAGTTGACCACATCAAGCCATAGATAATTCTCATATTGCTAGTTAGTTAGTTTATATTTATACATATATTATTATTAGTGGGCACACAAAGCCATAAATACTGCCAATAATGCTTAAAATAAATGAGGCCTTGTTAGTGACTATAGGAATGCTTTGGCATAAAGGGTTAAGAACATTTTCTCTAGGTCATGTTGTGCCTCAGCACTGACTGAATGTCAAAGTTGCTGTTTAGAATTAGACATAATCTTAACATAGATGTTAGCTTTCATATCAAAGTAATAGAATTGGGATATACAGAGCTGATAATGTTTGTCAAAGCAAATCTATCAGTCCATACACATTGTAACTTGCGAGGCAATAATGTATAGTGTAATGCCACTGATAGTGCTCTATGTTAAAATGCATGATCTTTTGATTTCTGCCTGACATCTCACATCCATGACTTACAGGAATTGGAATTATTCTTGAAGCTTCAACAAGCTGGATTTATAAACCATACCTCCTGTAGCAGTCTATTGTTTCCAATAAAATGATCATCCCAATAATAAAAGGATGTGTGATTTTAAGAAGTGGTAAGTGGCTTTTGATGAATAAAGCATTACTTGTTGTATGATAAAAAGTAACTTTTTTCCCTTTAACAAGAATAGTTATAATTATAATTTTTTATTCAGTTCTAGCAGTGCTGGGATTGGGGAGGGATGAGCAGGTATGCCACCCCTCTACTTCTTAATTTCTGCAAAATAGCATGAGGGGGTTAAATCCTGGAACTTTTTTTATTGTAATACTGGAGATTTCCTTTTCTTCTCCTTACTACTGCATGCAAATAAAAAAGAGAGGTTAAAAAGCACTAGTTAAAAGAGCATATAGAAGATAAAAGGAGAGAAAGTATTGATGTTAAAGAAGTAGAGAAGAGATGGAGAAGTGTTATAGACATGAAGAAGCTGAAGGCATCAGAGAGGTTTATAGAGACAGGAGAGAAGAAGAAAATTGGGGAAACAAAAAGAGAAAATTAAGGTAGAGAACAATAGCAGATTAAGGAGTAGAGAGAATGATATATATAAAATAGTGTGGAATAATATAGAATATACTGCGGTTGTGCTGTGTTATGAAACACAATACACAGGTAGGGCGCTCTGTTTTCAGAAGCTGAATTGGCAGCCATGAAAAATCACATGCAGAAGTTTCATATTGGTCTCCCTACAGGTCACCTACTTAGATAAATCTTTGCATGCTGGGCATCAAATCGTTCACTAGAAGGAAATACCAAAATGGAAATACCAAAATGGTTTACTTTAAAGTGGGTGAAATCATAAAGTGTTGCGGGGGGTGGGTATTACAATAGGTGTGGCTTAAAATCATGGGAGGGGCTTATTTTTAGCATGCTACCCTACGTGTGGCACACACAGCATCCCTACACTTTTTTCATCCCAATTCAAGCAGCGTACCATATAATACATTGCATTACAGAGATTGTTCCTCACCTACAAAGTCCATGCCCCTGTGGGGCTTTCAGTCTAAAGATGCCCATTAATAAACAGATCCAGTTGTTTTGCAAGATCAGCCCCTGTATGGCCATCACATATGGGATGCACACACAGAGACTTATTTACAAAAATAGGTGCTAAATTGCATGTGTAGTTGCCTATAGCAGTCAATCAGACCTTTGCTTTAATATTCTAACTGATAAACGATTGATCAAAACAATTTGCTTATTGGTTGTTATGAGCAACTGCATTTGTGCAACCATCACACATGGGATGCACACGCAGAGTCTAATTTACAAAAATAGGTGCTAAATTGCACAAGTGTAGTTGATAGGGTTGCCATGTGGCCATTATTTTAGCGGCCTAGCCGGTATTACAAATTTACCGCCAATGTAACTGCCGGTAAATTTGTAATACCTTTAACAAAAGTCCTCGAAAACGTACCTTTTCTCTGCCTTCTAGCTATCGCGCAACGTGGCTCCACCCCTTTTACATTACGGCCTGTCCCCTTTTCCGTCACAACCCGACCTTTTGTTCCCGCCCCCACCACGGACCGGTAAATATTTTCTGAAAAGGTGGCAACCCTAGTACTTGCCCATAGCAGCCAATCAGACCTTTGCTTTCATATTCTAACTGATAAATCTGCTTATTGGTTGTTATGAGCATCTGCATTTGTGCAGTTTAGCAGCCATCTTTGCAAATTAACCCTTCAGTGTATCTTCAAAAGTTGACAGACAAAATTAAAGATTTTTTCCATTATATACATAATTTTACATAGTAACATAGTAAAATAAGGTTGAAAAAAGACACAGGTCCATCAGGTTCAACCTTTTAAGCCTGTATAAAACCTGCCTAACTGTTAGTTGATCCAGAGGATTTATGTTTAATTCCTCTGTAGTTTGATATCTGCATTAATAAATATATTACTCTCGTAATCCTGTTCATCCATTTAGTCCTATAAGACAAACAATGTCACTAATTCATACTGGGAGATTTGTATTTAAACTCTGTTGACTGTTATGTATTCATATTTTGCTCAATACAATATTTCCTCTAGGTTATATTATTGCCTGACTCTTCCTTTTTAAGTATGTTACAAATGGCAACTGTAAACCAGCTGAAGGATCTTGATTAAGGGCACCTTTTTTTCTGGATAAATTACATTTATCTCCTTATACTCTCTAAAAACTGAAAAAAAAGAAAGAGCCGACAGGAATGATTTAATCCCAGTAGTTTCAAGTTGCAGTATAATATTGCTGTATGACAAGCCTTTTTGAATATGCTTATCCCAGCTCAACAAGCTGGTATGTTAGATTGGCCTAATATATAAATAAGATGAAAAATTCAACAGCTAATACCTAAATCTCCATTAGTGAATTCTACAGCTCAGTAAGTTTGCTTCATTATCTGATTAGGTAAAAAGAGCAAGCCAGTGCTCCCTGACCAAACTGGAACGGCCAGAATGCTAATAGATGTAGCAGTAAATTATTCTTCTCTTTAAAGAGTTGTGTTAGTGACATTTTGTTTTTTATCAAGGAATGCAATTAGACTTCATCCTTAATATCTCTGAGGCTGTCACATCCCTGAACTCTACAGCACTGCTTGCCAGGCACAATCAGAAACAACTCTGTCCCTTCAACTTAATGAAAAAGAAGCACTTGGCCATAAACTTGTAGTCATCCTCTATCCAATCATATTGTCTTGTGTAATTAAAATGATTAGCTTAATTAGCTTAATTAACTAAATTTGACTACAGGACATGGCCATATGGTGAAGCAAAACAAAGATGGGAGCTAATTAAAGTTAAAATAATGCAGGTTTTAATTAACTCAACCCCTAGGCATCAACATTTTCAAATTTATCCAAGCTGATAATTAAAAAGTCCTCTTGCCCAAGCAACATTTCTTCTCTGAGCTAATTAAATCTGGAAATGAATTAGCAACACGGAGCTCCAAATATTAATTCCTGCTAGAAGATGACTTCACTTCCTAATGAAATTAATTAACTGCGCTGGACCTTCAATCAGACGCCAAACACTGTCCATGAACATAGACCTCATGTAATCCAGCGCCAGGATACAAGCCCTGGGGCAGGAATTTACAATAGTAATGAACACTTTTTAACTGGGTGCCTTTCCTAATGCTACAAATGAACATGTGGATCTGTTTGTGACAACGGCGTCCTTTCCCTTTTTGAACGACTTTAGTCTACCAGTTAAAACTAGGTTGATGTGACTTTGTAATTTATTTAACCTGTGTGGCTGCTGCAAGAAAAGACAATAATTGCTTGAATTAATATGCTGTTCAATTGTATTAATCACCAGAAAGGGGTGGGCTCATTTAATCTGACTCACAGTACTGCTTTGCTCATTCTGGTTTAAGCAGTTCACCTCCTGCTGCTTGTATGCCATGATATAATTACTGCTTTAACTACCTAACCATATGGAAATTTTATATATATATATATATATATATATATATATATATATATATATATATATATATATATATATATATATATAAAAAAAATTAATTATTTTTTTATTTATTTATTTTTTCTGTTGATCTTTTCTTAATAAATTGCTTGACCAGAACGCATTTTTTCCTTCAATACTGCTAACATAATGCATTGCTTTATGCTTCTTCATTAAAGACAATTATTTAAAGGTGGCTTACCTAGTAGACTTACAAAGATTACAGAACTTAAACTGGGTATCAGGGCTCTCAGGGGTGTAGCATGGTACTTATTGGATGTTAAAAGGTCACTTCATTTGTTAATTAATATAGATATTTGTAAAACAATTTCCCAAAGACTTGGTTAAACTGCACTAACTAACAAAGTAATGGGTGTGGCCGGGGATGGCTGGTAAATTAGACAACATAGCATTGCTGCTGATATCCATACAAAGCTTATTGGGATAAGCTGCAATGTTTTAAACTGAATACTTATGTGCCGTCTGTTGCTTTTGTGGCTAATCTGCACCACTAGCCCTTGCCTAACAATGCAAAATAGTGGACTGTGACTGGTTTCCCAGTGACCTGCAAGTGTTGCCGGTGAAATACAGTTAGCCACATTCTCTAGCTAGGGTAAGCGGTCACTCCTAAAGGGAATTATTAAATGCATTTCTGGCAGCTTAATTATTTATTGCATTGCTGGCAACTTTCCCACAGCAACTGTAAAAACTGGCCCTACCTGCTTGAGTAAAGGAATAATCCTCCCTCAGCACCAGAAGTACATGTGCCCTTCAAAGTAATAAAGAGAAGAGTAAATATCTGATTAACTCAGATTAAAAAAAATAAAAGAATGTCATGGTAGAGATATGTATAGGGGAAGATTTAGAATCGATAAGGAGCACATTTATCCAGAGCTTAATGATATTTAACAGGGTGTTTCATCTCTAAATTATTTTTTAGTATGATGTAGATATTAACATTCTGAGACAATTTGCAGTTAGTCTTAATTTTTTTTCTGGTCTTTTAGTTATTTAGGTTTTTGTTTGGTATTTTAGGAGGTAACTGATTGGTAGGGTCTTACCCTTACCAGGCAGAAATTTGAATCAAAGACTGGAATATGAACAGGCAAAGGACAAACAGGGAGAGAAGTAATAAAAATGAACAATTAAACCAGAAAGCTATAGTTTTTGTCTGCTGGGGTCAGTGACCCCATCTGAAAGAGGCAGAAAAGGAAGGCAAATAAATATTCTATCAAAAATAAATAATGGAGACCAGTTGCAAAGTTGCTATTAACAGAACATTCTATAACATACTTAGTTAACTTAAAGGTGAACTATCCCTTTAAAAGTCCATCAAAACATACCATGTATTCATATGATAAGCTTACTGTGCCATAGTTATAGCCAATAAGCTACTAATTACCTTTAGCAACAAACATGAAACATAAAATAAACACTGACACTAACTTAAGAAATATCCTCATCTCCAGTGTCCACTATGTATTTTTGGTGTTTTACCCTGTTCATTTGACTTAAACAGGTCATGGCTATGGTTTTTCCCAGTGGGGGCTGAATTACTTTAAGGGTCAGGGCACACAGGCAGATTTCAGGGAGATTAGTTACCCGGCTGGCGACAAATCTGCCTGTGTGCCCTGACCCTAAGGAATCTTAGAAACTGTTTCAGTAACAAATTGAGCTTGTTGATTCATTTTTTTTTTTTTTTTAAAAGTTTTTATTTTTCATTTTTCAAGAACACACATTTGAGAAAGAGAAGAGAGAAAAAGGAGGAAAGAAAGAAGACAGAGAAGCCGACATTGCAAGCCAATAAAATACAAATGCTGTATCAATAAATTTATCTTGTTATCACCTTAGTCTACCTGCGTTTTACTTCCGCACTCCTGAGCCAAGGGTGATCACATTACACTGTAGGGACCTTGCTAGAGTCCTCCAAGTTCAGCCACTGAGCCCAAACCTTCTCAAATTTTTGGGGGCATCCCCGGGCAATGTACATCAGTTTTTGGTTTGGGAGGGTGTCATTAACCAGTCTACGCCAAAAGGCTAGTGTTGGGGGAGCCGTGGACTTCCATTGAAGCAAAATGGCTTTCTTTGCATAGTATAGCAATTGTAGATAGCATAGTTTGATTCCCACTTGCAGCCCTAGATCGTCCACCACCCCCAAGAGGCATATCAGTGGGTTTTTAATACATGGGACACCCAATGCATCAGATATATATTGTAAAACCTCCCCCCAATACCTCTGGATATGCGGGCATGTCCAGAATACATGCAAAAATGTGCCAACCTCTTGTGTACATTTAACACAGTGGTCTGGGGTCGAAGGATATATCCTAGCAAGTCTGTGGGGGTAAGATAAACTCTGTTAAGGAATTTGGCCTGGATATATCTGTCTCTAATTGACATTGTAATGTCCGGAATCTGCTTCAGTGCATCCTCCCACATTTCGTCCTCCAGTTCCGGAATATCCCCAACCCATTTCTCTTTTGCCTTAGCTAGGGGGTCTGGGGAGGCTTGGCACAATATTGTATAGAACCATGATGTCGGTTTTTTGAGATCCACCTTTCGTAGATATTTCTCCAGTGTAGTGACCACCATTTCAATGGGTTGTATGGGAAATTGCATTCTGAATGCATGTCTTAGCTGCAAATATCTAAAGAGCATGGAGTTGGGTAACTGGAATTCCTCTTTTAGGCTCTGAAACCCCTTTATGTCACCATTCTCTACAATGTCCCCTAGCGTCTTTACTCCCTTAATAGCCCAGGCATTAATATCAGGTATAGAGCTTAGGTGCGGGAGAGTACCATTACCCCATAATGGGGTCCAGGGGGACCACACTGGCCTCCCCTTGCGAGCATGTTTGAGGCCTCGCTTAAATGCCTCAGCCACTGTGGCCATCGGTGTTGTTAGTTTGTAATACTCCGTGGGACCCCTATATGGCAGCTTGGACAGCTCTTCCCAAGACCCCATGCCAGCGGCCTCCAGTGTAGTGGAGAGATTATCAATTTGAGGTACAAACCACCAATGCGCATACGTTAATTGGCTGGCCAGAAAATATAACTTGAGATTGGGGAGTGCTAGCCCCCCACCAGTCACTGGGGCCTGCAATGTATTAAAATTCAAACGTGGGTGCTCCCCCGCCCATATGAACCTCCTCAATATTGCATCAATATATTTAAACCATTGGTTTCGTGGTAAAATAGGCGAGTTGTGAAATACATACAAGAATTTGGGCAGGAACACCATTTTGAACAGGTTAATCCTGCCCGGGGGTGAAAGGGGCAACTGCTGCCAGACCTCGGTCTTGGCCTTCAAGGCATCCACAATAGGGGTCAAGTTATGTTCTTCAAATTTCTTATAGTTAATGTGAATTTTTATTCCCAAGTATGTAAAAGACTGTACTACTTGTAAGTGGTGAATTTGCAATGGTGAGCCAGTGGGCAACGGATCTATTGGAAATATCACTGATTTTGCTCTATTGACACAAAGACCAGAGAACTTCCCAAATTCCTCTATGAGGTTCAGGGCTGTCTCTAAAGCTTTGTCAGGGTTAGCCAGATATAGGAGCATGTCATCAGCATACAATGACAACTTTTCAATAATATTACCTACTGCCAGCCCTTCCACCTCTTGGGCTTCCCTTAATTTCACCGCCAGCGGCTCTATTGCTAGGGCGAACAACAGTGGGGAGAGGGGGCAACCCTGTCTCGTTCCCCGCTCCAGCCGTATTTCATCCGTGAGTAGGCCGTTCACTAACACTCTGGCTCCCGGCTTATAATATATTGCCTTTATCCACCCTAGAAAACGCTGTCCAAAACCGAACCTGCTTAAGACTTCCCAAAGGTACTCCCAGGACACCGTATCAAACGCCTTTGCCGTGTCCAAGGACACCACTATTCTGGTCTTGCTATTAGTGTGGTCAAGAGCCAAATTATTAAGCAGTCTCCGAATATTTATGTCCGTGGCCTTGTTCGGCATGAACCCCGTTTGATCTGGGTGCACCAATTTAGTAATTATATTTTTAACCCTGTTTGCCAACACCTTTGCAAAAATTTTAATGTCGCAATTCAGCAAAGAGATGGGACGGTCTTGTTGATTCATTTAAATGTTGGCCGGCTCATTTAGACTCTCAGTGTAGTTAAATTCAGTGTGGCTGGAATGAATTTGGGGAAGCACTGAGTTCCTCAGTCTACACTTCTAAACATTCTAAATTATATTAAGGCAGCCTTGGATAGACCCTGATCTACATGAACCATCAGTCTAGATCCAAACAGATTCAATAACTCTTCCAGCAGGGCCTTATTTATACTGTTTATAGGCCCCAGAAGGCCCGTGCCTAGGGCGGCATGGTTTAGGGTGTAGCCCATTTTTTTTTTTTAAAAAAAACTCTCCCCACCCTCCGCCACAGATTTGCATAGGTAATACAGTGATGGAGCTGAGGGCTTGAGGGGTCGAGGATGAATGCAGAAGTGACTTCAACGCGCACAACATGTGACATCAGCGCGCACGATGTGTGATGTCCGCGTGCACGGCGAGTGACGTCAGAGCGCACGTCGTAGGGGCGTGTTTAGGTCCGATGCCTAGGGTGGTATCGGACCTAAATAAAGCCCTGTCTTCCAGGCATGTAAGTATACACTAAGCAGTACTAGGGTTGCCACCTGGTCGGTATTTTACCGGCCTGGATGGTTAAAAATGATGGTTGATCCCAACGTTATTAATAGGGAAAAAAGATAAATATATAGGAAGGCCGGTAATTTTTTTTCCAAAAAAGGTGGCAACCCTATGAACATTTTTGGTTAATGCCAACTGTGTTTTTGTGTTTTGTTGAAAATATCGAAACAAAAACTGCAATGAACCCTGATTATGACCCCAGACTTCCTCTATTGCTGTAATATGTAGATCTAGAGCTGAGGTTCCTAAACTGTACGGTTTCTGTGACCCCACACAGACCACAGAAAATTCCAAATATGATAGAGACCTCTCCCATTGACTTATATACAACCTCGGCAAGTCGGTAGATCTGAGATGCTGGATTTTCGGATTCTGACTCTTTCCATCTTCGGGCATAATAAATCTAGAAAAATTAGATTTTTTTACCACAAAAAATTTGGATTTTATATTAAAAATGACCCCCTTAAACGATATGTCAAAAGTTTTAAAGGATTGTATGGTGATTGTTCTTATATATTTGTAACACTTAAAGGCAGAGCTGACCAAATTGTGGACAACAAAGTAGTACATGAAGTTAAAAGCCTATGTAAACAGTCTATATCTGTTCTGAATCCTTTAAAAACCTTTCATTATAACTCAAATAGCACAAATTGTAGTATTTTTACCAATATATATATAATAGATGTTATGTATTCTGCTTGTAGAGATCCTCCCAGGATGGTAGGTACATGGGTGGCTGTGGTCTGTTCATAATGTCCAACATTGAGTAAGATGAACAAAGCCTTGAGATCATACATGGTTTAAACAGACCAGGCATACCATATTTATAACATATTTCCTGTACTAAACAAAGCACATTCTTGTCAAAAATGTGTTTCTGTTTAGTGCCCTGACAAGAAATAATTGAAACAGTCCCAAAGCAAATATGGCAATAATTTAACTATTTATGCATATGTGTACATCTCTCGTTTTGAGGAAAAACATATGTGGTGCGGTATAGACTAATTAGCTCCATATCACCAAACAGCAGTCTACTATAATAAGGAAGAATATACAGGGATGTTATCTCTCCTCTACACAGAGGTGCCATGACACAATGTGCTCATTCCTCACTCTGCATTTGATGATAGGGCTATTACCAGAAATGATGAGCTGTGCCATGTTATCTGCCTACTCCATTTTAGTGAAATATGGAACAACCATTTATATGCTACTGTATGTATGTTGGGAGAGGCCCATACAGTATTATCACTTGGAATGTGGAATGAATCTGAATTTCATGTTCTGCTCTATGCTTCTAACAACTCAGATCATTGCTGTCAGCACTTCTACTCCTTTGAGTGGCTCCTTCGCAATCTGTCCCCATTCTCTTCCGATAATATATATTGAGCTACTCTAGTTGAAGTGGGTGCCTACAAACAAGTTATGTTTTGATACTTTCCAGAAACATAAAAAAGTATCAGCTCTATATTAGTAAAAATAGCTAGATAGGAATTTAGACATGAATAGTGAAAATTAATGTGGTGGTTTATATAATAAAATCACCGTTAAAGGGCTATCTTATGAAACTGGATATTTTGTGATAATTTTTAACATTGCAAAGGGGGAATAGTTATACAGGGCAAGCAGGAAGTAATAGAATTCTGAAATAACTACTTTCCCTTACTATCACTATTTTCTATTCTACAGAGCAGTGATCCCCAACCAGTGGCTCACGAGCATCATGTTGCTCACCAACCTCTTGGATGTAGCTCCCTGTGGCTTATTTTCGGTTGTATAAAAACCAGGTGTTTTGCCAAACAGAGCCTTCTATATGCTGCCAGTCCACATTAGAACTTCCACCTGCCAATCACAGCCCTTATTTAGCACCCCAGGAACGTTTTGCATGTGTGCTGCTCTCAAGCTCGCTTCATATTTGAATGTGGCTCACAAGTAAAAAGGTTTGGGGATCCCCACTATGAAGAATAAGCAATTTTCTCACAACTGTGTTTTTTTTTAAATTTCAAGTAATTTTTTTTTAAAACTACCTTGTGTTATATAAAAGATCTTGGGGCCCTTTATTAAAATGGAACAACATAAAAGTAGGCATGACATTGATTTCCCTTTGCTTTCACACCAGCAATTTCCTACAGGCACTAAGTACTAAAGGTGCAGATTGGGTGTCAGCTGTCTTAAAGGAGAACTAAACCCCCCAATAAGAAAAACCTTTACCTACTACCCTATATAATGCCTCTCCTTGCCCCCCCGCATAGTTCATTACCCTGGAAAGTGTCCCAAATTCATTGCTCATGTATCGGTGCTGAGTAAGTGCTGCGGAGCTCATGGGTGCCATCTTATGGATCTTTGGTCTTCATCTGTAAAGGAGCCCCTTATTGGCACATGCGCAGTTAGAGCAGTCTTCCAGTTCATAGCAAATGTGCATGCGCCAAAAGTGCAGTGAATTGTCGAAAGGAAGAGGACCTGAAGAAGACCGAAGACCTGGAAGATGGCGACACATGAGCTCCGCTGCACTGATACATGAGTGATGTATTCGGGACACTTTCAGGGGTAATGAACCATGCAGGTGGGAAACAGGGTGGAGGGACTATCTAGGGTAGTAGGTAGGGGCTTTTATTATTGGGGGGTTAGTTCTCCTTTAAAGTATTTGGTAGGATTACTTATTTTCCAAGATTTTTCAAGATGGATTCCACTAGGAGTTAGTTTGATAGGATGATAAAATGACCGGGATACTTCATCTATATTGTGTTTTAAACTCAACATGCCTACACTGGTGACACTGCTTTGCACAAATGTCCATAGTCCACACAAGGTTTACATAGAGGCCCTGGGATTAACCACAATATCAGTCAGTGAAATGTTTTAGGGGGGTTATTTATCAAAGGTCTAATGTTAGATTTATACCTCAAATTAACTCACAACTGTAATGGTTTCCTATTAAAGAAAAAATTCAATTCAAGTTACAAAACCCGAAAACTCGAATTAATTTGAGTTTTCAGTGAAAAAAAAACAAGAATTTGCTCAAATTAATAGCGTTTTCTGGCAAAATCCTCGTACTTGAACATCATGAACATCTTCAAATGGTTCAAGGGACCTCTGCCATTGACTCCTACATGACCTTGACTGGCTTTAGATATATTAGAGTGTAATTGTGGATTCAAGCTATTTCCAGGGTCGGGGGATAATAAATCTTGAAAAGTTTGTTTAACCCAAAAATTTGATTTTTTACCAAAAAAATAACATTGAAAACTTCTTGTGGAAAACATAACTCGATCCTTAATAAATAACCCCCTTGTAAATGTGAAGTGCAAATTTTATATAAAGTTTTCTCAGCTGAGCTTCGAGCCTTCACAGAGTATGTTGTGGCTAACAGGATCAGCAGTAGCATCCTATCTTCTAAGCATAGGGCTGCTATAACTTCTAAAAGAGTACCTCGTAACAGATGTTACACAAGCTACAATAAATCCATGCTGATTCCAGAACAATCCTATAGGGTCTTTTTAGGATAATAGCACATAGGGTTTCTCCACCAGTGTATTTCAGCTGGCTTGATGTAGAGCTCATGCCTCCAGCCTCCTGAATCGAAATACTTTGTTACTGTTTGGGACAGGTGTTTTTTGTCTCAAAATGCTCAAATGTGCATTTTTGTCAGGAAAACCCAACAATCAAGAGGCAAGGTCATTCGTTTTGATTACTGAATAAATTGGTTGAGATTTTTTTTGACATCTTAGGTGTTCCTTTGCTTGCTTTTCCCATAATAATCTGTGCCAACTACAAATATAACTCAATGGATGATATTTTTGTAACTATAAGATATGTTTAATTTACTCCCATTGCCATGTTTATTTATTTTATGTTAATGTTATGGTTTTATATAAATATAAAAAATAATAATAGGATACATACATTAAAAAACAGTTCCAAATACATTTAAGAGACCAAAGAAGACAGAAGCCTTAATTTTTTGAGATTAAACATAGTGTAGCTTCAAAGACAAACGCAGAGTAATAAAATCTGGCATAAGAGTACTTAAGTGTTAGCAACCGAGATTTGGCATACAAATAGTTACATATAGGTGGCAACAATTTTCTCAAGAACAAATAAGCTGCACAGGACACAGTTCATTGAGAATACATATCTCCTACTATGTCTACTATTCATTTGCTAAGACTTTTGCAAACAAAGCCTACAACTAGAACTCAAAATAGAACAGATGAGTAAATAGCCTGAGATTGTGTTTGTGCAGATTTAAATATGAAAAATAGTAAAGATAATATGTAAGACGTTGGCACATGTCCAACTGGAGGCAAAACGTAAACAGCTGGAAACTCAAAGGAAGCAGGTGATTCACTAAGAAAATCCTATCGTCCTGTACAGGAATCCAGCCTGCTCTTGGGAAAAGTCCTATAACTTTAATCAGCACCCAGAAACATTTACACATTCATGATCATTTTTTGAAAAGGAAATACCGGTTTATATATTTGCTATTTGCTTGCAGACAGTTGACATTTGAAGTCAAAGACCCCCTCTGTGATAGCATAGAGCTTTTGGACAAAGTAGAAAAAAAATTCACCAGGGGAACAATTGCCATAATAGTCAATATGTGTAAAACAACTCTCTTTTTCCCCATGGGAAATATACCAGGACTGCTGTGGATTTTATATTTTTATTAACACTTGTTTTTTTTTTTAAGTGATATATTTTTCAACATAAATTACCTGATAATTTCAAGGCCGTGATACCAACAACAGAAGAAAAAAGAGTAATCAAAATATTTGAATAATTTTTGATTATGGTTATACCAGAGGTCCAGTCATAGCAGAGTACTTTGGGTACATATACACCCTTCACTCCAATTTTTATTATACTGCAGCTAAACGATCTAGATCTATAATTCTGGCTTGTCTGAAAAAAGCTCTTGCAATCATTTCATTTATGCTTGTATCTCACACAATTTTAATATTTATTCTTGCATTAATTTTACAATTTTTGCAGCTTAGGAACAAGATTTACTCTTAGCCTTGTCATTAGCATAACACATGTTCATAGGACAAGCTCAAGCCTTCTGAAGCATATAAAAAAGCTGAAACACCTACAGGGTATGCCAAATGCCATCTCAGCTTCAAGCAATACCCACAGGGCATCAAGTGGTCCTGTTTTAACTAGAGTCCATATCCCAGTTTTTATTTCAAAATATAGTTTTTTTCAGGTATGGGATTCATTATCCGAAAACCAGTTATACAGAAAGCTCCGAATTATGGGAAAGGTCGTCTCCCCTATACTCCATTTTAATCAAATAATTCTCATTTTTAAAAATGATTTCCTTTTTCTCTGTAATAATAAAATAGTACCTTGTACTGTGACCCAAAATAAGATGTAATTAATCCTTATTGGAGGCAAAACAATCATATTGGGGTTAATTAATATTTAAATGATTTTTTAGTAGACTTATGGTATGGAGATCCAAATTACCGAAAGATCCCTTATCTGGAAATCCCCAAGCCCGGGCATTCCAGATAGCAGATCCAATACCTGTAATGGAAATCTATTTTCCAGCTATCTGGTTCATTATTATTTACTTTTCCATAAAGCAAAGAGGCATAGACAAGATTCATACCCATTGCTGTATATTGTGGTTGCATTTTTTTACTATATTTGGAAATATCCTCAAGTGTTTCTTAGGACGTATATCTATTTACCAATTGTTTTGTTCAATGAATCCATTTAGCTGAGCTGTGTATTGAACTACTTTATTATTAAGAAGAGAAGGTGGCAGGAAATTGAGGTCACAAGGTCTTATTTCCTCCAAGAATTCTATTTTGAATGAAATGTGTGTATCACATAATTGAGTTTCTTATATGAGTTTCTCACAATATTTTGAAACTAACTCTTATAGCCTCCCAAGCTGTAACAAACTACAATTCCCAGCATCCAATAGTTTCGACGCAAGGAACTTAAATGTTCTAAACCATTTCTTTCCTAACAACTAATAAAGTTACAAGGAAAGCTAATGCAATACTTCTTACAATATTCCTTATTCTTGTCTGTTGTGAACTGTTCAGAGTGCCAGTGCTTGATGCATTATACATTAAGATACTGTAAAGTGCCTCCTGTGTGATCACTCAACAACTTAATGTCAGTGAAATAATTTAAAGAGCCAAAGATCTATCTTCAGAATGGAACTGGTGAAACTAATCACATTTTAGTTCTAAAGGGATCAAAAATCACAAGCAGGAATTCATCATCTGGTAAGTCTGATGTCTATAATTGGAATGCTCCTTGGAGGGATATTAAGTGATTGCATCCAGGAGTACAAAATAAAAATAATTACAAGGAGTCAGCATGGGTGCAAGGAAATTGGTCATGTCACATTAATCTATGTTCCTATGAAGATGCCAGCAGAACTCTGGACCAGGTAAAGGTAGGTTGTGCCATGTTTTGAAAGTTATATATATAGTTGTTAATGATCTAGAATAAGGCATAAATAGAACCTATAGTGCCTTTATTATCCCTATGCAAAGTTTACCATAATCTGAGTCAAATACTTTTGTGCTTCCAGATGAATATGAATCATTTTGACACATGGGTATGTAAAAGACCCACTCATCATTCATGGCACATTATATCTGAGCTAAAAAGAAATTAAAATGAAAGAATTTAAAATAAAACAACTATTTCTAAATTAAATCATAAAGATGTAGCAGAATTACCATTTGGGTAGGGCAGAATGAGCAATGGTGCCAGTAAACAGCTGTAAAGGCCAGGTCTGGTTGGGATTCAAAATAAGTCCTGGCATTCCAAGTCCAAATGGCCTCCACCAGTCCCATAAGTAGTGACTGTCTATGGTGTCTTACAGCAGCCCCTCTGGCATGTGCCAGAAACTACAGATTGCCAGTCTGGCCTGGTAAAGTGTAATACATTTTTGTCTTATGTGGCAATAGGACAGTGATGTATAAAGGTAACATTTTTGCATTCTTACAAAACTGTGGTTTAACCTTACCCTGAATATGTGGTTCAGATTACTAGAACTTGAATTTAATAAAGGACTGTCAATCTTATTACAAAGACTTTAGGAGGACATTCACATTTTTAGTATCTTGTAGCTCTAGAGAAAGGCAACTTAGATTTTTTTTTTTTTTGCCTTGTTTCTCCGCTCCCTAAGCAAAAATGAGTTTGCCTCTTATGGTATATGAAATAGTTGACACTTAAAGGAGAGATATAGTATATCTTAAGAAAATCTTAATTTTGTAGGCAATAATGAATAATAAATAGTGCTGGTTTTACTTGGGGCTAAAAATGTATATTATCTTCAAAAAATGCCGTTTTTTGGGGCTACCTATAGATCTGTTACAGTCTCTGTCTGTGTTTCAAATGAGGGGTGGGCGTGTTCTAATGGTCCGGCCAGAAGCACAGTAGGAGGCAGACAGCCATTTGCAGCCTTGCAGTCACACAGGCAAAGACAGACTTCAGATGAACCTAGTTGTTGATTGGTTACTAACCTATAGTGCGGTGTGCCGAGTGGCTTTGGTTCCCCTGCACAGTCAGAGAATTCAGAGGGCAGGAAGTGGAACAGATGGGCAGGACTAGTTGGATTTTGGGGGGAATTTTTCAATAAATCAGCCCCAAACAGATTTTTTTAAGCACATTCTTTTTATAGTTAGAGGAGTATAATGCACTGGCATATTCCTTTAATTTAGCCTTTAAAAATGCCAACCTGTAATTAGTTTTATTTTGTGAAGTCTGGTAACAACGTTAACATCAAATAAAACACTTGATTTATCTAGCAGTTAATTCTCTCACAAAAGCTGGGAGCAGTTTAGTTGACTTTTTGAGCAAGTGGCCATATGGGTTGTTAGTCTTCCATTGTCTGCATGCAATAAGGTTTTGTAGCAGTCGGTCAGAATGAGTTCATACAGGATATGAGTATCATGGGGAGTAAAAACTGTAGATCTTTCTCACTTCTAGCTCAACAGCCAATCTATAGCTAATATCTCCTTTCAGAATAAAGAAGGGGGGGCTGCTGAGCATTTACTATTACTTGCCATATGGCATAATTCGCAAAAAAAAATGATTCAGAGGCATTATGATGAATCATTCAAATCAATTCATTATGCTCTATTTCCCGAAAAATTAAAGATTTGCACTAGTACACAAGGGGTATAGCCTGCAGACACGCCTTGCCTGAGAAGCACATTACATTATTTGTGGTCTTGTGGAAGCATATTAACAAGATTTGATTCATTAAAATCACAAATGGCATCTGTTTGTGAATTGCACACAAATCACTATAGATTTCAAAGGCAGATTGCTTTGCTATGAATCACTAAATAGGCTCTTCAGTTCATTAATCTACTCTGTTGTCTTCTTTTTCCACTCTGAGACTTTCTGCTGGAAGCGTCTTAAAACTGAAGCAGGTGTGTAAAATTTAAGAAGAATTGAGCATCATTACAAATCTATAGGAGGAATTTGGCATCATTAGAAAATGAAAGCCATCTACTGGAGAAGGAAAAACCTGCATGACCATCCCAGACTTTCTAGGCTGTTTGAAAGAGGCAGAGAAAAAAAAACATCTTGCAAAAGAGACTCTGGTCTCACACTTTGAGACTGAGATATACAATGATAAAGGCTTTTTGAGAGATTGTAATTAAACAGCAAATAAAGAATGGTGCGGATTGTATTTTGTTGTTACATGTAATAGTAAGCTGTCTATAGGCAAAGATATTACTGAAATACTGGGGCTAACAGCATGTAACAGGCAATAAATGCCTGTGAAATTTGTTTGTGAGGACGACCAATGTAGAACTGCCTGACAGATAAATCATACTAATGTAGTATTGCACCCAGACAGAACACCTGCTCATTTATTAAGACTGGACAAATTGGCACCTACACAGTAACCCGTAACAACCAGACTGCTGGAGCAAATGAGCCTGTCACTCAACACACTGCTTCATTCAGTGGAAGAGTACATGAGAGTACTGCATGGGTCCAATTTTTTAAACCCAAGACCACAACATGTGACCCGGATCCGCAACCTGAATTTCTACCCACTTGAAACTGCAGCCCCACATGCTACCAACAATTGTTGCTGCAAACTGGAACTGGCATAATCAAAAGTGGTCAGGACAAAAGAAATGTTTAAATGAGTAAAACCTGCTATAGATAAGACCCGCAACCCACAGACCCAGCAAACCTGCATCAAAAAAGTCCTATCAGCAACCCGTAGGTTACCTGCTTGTTTGCAGATGCCCAACCTGCTACAGGACTCTAATGAGAGCTCCACAAATCAGAAGTATGATAGAACCACTAGACTCCAGGAGACCTTGTTATTTAAATAACAGATATGACACACAGTGTTTAATTTTCGGCAGAGCCACGCTGGGTTTAAAACCCATTTCCAAATCAGGTCCGAAACCCAACGCTTTATGTTTTTGACTTTGGTCAGCCTTTCCCAGCCTGATCAGTAGTGTGCATAACCAGTGATTGGGTCCTGTATTTAACATTGGGTTCAGATTTCCATAATTTCTTGCCTACTGCTGTGAGCACCTCCTATTGCCCTTTACAGCAGGACAGTTCCATGCCTGAGGTTCTCTCCCCATTCCCCTTGCAGATAGGACATTCCAATTTTATAGGCTCATTATCATTATTTGTAATTCCCTAATCTTCCTCCCAAAACTTTACACAGTAAGCAGCATTCATATATTTTCCAGGGGACGCATTACGGCAGCTATCAGCCGTTTTGTACATTTCTGAATATGGAGTAATGAAATTTAGACAAGGGTTTGAAGTGCGGTATTGTTTGCAAGAATAACAGAAACATAAGTGTAGCTATAATGGAAAATACAAATATCTAGTGTTACTCTTATTTCTTGTTATATTGGTTGGTAACTTTATAGCATAGATGTATAAAACAGGATTGCCATCTGGAAACAAATGGTTTTATGGTACGCCACATACATATCTACGAAAATTCTCTGTGCTTTCAATTTTAAAAGTACATTTTATTTTATTTGTGCTATTGAATTTAACTGTTGCTGCATACAGTGCAAACCAGCTACTGCTAAACTACAAATAAACTACTCTTATAATTCTGGGTCAAATACTGCATGACTTGTAAAGGTGCAAAGTTTGTACCTTTGTTGTATAACCACCACATTTCAAAAATGTACACAGCTGTGTGTGTACAGTGGCACTATATAAAGAAGCATGAAGATACCTACAAAGTGTACATATTATAGTGGGCTCTGACTAAATAAAATGTAGGCAAATATTTGTGTGTCAGCAAAATCTTTAGCAGCCCATAGGTGCACCCATCTTGCATTATAGTGCATTTTGCATATAAAGCCCTCACTTTGTGTAGTGATAATTTAGTACCAAGGTAAATTAAAATATGGGTTGGGCCCATATTCCTCAGGAGCACAGTAAATATGTCAAGTGATGTCATCACCCCAAAAGAACAAATATGGCTAAAAATGCCATATTTTATATACTGAACTTATTGTACCAGCTTAAAGTTTCAGCTTCTCAATAGCAGCAATTAGGGATGGGTGAATTTGACCCGTTTCGTTTCGCGAAAAATTTGCCAATGGCAAAATGACGCCGACGCCCATTAAAATTTATGGGCGTCAAAAAATTTTTGTCGTGCGGCGAAATTTTTTTGACGCACAACGCCATACAAGTCTATGGGTGTCATTTTTTCAACGAAACAAGGCAAAAAAATTCGCCCATCCCTAGCAGCAATGATCCAGGACTTCAAACTTGTCAAAGGGAGTCACCATCTTAGAATGTGTCTGTGACACTGTAGAGAAGCTAAGATTAGGGGCTATCACAAATTATCAAGCAGAAAATTAGGTTGGCCCTAAGCTCAGTAAGTGACAGCAGCACAGAGCATGCGCAGTGCATGGCCAGAAAAGAAGATGGGGAACTACTGGGATATCTTTGGAGGCACAGATCTTTACTGCTAAAGGACTGTGGTTGCCTTGGGCTGGTATAGAAGCCCAACACATAATGTACAACATTTCTAGCTACTTCTTTAGTTAAGGTTTAGTTCTCCTTTAAAGTGTAGCCCTAGGTGATCATTGTGGACCATACTTCGACAGGTATGGGAACTGTTATCCAGCATGCTCGAGACCTGGGGTTTTCCGGATAATGGCTCTTTCCATAATTGTGATAGACTACTGTTCCATTACTCTTCTGTTGAGATCAGCTCAGTTTGCCATTGGCAACTAAGGGATCACTGATATGGCACTCTAATGAGTATTCTCAACCAAGTTAACAATGTGATATACTTTTACACCTTTGCTCCTTATCTGTTTCAATAGAGTAAGCTTTCTCTAAGGTGTTTTTATAAGGCCCTTTGCACTTCAGAGCCTTTATATGAAAATATTGTTATCACATTTGCCCTAGATTTTCATTTCCATGTATTTCCCTTACATTAGGCTATATTAGAAAGAACGTGCATTTTTGCCATATTTTGGGAGCTGCCATATTTCTTCAATTAACTAAGACATGCTCAAGCAGTATCCCTATAATAGCAAACCTAGTATTCATTAATATGGTGTTTGGGTTCATTAAACACAATGAAAAATACCTCTGCCAAGTCAAGCAGTATGTAGCTCCCACCCCTTAGTAGGAATGTGATGATGAAAAAAATGAATGTAATGCACAAAACTAAATGAACATTATGAGCAGTTTATGTTTTACTAAAATAATTTCTAGAAGTAGCTAAACAAGCATATCTGTCTGAATTTTGTTCTTCCTTGCGTAAAAGGCTCCAGTGTGCTCTGTCATTGACTTGAGTGGGAGTTTACAAGCAAAATTCATTTCACCTTATCTGAGCATCTATTAAGGAATGCACTTTGCCTATTGTGATTAAACAGTAATTATCTTGGTAAAGATTATTTCAGATGTGGATAATGAAGAAAAAAATTAAAAACTGCTCTAGGCAAATCATTCAGCAATTTTTTAATAAAACTAGAAGTAATTTATTAAGGAATAAACATTTTGCTGCCACAGGGATCCGTAGCATTGTTTTCCCTCTGTGTTGTGCTGGAAGAGCATTTTCAAAAATAAATTGAGTTAATAATTTGTTTTTTTCATGTCCAATGTAGAATATATAATCTTTGTTCTAATCAGGGGAAAAATATTTTGTTGTAGGCACCATAATGAGAAGCAACATTTATTAATTACATTTATTGTCTATTATTCTACAGAATATTGCATTTTTAAAGCTCATCTATTATGTGGCTGGTTTTAGGAGTCAAAGAGAACTGCAAAGATTGAACCAGCTCTGCCATTTAGCCCTTTCAGGCATTCCACAAGCTTTGCAAAGAATAGATGTATTGACACTCATTTTTTTTGTATCTCTTCTTAAATCTAAAGCAGAGCAGAAGGTAAAGCAATAATGCAAAAACAACATGTTAACATTTTCAGTTCAACACTTGACCGTGTCATAAAGGTCAATACTCGAATGGTCATTACAACTTTGCACAACAAACCATGTGGCCAACATGCAGGTAATTTGGCAGTTAGTGGGTATAGATGTGTGTAGGAAGGGTTTGTTGTGGGAAAACACCTTCAGTAGAAAGTATGATGCTAATGATCTTGCTTTTGTTGCTGATTTCAAATGTTCAAAGTATGGCATGCATGAATGCAAGGGAGGCCATCAATGGATGCCTGCTTTGAGAAGGGATTTTGTGACTATACATGCAACTGACTTTTTGCCATCCACCTGAAGTAACACAATCTGCACTGATTTACCAAAGTGGTTTCTAATTTGCTACTGCATTAGTAAATCCAGCACAAACTGTCATGCACACTGCTTTTACAGATACTTACCCTGGGGGAAACACTGGATTGTGGGTACAGAGCCTGGCAATTTGCATCACATCTGCATTTTGCACCAGTTAGTAAATGTACCTCATTGCTTGTAGGCAAAGTGTGTCAATAATCAATTATGGGATGTCTTTCCCACCCTAGATCCTAATCCTTTGACAAGGTTTCTTCAATCTGTGTAAATTACAACACGCCACAATCCCATTGACTTTCACACAGAACTTTCCGAAGTGCAGCTCAGAGCTTCAATTCAGCAAACACTCAAATTACACAGGGCTCATTGGCCATACTTTTTTGTGTCAAAAACATTGTTTTCTTGAATGGGGGATGGGAAGGGGCCCAGAGCTTATTTTACCACTTCTGTATAGCTATACCAATGCTTTCTCCTACATACATTAATAAAACACACAGTAAGGTAAAGTGGTACCCTGAGCACTGCCATATAATGACGTGCGATGACGTAAAGACCTTGAAAGTAGCATGGCTGCCACTGAGAAATTTTTAAGTAGGTATTTTTTGTGCATTGAAGTAAAGGGGCAAAATTCAAAAGGGTGAAGTGGCTAACGCTAGCGAAAATTCACCAGCGTGATGTCATTTTGTTACTTCGCCGATTTACTAACGGGTGCTGGAGTAAATTCGCTAGCAAGTGGACCTACTCTAGTGCTACTTCGCACCCTTACGCCAGGCGAAGTTGCACTATGGCGAAGGGATGTAACTACGCTAATTCACTAACTTGCGCATTTTACTGAACATTACCTCTTGCACCAGACTTGCCTTCACCACCTCAGACCAGGCTAAGTGCAATAGAGTAGATAGTCCCAAAAAACCGCTGGCGTCTTTTTACATTTTTAGGGTGATAGGCTGAAAAAGATCGTAAATTTTTTTGGGGTACCCTCCTTTCCCCCTACATTTCCTAACATATGGCACCTAAACTATACAGTGGGCACATGTATAGGGCAAAATAACAACTCTATTTTATTTTATGAAGCTTGTGTTTTGTAATGTATTTGCTGCTACATATACGTCCATTGTACTTTAACTTGGCGCCGTACAATTTGCTTGACAAATTAACGGTAGCGCAACTTCACTACCTTTCGCCTCCCTGAGCGTAACTTTGGATTTTAGTGAATTAGCGGCGCCCTGGCGAAACTTTGCTTAGCGAAGTGTGGCGGTGCAAACGCTGGCGCAAATTCGAAGGGAAGTAAATTTGCCCCTCAGAATTAATCTCATCAAGCAAAAGGAAAAAAATATACATAGAGACAAATAACTAGAGTGTTTTCTTTGGTGCTAGTTTTTAGGCAAATTATATTGATCATTGACAATAATACTCGTGTCTCAACACAAAACAAACTGCTTTGCAAATTGCAGCTTGTACCATTGCATCCAGACAGCCTTCTCTGATTAATTGCTCCAGAAATTCCCAGCAGCCTGGACTTGACTATAATTCCAGTATTCCTAAAGCTGGCATTGTTCATTGTCACAACTGACATGTGACAAGTGAATATGAGACTAATACTATTATTGACATCATGTGATGTACCATTATAGAAACAATTCAGTGTCTATTTTGACCAGTGGTGTAATTAGCTGCTGGGCCCCAAAGCAAATTATTTTTCAGGCCCCCAAAATGTCTAGAGGTTGACCTGTTTTACCAATATTTATTTATATATATATATATATATATATATATATATATATATATTTTTTATATATATATATATATATATATATATATATATATATATATATATATATATATATATGAGAATTAGTGCCTTGTGGGGTCCCTATACCTACTGGGCCCCCATGCAGCTGCAGGGTCTGCCTCTGTAGTTAGGCCCCTGATTTTGACAAATTCGATACAAGTTACATTACAGCACCTTGTTACCCCTCTGAATTTTGTCTGTATGTTACCCTCCCATTTAGACTGTAAGCCCTACGGGGTAGGGTCCTCTAGCCTTTTGTTTTCTTGACACTGGGCACTTAATCTGCATTGTAATTATATTTTATATTTTTGTGAATTGTATTCTAATAATGCACTTATTGTTACTTTTTATTCCAATGACCCCTTGTTTGTTACTACTAATTTATTGTTTTATTGTACAGTGCTTTGCCCTCAAGGAGCGCTTTACAAATAAAAATATACATACATACATGCATACATTACACATTTTTCTTGCTCAATTTGTGGGTGGATTCACCTCTGGCACATACAAGTTGCAGCTGAGACTTTGTGGTGGGCACCTGCTATAATACTGGAATTCAACTAAAAATTCTGAATTATGGGTATAAATGAAAGAGGTTTATATTAGTGATGGGCGAATTTATTCGCCAGGCGCGAATTCACGGCAAATTTGCGTGATTCGCCACCAGCGAATAAATTCGCAAAATGGCCGTGAAAATTCGGCCGAAAAAATTCGCCAACGTCAAAAAAATTTTTCGCCGCACCGAAAAAAAACGGGCGCCGGCATCAAAAGCGAGTTTCCCAAATTTCCCGGCGAAACGACACAAATTCGCCCATCACTAGTTTATATCAAATTTTGCACATTAATATGCCCATACTAGGTTGCATCATGACATACATTATCAAAAGGATATTGATTGTCCTGTCCAACATCTCATGCCAAATCAAAGTTATAAATATGAAGTTCTTCCTCCCTTTGCAGCTGTACCCCATCTAGGCTAGGCTACACCTTGTCCGGCTAGGTAACCTTTCTCTCTCTGCAGGATGGGCCTTTGCTTCATGAAAGGGTGAAGGAATGGTATTATGCAACTATACCTCACTTGTGCTGCGTGACTAAATAATAGAATTGATTTTAGTTGAAAATTTACTCCAAAAGGACTGAAAGAAGAAAAAAAGCTGGTGGAAACTATTAGTAGTTGGATAGTTATGGTAGAAAGTTACACTAGAGCAGGGCCCAGGGTTTTGTACTGAGTGCAGCCATAACATTCATAACAGCCTCAGAATGGGATCCGTTATCCTGAAACCTGTTATCCAGGAAGCTCTGAATTATGGAAAGGCCGTCTCCAATAGACTCAATTTTATCAAAATAAGCCAAATTTTCTTTTTCTCTGCAATAATAAAACAGTATTATTAACTAAGATAGAATTAATGCTTATTGGAAGCAAAACCAGCTTATTGGGTTCATTTTATATTTACATGATTTTCTAGTAGACTTAAAGGTAAGAAGATCCAAATTACAAAAAGATCCATTATATGGAAAGCCCATGGTTCTGAGCATTCTGGATAACAGGTCTCATACCTGTACTGCACAATGCGCATCCATATTCACTCATACCCTCTTACTGCTACCTCTAGCTGACAAAGTCTGTGTGCAAGTGGTGGTTGGGACACTATACTGTATATACTTTTATGTGGAAAGTGACATATATATATATATATATATATATATATATATATATAATCTGTGTCAAACGACCGCACTCTGAAGACCGGACTTTGTTTAATCTTTGTGGGTGCAGGGTCCAAAAATTCATATTGAGGTTTGTTTGCAAGGATCATCAAAATAAGTGTTTTATTTGGTACATAGATCCGACGTTTCGGCCCACATTTGGGCCTTTTTCAAGGAATTTGTACAAGCTGGGCATCCTTGAAAAATAACCTGACGGCTTTTCAGTAAGTCTCATCAGAATAAACATGATTGAGAAATATTCAGACAGCATGCAATCAACTTGCTGTGCCGGGAAACACCAAAATCCACAGCAGCCTCATTATTTTATATCATTCCCATTTGTTTTCATTAAAGAAAATCTAATAACATCGACAAGGCTGAACTTGTTGAATGACCGGACAAAGCAGTGTTAAAAACTCAACAGCACTAATTACTAGCTGAGCAGTGTAAAAACTATGAATAAATGTCAGGCTGGAAGATAAGAGCTTATCTTAATCTAATGACTCTGCAGACTTAATTTGTCAGGCCAGCCTAGCTGATGAAAAACAGGTTTATATTCTCAGGCTTTTTGGAGCAACAGCCCTTCAGATCCTCGAAACAGAACAGCAATATCACCCGTGTCATCCTACAAAATCCTGCAAGTATGCCAATGAAATTCTTATTGCCCTGAGAGAGACATAAGTGATTTCATGCCTGTTAATTCAGTCTTCTTGGCAATTTTCTTTTGTTATTAAAATCTCTTATTTAAAATGTTTAAAACCAAAATGAAACAGTTTTTGCCTGGCCTGGGTTGCATTATTGTAAAGACAAAAATAGTAACATTGGAGGCAATACTGTTACTTGCTTAGAGGGCTTATTCACAATAACCCATGCACTGTTCAAAGTGCAAAAAAAAAAGGCCTTGATTGTCACAGCATTACTTATCTAATGTCATAGTTGTTATAAAGTGTTGCCCGCCTCCTGGCTGGATCCTGGAACCCCATTGGGCAGAATACCCACGTTGGAACGCTGGTCTCTGCCTCTACAACAGCTGCCAGAGAGGTGGGACAGGGCAGGGCCAAAACCAGGAGCAATTGGAGTAAAAAAAGAACTGTTTGCGCAGAAAAGTGTGCGCCGTGGGTTACAACTCTTTGTCATTATGTCACATTGCACTGATAGACTCAACAATTGGTCACGTTAATATTATTAAATCATTTTGCTCTGATTTAATGGGAAATTATACCCTACTGCTATCCACTCTTTCTGGCAACAACATAGGGATTAAAGGGATACTGTCATGGGGAAAAAATAGTGCTACTATAGCAGAATTCACCATTTTTTAATATTTAATTTTGAAATCTGACATGGGGCTAGACATATTGTCAGTTTCCCAGGTGCCCCAGCCATGTGCTCTGATAGACTTCAGTCACTCTTTACTGCTGTATTGCAAGTTGGAGTGATATCAACCCCCCCAGCAGCCTAACAACAGAACAATGGGAAGGTAACCAGATAACAGCTCTCTAACACAATATAACAGCTGCCTGGTAGATCTAAGAGCAGCACTCAATAGTAAAATCCAGGTCCCACTGAGACACATTCAGTAAAATTGAGTAGGGGAAAAACAGCCTGTCAGAAAACAGTTCCATTCTAAAGTGCTGGCTTTTTCTGAAAGCACATAACCAGCAAAATGACCTGAGATGGCTGCCTACATACCAATATTACAACAAAAATAAATACACTTGCTGGTTCAGGAATTAAATTTTATATCGTAGAGTGAATTATTTGCAGTGTAATTTATAAATAAAAACTATATCTTAAAAATGATGACAGAATCCCTTTAAGGAATACATCATGATGTCCTGCTAATGACACACTACTTACAATTATGGGATTAAGGTTTCACTATGAAAAAGGGCATTTTCTAACAGCACTTTTCTGATGTCCTGGCTGACATGAACAGGGTTAAGATTCGATTTTTCCCCAGTCTGGTCGTTAGGGTCCAAATTACCTTAGCATCATGCAAATAATTCCAAAACTGTAAAACATGAATAATGCAGACCAATTGCAAAGTTGCTTAGAAATTGCCATTCTATAACATACTAAAAGTAATGTAAAGGTGAACCATCTCTTAAAGTAAAAAGTAATATACAAAGTGAGTTGTGAAATATTCCCAGTTGGAGACTTTACAGTGGGAGTGGGTACAGCTGTAATGGTTGCAGTGACAATAACAAAACATATGATGGGCTAATGGGCTTTGTAAATACAAATAAACTCAATGTGACAAAGAAGTATAACTAATAATAAAACTACCAACTAACAAAGTCAGAGAAAGTAAACATAGTGGATGAATGGGTGCATAATCGTTTTCAGTGTGTCACATGGGCCTAAGCACAGAGCTGTACCTGTTACAGGAGATGCGGTTTTCGGAGTTCGGTTTTGTGCGCATGCGCCTGAGACTGCGCGCAAGTTCTGCAGCAGGCTTGGGCCTGAGCTGCAACTTAGCTGCTTATCTTTGGAATGGACTGGGGGAGGAGGAGGCTGTTGCGGGGTTGCATGATCTGTAGCACTTTCCCGGGCTATGGGGCTCTGGCTGGATTCGGGCAAATTGTTACTTGGCCACTTTGCTCCCTGGTCTCTACCTCCACTACAGCTGCTGGAGGGGGGGGACAGGACAGGGCCTGCCAAACCAGGAGGAATTAGAGCCGCAAAAGAACTGCTCGTGCAGACAAGTGCGCGCCAACAGTGACGTCACACATAATGCACCCCCAGTGACATCACATGCATCATGGAGAACCTGGTGTTCTGGATAACTTTTACTCCACTCCTGGGTTGCGGGCCCCATCGGGGGTGCAGGGGCATGGACCCTGGTGCCGCTGCACCTTTTACACCCCCAGTAGTTCCGCCACTGGCTCCAAACCATTGAAAAGAACTGCTCTTATAGCCAAGCAGGTGACTCTACATCAAGGCCAGGGTATTAGTGACGAATGCTAGCTTGAGAACAGAATCAATCCAAGACGGGGTGCTCCTGGGGGAATCTGCATACACAGAATGTTATTATCCCACCAAGGCCCCTTGCTTAATGGGTCTTGCCAAATAGTGATAACCGAAAATAACACCCATAGACTAATGGGTGGAAAAATTTGTCACTCGTCAAAAAACATTTTGTCACCCATAGACATAGATTTGCATTTCGGTGAATTTTTCCAGTGAAACAGGTCAGATTTGGCCCGCAGGCCTGGACTGGCAATCTGTGTGTTCTGGCAAATGCCAGAGGGGCTGCTATAAGGTGCCATAGAAAGTCAGTATTTAGTGGGCTGGTGTGGGCTGATTGCACCTTTGTATACCTGAAATGCCGAGCCTATTTTAATTCTCAGTCCAGCCCTGCACCCATCACTACAAGTGCCAACTATTTAGAGTGGGGCCCAAACTGAAAAACAAAAATACTGACCTATAGTGCAGACAAGACTACAATTTGAATACAAACTCTAAATGGGAACCAGTTTACAGCTATAGTAGTGTAGGGAGTAGGCAGTAGTGTACTACTGCCCTTCCTGTATCATATTATTGCTTACCTATCTGGGAGAAGCTTATTGAAACCTGTTGAGAGTCAGCTGTAAATTTCCAGCATTAACCTGAGTTTTTCATGGCCACTGGCTGCCACTTCTCAAGTGTGTGTGATCAGATAGGAAACCCTAGTACTACAGCTCAGCTGGGCTCAGTACAGGCCTGGTCAAAATAGTATTTTATATGATTTTAGGTTTGTGAACTTTAGTCTAACAATAAATGCTTACATAGACAATGAACTTATTCCATTCACGTAATTGCCAAGCAGGTAATAGCAAATAAATAAGAAACAGTTCCAAATAGTTGACAATTTGTTTATTGTTCATGTAACAGTCAATGTTATTTACTTGAAATATGAATCTGCACATATATGTACATGCTGTAAAAAAATCATCTTGTTTTATTGTAAAATCTTTAATAAAAAGAATTTGAAACGAAAAGAAAATGAATTTGCTCACATCACTCTTATTAACCTATAATTAAATGGTATTATTGCAGTATTTAATCAGTACCTGTAGTGCGTTAGGAGAAAGGAAAGAACCCCAATGTACATTAACTACTGCCTTATTTCCAGTAGTCCCAAATGCCCTTTTGCAAAACAAGTGCATTTCAGCTCCCGAAAGGAAACAATTCAGTTTCCTTTAATTATCACCTATTTTCTCAGCTCAATATATGAGCTGTTTCCGCTAGAAAGTGACTAGTTTATACGTATAGGTAGTGCATGGGTTAAACATTAAAATTAAACAGTAGATTATACATTAGATCCAATTTCATCATATATTCATGATCTATTTTGTTATATCAGCAACAGGAATTGAGTTTCAAGCACTCAGAATAGTTGGGAAGCTTCCATAATATACATACACATCTGCTGCTGAATTATCAGTTTGCTTCAAAAAACCTTTAAATGATTAAAAAGGTTGTTTGTCCACAATATTAAAAATACCTTGTAATTAACATTGCATTTTAGGAATTGGAAAATTTCCCAGAAGCCCATTCTTACTTTTTTTTATGTCTCATTGCATTATGCGGTAATAATGCACAAGCCTCTAAAAACATGATGGTAATGAAAATATGTAATTAATATCAGCAGGGCGAAGTATGTGGTTTTTTTGTTGCTGTTATATTTACAGGAAATTGATGCTTGAGTCTGAAGTTTCACAATACAGAAGAAAAAGGAAAAATAGAGAAATCTGTTTTTTTTTACTGATTGCAGTAGAGAACTTCTTAGTAACACCTTATTGACGTATTCAATCTTAGCAGTTTGACCTCATATTCTAATTGTTTGAAAATTATACGGTATGTCTCTCAACCCCACCTATTTCACAACCATTGTTTAATGAACATTTATAGCAATAGATGGACTCAGTTTGGTGGTAGGGGCCTGAGAGACTGCAAGTGACCTAATGTGTTTCTGGGGATGCAGTTGGTAAACATGTAGATCTTTATTTTTATTTCTCAGAAAGCAGTTTGGTTGTCTGCCATTGTTTTCATTCACTGAGCTATTTCCAAAATGGCAACATTCTTTGCATTGAGTCTTTGCAATCTCTAACCATTTTGCCTATGGTACAGCATATATATATATATATATATATATATATATATATATATATATATATATATATATACCGTAATATATATATATAATAAAATATATACATATAAATAAAAATATTTAAAAAAGTCTATAAACAACAGTCTTATTGCTGAGCATGGGAGAGTAAGCAATCAATAAATAGGTACTGGGGGCTCCTTGTGAGTTCTGCTTGCATGGCATAGCTTTTTTTTTTTTTAAACATTGATTTAATTCCAGTACATACCGTATTTACAGTAGTAACATTCTGATCAATTGTAAAAAAAACAAAAACAATTAGTAGAGGGAGAAGAAATATTGAGGAGGAGGAAAGAAGGGAGGTAGAGGTAGAAGAAAGTCTAGAAGAGGGACAAAGCAGTAGTTGTAAGAGGTCAGATAAGTTTGGGGTTCTTTTAGAGAGAGACCTTCAGTTACATTTTAAGAGATTGGTTAGTACAATAATGGTAATTATGCCCTAGTAGTTGTACGTCTCCTCAGTTAAGGTCATGAACCATATATATGTTTTTGAGAAGTCCCTGTTAAGTCCGTTCCATCAAGCCAGTCCAGAGGGTTTTCAGGTTTATTTGGTTTCCTATTGGTATAGGATTCATTTTGTAGACAGTCCAAATATTGGTGAATTTAGAGGGTCAGTCTCTTGCAGTGTAGATTTGCTCCAAGGTTGGGAGTGTTTGCTCCACCAGGCTTATCCAGAAGTTCATTGTGGGTGGATACTCCTCCTTCCATTTGCTAGCAATGGTCTTTTTGGCATAAAACAATAAAAATGGAAGTAGTGTTTTCTCTGAACGGGATGTTACCGTGTCTGTGAGGAAGTTCAAAAGCAGAATTATCGGGTGGAATTCTATTGGTAGTGCCCTTTGCCGGGACAGATAAGAGACAATTTCTGTGTTGATTTTATGAAGAATAAAGGGTGTATAATAAGCCCGATGTAGGTATTTAAATAGTATAAGCCTGTCTCTGACTCTAATTAAAGAATGTATGGACTCGGTAAGTATTGTTCCCCATTGCTCTTCTGTGAGGTTGGGTATATTTGTAATACATTTTCTATATAGTTCTTTTTTAGTGGTCTGTTTGCCTGTCCTAATTTGGTTGTACTGTAATTGGTAGATAAAGGCGCATTGAGTTATTTGCGAATTACCTTTTCACATGGGGATATTTCAATTTAAGGGTCCCTCAGATGGAATTGCTGAGCGAGAGCAGGTGACAATTGAGAAGCTAAAAATATCTTAACATGTCGGGTGCTGCAAGTCCACCCTCAGTAATTGGAGAAGTTAACACATTGTATTTTACCCTTGTGGGTCCAGGAGACCAGTAGAGTTTATTTAGATGGCTTTGGAGTTGCTTAAAGAATGCCAGGGAAATCCAAATGAGACTGTCTGATTAAGCCATTTGTCAACGGTTTTCAGGAATTGTGCTATTAGTGGGCCGATATTTAGTTTCTTGAATTTTCGTATTTGTGGATGTATGTGTATCCCTAAATATTTTATTGTGCTTATTCGGACCACAGAAGTGAGGGGTCTATGACTTTTATGGCCTGGGATCCAGAGGCAATAGAGAGGACTTAAACTGGTTCATCTTGAGACTGGAATATTGTGTGGGTATTGATTAATTGTAGATCTTGTTGGAGTGAGGGGCCCAGATCATTTAGATAGAAAAGGGTGCGTCAGCAAGTAACCACATTTTTTCCCTTAGGTTCCCCAGCTCAAATCCTCGGATCTCCTGAGTTGCTTGTATTAAGCATGCTAAAGGTTCCATGGCCAGATCAAAAAGACCCGGTGACAACGAACACCCCTGGCTAGTGCCTCTGGTTGAGTTAATAGGGATTGAAAGCTCTAAGTTTGACAGAATTATGGCTGTAGGTTTGGTGTAAAGGCCTTGTATCCAGGTTAGAAAATTCTTGCAAAAGCCAATAATTCTCAGAGTTTCCCACAAATAGACCCATTCAACCAAATTGAATGCCTTCTCATTATCTAAGGAGGAAATTACCCAAGTGCCTGGATTTGTATGTGTAATTGTTAAGTTGGTACAGGGCTGCTATTAGAAATCACAGGGCCCTGTTCAATACATACTGGTTCCGCCTACCCCAGCCCCACCCCAGATCCCGCCCAACACAGTTAAAAGGCCACACAGACATCAGTGCTAAAAATGGTAAACTCTACACACACAAGTTATAAAAAGCCATTGATATAGGGCCCCCCCTGTAAGTTTAAAATAAACAGGAACCCCCATAAAAGTGTTTAAAAATCATTAGTGGTCAGGGCCCCCCCATAAGTTAAAAAAAAATGTTGGCAAGTTAAAAAAAACATTGGGGTACCAGAGAATATTTGAGAAAAAAAAAACATTGGTGGCAGGGGCCTATAGAGTATTTGGAAATTGTTGTTAGGGGCATATGGATTTAAGGGTATGTTTTAATATGACTTGCATATTTCACATATGAGTGATACCCCTGCAGTGTGTGGTTTAAAACAGGGAAATTTCAACACTGGCTTCCACTGGACCTCTACCACGTAGGTCAGAAAAATTCCAGCCCTTGGTACCACAGAAGTTGGACAGCACTGCTATAGAGAAACAGACCCTGCAACTGCTTGGGGGCCTAGGCACACATTTGTGCCTCTTAGTAATAGTATATTACCCCTATTAAGTCTATGGGAGAATGTGTATGTTCCTATTGTCTACCCATAGATGGACCACCCATAGGTGTACTATTAAGATGTACCATGTATTCAATCCCTACTCATACCACCATGGTGGGACTCACGTATGTCCCATATAAACGAGTGTAATAATGGCTGACATAGATCTCTCTGTACCTGAATACCCAGCATATATCAAAGTATGACAATGTGGCTATATATGAAGATCTGTGGGTAAAGTTACAACATTTTAAAAGCAGGTCTTTAAAGAAAAAGCAGAAAATCATGGAAGGTAATTGTTTAACTGTCAAGAGTTAATGTTATTACATTGATGTTCAAGGGAGCCGTACCAAAGGCATTCTGCTGTTTTCAGTACTCTTGTTATTAGTTCACTATGGATACGTTAAGTGCATTTCAGGGTCATAAACCAAGGTTAATTAATTCTGGTTGAGATATAGCCCAGGATAGGGAAAAAAAGGGGTTTAGCTTAATGCTATCCACAGACACTGTATAATTAATAAGGAGAGATTGTAAACTAAATCTAGTTACCCAAAAAAATATTGAAAACTAAGTTGCGTTTTACATTTCAGCATGAAATGAATTAAAAGGGGCATTTCAATGGGGAAGTCCTTTGATTAAAATGCAGATGTTTAAATATTTCTGTTGCAGAAATAAACCATATCAAGGTTTATAAAAAAGATTGAGGACAGAAAAGCAGAGAACCATTTTTATTGAGGTTGACTAATAGAATTTGGAACAGACTTGGAGGTTTTTGGTCTATAGAATTCAATTATTTTTGAAAGCTGGATGACACTTCAGGAGCTTGGAAAATTTTTCAGAATTACATAAAAGTGAAATCAATTAGATTAGCCTGAAACGCAAACAAATTTATGAGGATAAACAAGTCAGTTTATTATAATTCTTCATCTAAATTATTTAACCTGCAAAAATATTTTCAACAACATAAAATAGGGTGCACCATATGCCTACCTTTTACTTGCAAACTTCAAGATGAACAGTTTGCTGAATAAAAAGCAATACAGCTGATCAGGATCTTGCCGAAATCCCTGCCAGGTGTGGGTCAAAATACCACAAATGGGGGAATGTAATAATAGTTGGTAATGGAAAAACTATTCGCAATACGAAAAGTTAGGGCTCTTACAGACGAGTTTTTACCTGCGCTCCCCTGTGTTCCGTTTTTCTGTATTCAGCTGCAGGGGAGCGCAGGAATAGACACATTACATTTTTTCCAATGGGGCTGTACTCACACAGGCGCGTGTAGGCGCCGAACACTGGAAAAATGCAGCATGTTGCGTCTCAACCTGCGTTCGGCGCCTACATGCGGCTGTGTGAGTACGGCCCCATTGGAAAAAATGTAATGCGTCTATTCCTGCGCTCCCCTGCGGCTGAACGCAGAAAAAGGAACACAGTGGAGCGCAGGTAAAACCGCTCGTCTGTAAGAGCCCTTAATGTCTATGCGCAATTTTTTTTCCTTTGCACAAATGTAATATAGCTTTAGCGAACCCGGAAACTGTTTAGCGACCACTTCCAACAGTGGAAGAAAGTTTGCGAATTTTATGGTTTGAGCCAATGTGCATTGAATGTAATAAAACATCTTATTGAAAAAGTTATTGGCTCCAAAAGATTGACACCTTCAAGCACTTCTTAAAAGTACACAAATAAAATTTGCAATGTGCAATTAAAATCCGCAATGCAATAACAGTTTAAGGAAGAATATTACATTGCATGATGTGAATGTTTATTTTGATTGGTGTGAATTATTTTTCTCTTTGCGACTTTTCATTCATATGGGGCACATTTTTCATGTTGTGTAAAAAGTGAAGCATTAGCGGTGATGTTGCCCAGCGCAACAAATCAGCAGTTCATTTCAAGAGTTAGAAAAAAAAGCAAAGATCTGATTGGTTGCGATGAGCAACATTACCAGTAATGTTTCACTCCACTTTTTACACAGCATGATAACTATTCCCCTAAGTGTATTGGAATGTTGGGTGATCTATAAGAAATTGACATTATTTACTTTTGGACTGTAAAACAATTTTAGTGCAAACTGGCATCAAAGTAATCTGGCAGGTAGTACGTGTCTAAATCTAATTTACAGGCAGCAACTCACACTGAAGGGCCCATTTACTAGCAATCAAATTTCGATTTTTTCCCACAAATCTCAAAAAATCCTTGGTTTCCCCATTTTTTTCGAAGCTTTAAAAATGTGAGATTTATTAAGGGGCCCATTTACTTAGTTCGAATGAAGGAATAGAGGAAAAATTGTTTGAATTTCGAATGGTCGAATATGGCTACTTCGAATGGGCTACTTAGACCTTCGACTTCAAATCGAACGATTTGAACTAAAAATCGTTTGACTATTCAACTATTCGATAGTCGAAGTACTGTCTCTTTAAAAATTTCTTGACCCCCTAGTTCGCCACCTAAAACCTACCGAGGCCAATGTTAGCCTATGGGTAGTGTCCCCATAGGCTTCCTAACAATTTCCTGATCGAAGGAATATCCTTCGATCGATGGATTAAAATCCTTCGAATCGTTCGATTCGAAGGATTTAATCATTCGATCTAATGAATATTCCTTCGATCATAGAATATCGAAGTCAACGGATTTTGCGTTATTCCTAAGTCGAAGGATTTTACTTTGACGGTTGAATATCGAGGGTTAATTAACCCTCGATATTCGACCCTAGGTAAATGTGCCCCTTAGTGTAAAAACCACAAAAACCTCTAGTACAAAACTTTGCCAGGTAAAAGTTGTTGAGGTCTTATAGATGTCAATGGGAGCTGTGCTGATCCTACTGGACTGTTTTAAATCAATTCTGACTTTTAAGGTTTTTGGATTTTTTTTGCTATTAACTGTTCAAAAAACTAATATTTAGAGGTTTTAGAGGTTTTTTTTTTCAAATTGTTCAGCGCAATTTTCCGTTCATACTTTTGTTATTCAGATCTTTTAATAAATGTCATAATATTCGTAATTTTAGAGAACTTTTGATAAATAGGCCTTCATGAATAGTGGACACCAAGATCCTGTATCTGGGCAGGTACCCACAGAATACCTGCAATATGATTGGGACTAGGACGGATTATTCTTCATTTGCCCAGTGTGAGGGTACACTCTGCAGTGTTGGCTAAAACAGGGGAAAGTGTAAAAGATGAAAATCCGGTCAGCGGAGCAAGCACTGCAGAGAGTGGGTCGGTGAGAATCCAAGGGGTTTGCGAAGGCAGGTAAGCAGTTCCAGGTTAGGATTGAGGAAAGCGGGTATGGGTTGGGTGTGGGTTATAAAAACAACAGACTTGTGTAGGTCTCTACACCAAGATATACTGTATATAAAGTAGGTTTCCATATTTGTGGCCCTACGGTTTAGGAATAGTGGATACAGAGGTGTTGACTTAGTGATAGTAGGTCTCCTATTCCTCTAATGAACCCCAAGTATACTTCTAGAATATTAGGAGTGGATATGAAAAGGCTTATCTGAATTTGTAGTTTTGCTATGTATGTTTTTGTTAACATTCTAGCAAATCTCCTTCTGTTAAGGCAACAGCAGAGCCAATTCCAATGTTCATTATGGTAATTTCTAAGGCTAATGCCCTATTGCAGAGCACATGTATACGTTCCTTTTTATTGAAGAAATGTAATTGATACTTTATATCTCAATAGTTGTTAAAGAGCTTTCATTTTAATCAAGAGCACTGTGCTACCATGTTTACCATTAAAAACAGGTTGGTTATGTTGCCGAACAATAAAAGATCCATTTTCCCTGGGAAAAAAAAGAAAAATATTGACACAAAGCATTGCTCGAGCAATTGTAACATATTTAATAACCTAATGAAAATGTATTTCCACAATGCAGATTTACTATACTATTATCTTGAAGAAAAAAGAATGACATTGTCACAGACATATTGTACAGCTTCTTCAACAAGGGCCGGAACTAGGGATAGGCAGAAGAAACGCATGCCTAGGGTGCAAAGAAGTGGGAGCACCAAACACGTACCTCTTCTTTAACCTACCCCCGGTCCAGACCCTTGTTCCCCCACAGGCGCGCTACTTTGTGCATGCTCCATCCCCCTGCGCGCATCGTTACATCAAAGCTCGAGAGGTTTGGCCCGGGCCTGTTCTTCAATATTGATGCAATAATGCATGGTTATGTAGCCTAGCAAGTGATTTGGCCAAATAGACTGATGCAACCCATATAAAATATAAAAGAAAAACACTGTTTTGAAACCTAAGTGCAGTTGCTCTCCATTGTGTCTTATCCAATCATTTTAATCACCATACTAATAGAGGACATATAAAATATGTAAAGAAATTCAACATAAACAAATTTAAAATATGTAGGGCAGATTAATTGTATTAGACAGTTATTTGTTTAGCAAACACCAGGTAGTTTTTTTCCCCCTCACACCATGCATTTGTTTAACCAACTGAAGTTGCTTGTAAGTATTTAATACCACTTTTTCTCCTTCCCTTGATTTTAGTGCTGTCATGCAGGGTGAAACCAGCTAGTGTTCTCGGTAATTCACCCTGGAGGTTATACAATATATGTGAAAAAAGAAGAAAATAAATTGAGCATTTCTTTTATACAGGGGGAAAAAGACAATAAAAAGCAGCTGTATTTAAACACATTACTATTTCCTTTAAACTTTAAAAAGAAGGAACAGAAAGTTGCTCTTGGTGACTATTTTACCAGCCATTACTGAAAACTATGTTCAATGGGTGTAGAAGGCCAAACCTAGGTCATATGCGCAAGCTAAACAGATAATTCTGCGGGTGGTGGAGGAAGAACTCATTAGACAAAGATCTAATGCAGATTAACGTTAAGAGCTCAAAGTTTTCTTGGAATGTTTAGAAATCTTGAACCCCTGTCATCCTTAAGGCAATGAATTTCAAAGATCACCAAGTGCATCAAGCAATGTGATACTTGTAATTCTGTTCCAAGCTACATTTCAGCTTTGCAGGTAACACTTGTCTTGCATTTAGTGAAGTTGTGACAAACACATAGGCTACTAGAGGTAGATACACACTTCACGGTTATGTATATTAAAAAACATTATAATGAGCCAAGTTCAGCACCTGTTAAGGACACTGCTGATTGGTGGAACACTTTGCACCCTTTAGTTAGTAGGGGGGGGTTGCCAGTGATATCGTTATAAGAGAATGATAAGACAACATACACATCATCATAATAAAGTGAATAAAGTAATCCCCTCTTGTAAAATAAGGATATAAATTACTGAGGAGTTCCATGACCATAGAAAACCACAAGGGGATAATTTATTTATAATAATACACAAGTTTCAGTGAGTCATGTGACAGAAATGACATCACTTAGCTCCGATTATAACTGAAGACATCACTAAGCACCATTTATAAGGATATAATTCATGGCTCGTGTATTAAATAAAAATAAAACAGGCACATCTCATTCTTCATACCATGTATTATTTTATGTATGCATGTGTTATTTTATGTATCTGTTAATACTACTGCTAAATCAATAAGTATAGATAAACACAAGTTCTAGGATTTGTGTCCACTAGTGATGGGCGAATTTGTCCTGTTTTGCTTCGTCACGAACTTTGTGAAAAATTAGTGAAACGCCAATTCTTGACCCCGCCATTAAAGTCAATGGGCGTCAGTTAATTGTCGCCGGCGTATAAATGGGCGCTAGCACCCATCGCCAGCAAATCTTCGCGGCAAATTCGTGAATTTATTTGCCGGCAGCGAAACAGGCAAATTCGCCACAAATCCGCGCCTGGCGAATAAATTCGCCCATCACTAATGTTCACACTTTGGGGACATTGTATAAAAGTGGCTGTGCCCTAGTATCTGTTGCAGATGATTACTGCATAAGAGAAGACTGAGTGGTTAAGATTCTGGTGCCTTTTGTAAACTTTTGTTGTCAATAACTATAAAAGAGAACCCATGTGCACATGGTACCCATGCAGGCCACATGACCAAAAGACAAGACAGGTACCATGTCAACTACACAGAAAGGAAACACGGTATGTCCTGGTTCTGTAACACTCAAGCATTCTCCATTCTACCCAAAGCCACCATTAGGTACCTCCTTCCTTAAATCAAAGATTATGGATTTGGTCCATCTGTATTCTTTAAGACAAATACTTAATAACCGAATCAGTATTGAACCAAATCAAATTCAAAATTTGAATGTACAGGCCAGAGTATGAAAAAAAAAATCACTTTCTGTTGCCCAGTACTTTAAAGTCACATAAAATAGGGTTTTCAAATTTTATCTGAATGTTAAAGATTAGGAATTCAGCAAAATCCCTCAACAGAACCCGGAATTCGATAAATCCATACCCAAGACCTCAACAGTTATCACTGCTCTTAAACTTCTAATTCTAGGCTATTGCTTCTTCCACCAAAGTCCTTGTTCTGCCAGCCCTTCATTGAAATGTTAAAACATCCTATAGGTCAAGAAGGAAGGATACACACAGTCATTAAAATTGCCTTTAATAACTTACAATAACTTAATACATTCCTATAATAAAATAACCAGCAACATATTTTGCAGAAATACAGTCTTAGTGGTTAATACAGTCATTTACACAAGTAATATTTAAGTTACGATCAACAAATGTCTATCAAATATAACCATCTCTTACATCTATACTTATTGCACAAACTCCCCTTTTAAACTGCTAAAATATGCTTTGCAGAAATGAACAACTACCGTATTACATATGGAATTTTCCATGTTATATGTAATTACAGTTTACAACGACTAGTCATTTGGCATAGGATGCTACTATGGATTGAATTTAAAGGACAAGGGAATCCAAAGTTGTTGTGGCCATCCCTACAACCACTAAAGATCAATTCAATGGCATCTACTTTCATTGGTCTATAAGGTCATCTGCATCATGGCTTTTCAGTTAACTTGCTACAGCAACAGGGGCAATGACCAGTCTGACTCAAGATGGGCTCTTGCCCCTTCCCTGAACCCTAATGATTGTGCAGGTGCCAGTTGATTGATTCAGCTTCACTTTATGTAACAAAATAGGGAATGTTGTGCTCACCACTATATTTTAAACCAATAGGAGTGGTGCAATGAGATTTTGATGCCAGAATTCAAGACAAAGACAAGAGGTCCTCTATACTCAACCATTATCAATATATTAATGACATTAAAGACATTTTATGCATTTTGTTACTAAAAATGTCCTCCTCTTTAAACAAAGATTGTTTGTCCATATATTGCTGTATATTCAAGCTGGTCAACTACCTCAAAGTCATCCCTGGTAGCTCCCATCACTCCCAACTACAATCAGGTGACACTAGTGGTGGCCAACAAAAAGGACAACCATTTCGGAGTTTTAACCTTGAAAGTAAGTCGCAGGTAAAACTTAGTTCCTGTGTATAATACAGTACATACACAGGTTAACTTTGACATAGTTGGCCAGCTTGACATTTTTAGTAGATTTATACACAACATGTCTTAATGTCCTAGCTATATTGATTATGGTTTGAGTGCAGGAGGCCTCTTGTCTTAGTCTGCGCACTCTAAACATGTACATCTTGGGTTTTTTAACATAATAGTAAGGGAGGAGATTACACAAACCAACAAATGGGAATTCTTACAGTAACTTAGGTTCTCCTTTAATAATCCTTATTAACATGAATAAAGTCATTTGGGAGTAGTGTAAAAAGTGTATAGCAGAAAACCATGCATTAGAATATTTTCTTACCTTACAACATTACTTCTGTAATATATAAGCTCTCCGTTAATCCAATTTGTAATGTTTTTCTTTAAAACAATATTGAATACAAACAAATCTATACTATTATTGAAAATCTTAAATTTCCTCATACATTTTTTCTATTGATAAGACAATTCTTCATACATACAGGCACAAAAATGGTTATTTGTAAACCCCCCACAATTGGAATGAATGCTGTGAACATTCCATTAGCTGCATAAAATGTTTATGGTGTCCAGATTCCAGTTTAAAACAAAATTGAAATAAATGTCCTGTTGATACTAAGCCATGATACCAGAGAGGACTGTGCCCAATCCAGAAGATAAAGGAGTCAGCCATCCTGATTTATCCTGCACTTCAGACCTCTCCTTCAGTTTTGAATTATACCCTCCTTCAGTTACAAGGTCAGTTTTAGGTTTAGAGTGCCTTTTGCTTTGTGCGATTGTGTCTCATGTTTGTTCCCATCATCAGCTGAAGGTTCTTGACTAAGTGGGACCTGAATACTGACACTTCTGCTCTGTGTGATAGTCCTTGCTTTGATGGAATATGAAGACATTTTGGCTTTGCTGTATTGGGATTGGCAGTACCAAACAAGGCACCTGTAAAAGAATATTAAAATTAGCATTCTAGTTAAAGCTTATACACATTATTTAATGAGCACCTATTTATTCAAAGAAATCAATTATTATGCCTTTGAGAGGAGTAATTAAGTCATACCTTTATAGCTTTCCACTAAGAATTTTTAATTCAGTGTATAAGATGGTGAAGGTTGGGTGTCTCTCTATATTAAATTAAGTGACTGAGATAGAGTCTTAGGGAAAGAACAGATTAATGTACTTGCAATTGCATAGTAGCCAGATAAGTTAATGTATTAGGTACTAGTAGGTTTTTTTACTCCATCCACACCCATGGCTATGCCTCATATCAAGCCAATTTATCTTGCTGCTTCTTACCCCTGGAATTGTATCCTAGATAATATTCTAGTCTAGTCCTGGCACTTAAGGCCAACTTAGTGCATTTTTGTCCTCCAATTTGTGCCTGTATGTTATCCACACACTTATATTTTAGGCTCTATGAAGTAGGGACTCTACAGGGCAACTTCCTACTATGTCTCTTATCACATGGCACTAAGTGGCAAATCAAAATGTGAGATTAAGAGGCCTATTTATCAACAGTCTCATTTTCTAGGGGTTTAAGAAACGACGACTAAACTCACTTTCTCTAAAACCACAAATGTCATGAAATTTATTAAAGTTCCGAACTGAAAAAGCACAGACAGGAAAAGTCTCAGTAAAGACACAAAAAACATGATTTTTGAGACTGGCCACACGATAATTACAACATGTTTACATTTTTGCACAAAAGCCAATGTCAAAAACACTCAAAAACCTCTAAAACCACAAATCAAATAAAGATCCTCCAGTTGTAAAAGGGACATCTGCCATTGACTTCTACATGGATTTCACCAGGTTTTTAACTGGTGTATTTTCAGATTTATAATTGTCACACTTTGTGTCATAATAATTCCCGGAAAAGTTGTGATTAATTTTTCCCGCAACGTTTTATTTTAGAGTCAAAAAGACTGACCTGAAAAAGTTTTGATTCATTCCTATAGGATTTTTAGAAGCATAATTATCAATGGGTTCTAAAAATCCCATAGGAATGAATAGAATGTTAGTAATTTTTTTTTGTAGCAAGCTCAAATCTGACATTTTGAGAAATCCAACCCTGTCTGTACAACACATTTACACGTATTTATTATAATGCTTGCCCTCCCTGTTTGTACTTTTCTACATATAAAGTTATAAATACATACCATATTCCATGGACTATTTTCCATAAACCCCCTGTACTAAGCATTTCAAATAATAGATCTCTGATTTGTACTGATTTTTGCAAGTGCTGATGACCTATTATATATAAAGGCCTCTTCCAACCATTTTAAGGTTAATTTTGTGATAACTACACTAACGTTTAGATTCAGTTGCAAAACAATGACTGGACTGGGGTCTTCATAAAAGTATTGGATGAATTCAAATTTTTCAGAAGCTACAACAAGTATTTTGGAGAAAATAATCATATTTATTTTACAGAGTTAAGTTGGCGGAGCAATTCCCTTTGCTTTAGAAGCATTGGGCAGCATGGAAACTATATGTGCCTAATTATGTACTTTGGAAGAGAGACCAGAGACAAACCATATTCAACACATAGTTGACTTAAAGTTACTTCCCACCAATTCCTCTGCTGCTGTTTAAATTAAAAGAATAAAAATTCCTTGACCATGGAATAGAAATGATATACGTAAATGTATGCTCTGCTGTAAACACTTGTCCTTCTATTCTTAGAACTCAAATTAAAAAGCCATCGGTCGGTCCTATTCCCCGAAGCCAGGTCCTGACACAGGAGATGAGCAGGAAGATCTTTCTGAGACAGTAGAGAGCTGAAAATTTGCTGTAGGCTAGATTGCAATATTATACATCAGAAGGAAGAGAGAATCACATGTAGTTATTGTCAGTTTCTCTGCCAGTTGTCTACACACAGCTACAAGCGATTTACTTTTAGAAGACTGATGTATTCATTATAGTAGGAATCTACTGTAGCTTGTGTGTATTATGTGCACATTAAAATAGATCTTTTTAATAATGGAGACATTTATGTTTCCATTCTCAACCACTTTGCAAGAGGAGCTTCGTATAAAAGCACCAATTTGGCATATGCAAACCCCAAATACAGTATTTACGTTTTGTTTTATCAATGGTTTGAGATTTGAGTTTCCATGATAAGATTGGACAATATGTTTGATAAACGTCAACTTAAATACCAAAAAGGCCATATAGGGACTTGTTTCCAAAGCTGGTATAAACAGATGCTGTAAGTTACTTGTTCGTTTTTTTAATGTATATATTCCGATGGGTTACTGTTAAATTCAGGAGAACTGGGATACTGGACCATGTGAGTATTTGTGCAATTTTATATTTGTGTTGAGCAAGCCCCTTGGAGACCTCAGTCAAATCAAGAATCCCAAGAGGTGCCCATTCCTATGTCTGTACAAATATGTTAAACATCTTCTAGTGGTTTGTGTGGTTGCTACTGCGACTGCAACCACATAAAGCTGTAAAACCTTAGATGGTCTGTATATAAGCAATAAAGTAGAAGCAAGGGCACTGTTCTTTTCAATAGACTAGAAAGAGTGGTGGTAAAAAACATTTCCTAATTGGACCAGTGTTGTTAGGGGAGTACTGCAGGGCTCTGTACTAGGTCCTTTGCTTTTCAACTTATTTAATAATGACATGGAGGAGGGCAATGAAAGTACCATTTCTATTTTTGCAGTACATTTACAAGTACATTAGAGGACATTATAGACATATCGCAGGAGTCCTTTTAACCCATAAAGATGATCACCGTACCAAAGGCTACCCCTTTAGACTAGAAGAAAAGAACTTTCATTTGAAGCAACATAGGTGGTTCTTCACAGTCAGGACAGTGAGGTTGTGGAATGCACTGCTGGGTGATGTGATGGCTGATTCAGTTAATGCCTTTAAGAATGGCTTGGATGATTTTTTGGACAGACATAATATCAAAGGCTATTGTGATACTAAGCTCTTGTAAGGGCCCGAAGGCACCGTTGGAGTGAGGACCAAGGAGGAGACCAGACCAGGTTCGCAGTACAACAAGGATTTATCAAAGACGTAGTCGGGGACAGGCAAATGGGTCAGTACAGGCAGCAATAAACAATACGAGAAGGCAGGCAAGAGTCGGTACACAGAATATCAATATAAGCAGTAGTCACACCCAGGAACGCAATAGCTTGGAACCTATAATTGGGCACTGAGTCAATAACAAGTCCGCCTTAAATAGGCAAAGGGTTCGCGCCAATCTGGACGCAGTGGCGTCAGTTCCGGCGCGCTGGCGTCAGTGACGCCGGCGTCCATTCCGACGCCGGCGCTGTTGCAGGCGACCAATCAGGGAGTGGGAAGAAGATGATGCAGGAGCCATGCGGTGGGGAGTAATGCCATCTTGGACGCCATCTTGGGAGACAGGTACAGCATCCATTACAGTACCCCCCTCCTTAGGGGGGGCCCCAGGACCCCCAGGACTAGAAGGAAAGCGTCTGTGAAAATTCCGAACAAGGAGAGGGGCATGAACATCGGAGCTCCTCACCCAAGAACACTCTTCAGGACCGAACCCCCTCCATTCGATAAGGTACTGCAGGGAACCTCTAGAAAATCGAGAGTCCAGAATCTTCTGCACTTCAAACTCCTGATGACCATCCACAAGAACAGGAGCTGGGGAGGAAAAAGAAGAAGAAGAATTTGCAGGCTTTAGGAGAGACACATGGAAGGCATTCGGAATCCGCATCTCGGGAGGGAGTTGCAACCGGACCGCCACAGGGTTGATGATGTCTATGACAGGAAAGGGGCCGATGAACTTTGGACCCAGTTTGGGTGTTGGAACTTTGAGACGGATATTCCGAGTGGAAAGCCAGACCTTGTCTCCCAGGGCATAAGGAGGGGAGGAAACTCTTCTCTTGTCAGCGAACTTCTTCTGTGCCAACGAACTCTTCTCCAGATTAGCAGTAGTAGCATGCCAGATCGCCATCATGTGGGCAGCTTGGTCATTGGCAGCAGGAACATTTGTGAGAAGAAGATCCTGAGGAAAAGCCAAAGGATTAATACCATAAACACAGAAAAAAGGAGACTTTTCAGAGGAAGAGTGTAAGGCATTATTATGGGCAAACTCAGCCCAAGGAAGGAGGTCAGCCCAATCATCTTGGCATAAAGACACATGACACCGGAGGAACTGTTCGAGTGCCTGATTGACTCTTTCTGCTGCTCCATTAGACTGGGGATGGTAGGCTGAAGAAAACTGAAGGGAAACACCAAGGGAACTACAAAGGGACCTCCAGAATTTCGAGACGAATTGAGACCCACGGTCAGAGACGATCTCCGCAGGAAAACCGTGAAGCCTGAAGATATGTTCAATGAATAATCTGGAGAGTTCTGGAGCAGAAGGAAGTTTACGTAGGGGAGTAAAATGTGCCATTTTGCTGAATCTGTCGATTACCACCCAAATCACAGTAAAACCAGAAGAAACAGGAAGATCCACAATGAAGTCCATCGCCAAATGAGTCCATGGCCGGGATGGTAGGGTAAGGGCAACAATAACCTCTTGGGAGGGGAATGTCCAGACTTAGAAACAGCACAGATGGAGCATGAAGAGACAAAATCTTTAACGTCCTTCCTCAAAGAGGGCCACCAAACAAGGCGAGATAAGAGTTCTGTAGTTTTCTTGATTCCAGGATGACCTGCTTGCTTCGAATTATGAGCCTGGACCAGGATATCATGACGAAATTCAGGAGGAACGTAGGCCACACCCACAGGAGTATCCCCCGGAGCAGAGGATTGGGCAGACAATAAGTTGGAGGCCAAGGAAGGAAACAATGCGGCAATAAACTTTGCAGGAGGTAATATTGGTTCTGGGTCTTCAGAAATGGGATCATCGGAAACAAAGCTTCGGGAGAGGGCATCCGCCTTCTTATTTCTGGAACCGGGACGAAAAGTAATAATGAAGTTGAAGCGTGAGAAGAAGAGAGACCATCTGGCTTGTCGGGGATTGAGACGCTTATATTTTGGATATATTTTAAGTTTTTATGGTCGGTAAAGATGGTTACAGGCACTGCAGAACCCTCAAGTAAGTGTCTCCATTCTTCAAGAGCCAATTTAACGGCCAACAACTCACGGTTTCCCACGTCATAATTCTGTTCAGGAGGAGAGAATTTTTTAGAGAAGAAGGCACAGGGATGTAATTTCCCATCGGCAGACGACCTTTGAGATAATATGGCTCCAGCACCGACATCCGAGGCATCAACTTCGACGAAGAAAGGTTGAAGGGGTTCAGGGTGTCTAAGGATTGGGGCAGAAGAGAAGGATTCTTTGAGGTTCTTGAAGGCTTCTAAGGCTGACGGAGGCCAATGCTGAGGTCTTCCCCCTTTACGGATGAGAGCCAGGATTGGGGAGATTTTGGACGAAAAACCTTTAATAAATTGTCTATAGTAATTAGCAAAGCCAATGAATCTTTGGACAGCCTTGACACTGGTGGGGAGAGGCCAATCTTGGATTGCAGAAACCTTGGCTGGATCCATCTTGAAGCCTTGCTGGGAGATGATGTATCCCGAGGAAAGAGATGGACGACACTTCGAAAGAACACTTCTCTAATTTAGCAAAGAGATTGTTCCTTCTCAGACGGGACAGAACCTCCTGGACTTGACAGCGATGTTCATTAAGTGACTTGGAAAAAACGAGGATATCATCCAAATAAACGACCACGCTTTGCCCTAACAAGTCCCGGAAAATATCATTAATAAACTCCTGGAAGACTGCAGGAGCATTACAAAGGCCGAACGGCATCACCAAGTACTCGTAATGCCCATCTCGAGTGTTGAACGCAGTCTTCCACTCGTCTCCCTCTCTGATCCGGATAAGATTATAGGCCCCACGAAGATCTAATTTAGTAAATACACTGGCCCCCTTGAGCTGGTCGAACAGTTCAGAGATGAGAGGGAGAGGGTAACGATTCTTCAAAGTTATCTTATTCAACCCTCTGTAATCAATACAAGGCCTCAAACCGCCGTCTTTTTTCTCCACAAAGAAGAATCCGGCTCCAGCAGGAGAGGAGGATGGACGGATGAAACCTCTCTGAAGATTCTCCTGGATGTAATCTTTCATGGCAGAGGTTTCAGAAGGAGAAAGCGGATAGGTGCGGCCACGAGGGGGCATGGTTCCAGGAAGGAGTTCAACAGGGCAATCATAGGGGCGATGAGGGGGCAAGGTTTCAGCCGACTTCTTATTGAACACATCAGCGAAGGCCTGATAGACAGATGGCAAGGATGGATTCGAAGTCACAGAAGAAACTTTGATAAGAGAATTGGAGGGTAAACAGTTATGTTGACAAAAGGGACTCCAACGGGAAATTTGGGCAGAGGACCAATCAATGACCGGATTATGAACACTCAACCAGGGCAATCCCAGCACAATGGGAGTTGAAGGGCAGTCGATTAAGAGAAAAGACAGTCTCTCTAGATGAAGGGTGCCCACTCTGAAGGAGAGTTCTATAGTAGATTGAGAGATAATAGCCGATGTCAATGGACGGTCATCTATGGCAAGAACTCGGAGGGGTGTTGCCAGGGATTGGAGAGGAAAAGAATGACTTTCTGCAAATGCTTTGTCCATGAAATTCCACGCAGCACCGGAGTCCAGGAACGCTTGAGCGGAAGTCTTCTTGGAGCCCATCAAAATCTGTACTGGGAGGAGCAAGCGACGATCAGAGGAATGGCAAGAGTGATCGACTTTACCCAGGTAAACCTCTTTAGCTGGAGGAGGAGGGAAAGCAGGAGCCAAAGGAGTGAGAAGAGGCTTCCGGAAGCGAGGAGCCAGAACTGGCAGGAACTTCTTCGCTCGCCCCATCTCTGCAAGATGCTCTCTCCGACGAGTATCAATTCTGATAGCCAAAGCAACAAGATCTTCCCATCGAGTGGGTATGTCCCGAGACACAAGGTCATTTTTAATATGCATCGACAGACCATTATAGAAAGCTGCATGGTAGCTGTCATTGTTCCAGGATGTTTCAGCCATCAGCGTGCGGAACTCAATAGCATATTCCGGGACTGTACGGGAACCTTGCCGAATCTGGAACAGGCGGGCAGAAGCTGAAGCAGCCCGGCCGGGAGCATCAAAAACAGTGCGGAACTCCTGTAAAAAGGCCTTGGAATCGAAGATCAGGGTGTCTTTCTTTTCCCAAAACGGAGATGCCCACTCTAGAGCCTTTCCAGACAAACGGGTAATAATATACCCCACCTTTGCGCACTCAGAGACGTACTGTCCAGGAAGCAGAGAGAATTGGATCAGACATTGGTTGACAAATCCTCTGCAGGCTTCGGGATCACCAGAGTAGAGTGGCGGTGCAGGAATGCGTGGCTCAGAGACTTGCGGGACTTGCACAGACGAGACAGGAACAGGAGTTGCAGGAGAGAGAACAGACAGCTTCTCTATGATTGCCTCCATGACTTTGCTGTAGCGAGACTGCCGGACTTCAAAGGCCTGCATGCGGTTAGTCAGCTCCACAACGGACCCAGATTCATCAGGCCGAGCTTGCGTCTCCTCTAGAGGGTCCATGGCCCAATTATACTGTAAGGGCCCGAAGGCACCGTTGGAGTGAGGACCAAGGAGGAGACCAGACCAGGTTCGCAGTAGAAGAAGGATTTATCAAAGACGTAGTCGGGGACAGGCAAATGGGTCAGTACAGGCAGCAATAAACAATACGAGAAGGCAGGCAAGAGTCGGTACACAGAATATCAATATAAGCAGTAGTCACACCCAGGAACGCAATAGCTTGGAACCTATAATTGGGCACTGAGTCAATAACAAGTCCACCTTAAATAGGCAAAGGGTTCGCGCCAATCTGGACGCAGTGGCGTCAGTTCCGGCGCGCTGGCGTCAGTTCCGGCGCGCTGGCGTCAGTTCCGGCGCGCTGGCGTCAGTGAGGCCGGCGTTCTGACACCGGCGTCCATTCCGACGCCGGCGCTGTTGCAGGCGACCAATCAGGGAGTGGGAAGAAGATGATGCAGGAGCCATGCGGTGGGGAGTAATGCCATCTTGGACGCCATCTTGGGAGACAGGTACAGCATCCATTACAGCTCTATAGTTAGTATAGGTATGGGTATATAGAATTTATGTGAAAGTAGGGAGGGGTGTGTGTATGGATGCTGGGTTTTCATTTGAAGGGTTTGAACTTGATGGACTGTCATTTTTCAACCCAATTTAACAATGTAACAGGCAATTACATCCCTTTCTTAATTTTTTTTTTAATGAAATGCATTCAATGAAAACAGTGTGGTGGCGTGCATGTTTCAGGGGATTCTCACTTTCCTTCTTCAGGTGCAGGGCCTGTATATAAGTCATGACTATGTCTGATGATATTCCCCATAGATTATATTATCTACTTTTGTATGGTGCTGCAGAATCTTACCGCTTTATAAATAAATGTAATAATAATCATGAGTGATGACTGAATCTGTCCTGTTTTACTTCGCTTAAAATTTGCAAAAATCCACAGGAAAATTTGTGAAAGGGTGAAAATTGAAAAATGCACTGAAGCAAATGGGTGTTTTTTTCACAGCTTTTTTTTCCAGTGCAGAATACATTGAAGTCAATGTTGATTTTATTTTTGCGCAATATACATTGTGGTCAATGACCATATTGACACAGTGTTGTTTCTTCCTGCAGAAACTTGCAGCAACATTTTTTAGTGCTTTGTGACAAAATGCAATTTCACAGTGAATCCATGGCTGGAGAAAAAACTTCTAAATCATAATAATATTTCTTCTATTGTTAGTGCTGGTCACATGTATAACTAATTAAAGTATTTGCTACCAAAGCAAGCAAACGAGCAGTAATGTAACATTTCATCATACTTGGGGGGGGGTTATTTATTAAGGTCCCAATGACAAAATCCTCGAAAAATTCAAGTTTATTACTATAAAATTTTATTTATTTTATTATGTTTATTTATTAAATCCCGAGGATGGAAATGTCGGAATCTGAAAATCCGGCACCTCAGACCTAACGAGGTTTTATATAAGTCAATAGGAGAAGTCCCTATCCTATTTGGAAGTTTCTGTGCTGGAATTAGGCAGAAATTCCGACTATTTTTGACTTTTCGGGAAAAAAATCAAAAAAGTGAGAGTTTCATTAAAAAAATCGCACAATTCAGATTTTTGACCGTTTTTTTCGCATTTGTCTCTGATCAGATTAAATTGTGTTTTTTTTTAATAATAAATAAGGTCTAATTATGGATTCTAGTTTGGTCAGACTTTTTTTTACTTTTTTAATTACAATAAGAAAAATTTGGATTTTGAAAATAAGGCCCTTGGTGTATTCTAGGGATGTACCAAATCCAGGATTCGGTCTTTTCAGCAGGATTCAGATTCGGCCTAATCCTTCTGCCCAGCCGAACTGAATCCTAATTTGCATGTGCAAATTAGTGATAAGGAGGGAAATCGCGCAACTTTTTGTCAGAAAACAAGGAAGTACATTTTTCCCCTTCCCACCCCTAATTTGCATATTGCATTTGTATATGTAAATTAGGGTTTGATTTCGGTTCTGTATTTAGCCGAATTTTTCACTAAGGTTTCGGGGGTTCGGCCGAATCCAAAATAGTGGATTCGGTGCATCCCTAGTGTATTCATGCTTTTTTTTTTTTAAACAATTAGTATTTCAGCTCTTATTAAACAATTAGTATTTGAGTTTTATCTACATTACTGCAAATATTTAGGGATGGGCGAATTTTTTTGCCTTGATTCACCGCAAAAATGATGCACATAGACTTGTATGGCGTTGTGCGTCAAAAAAATTCCGCCGTGCGACAAAATTCGTTTGACGCCCTTAGACTTTAATGGGCGTCAGCGACATTTCACCGGCGGCAAATTTTTGCCAAAATGAAACAGGTCAAATTCCCCCGTCCCTACAAACATTATGTCCAGCTATATAACTTTTAATTTTTGAAATACTGAATATTGCTGAAGTTATCTGAACAACAGATTATATAATTAAGTAACTACCCCTGGACAGATACATATGCATGGGCTTTGGGGATAAAAGCAACAGTGTATGCACAAAATTAAATAAATCAGGAACTCGAGTGCCCATGAGAGAAGAATAACTGCTCAGAATATAAAAACTGGGGTTTCATCCAGAGATGTAAACATAATTATAATTGTTTAAAGCAGCAATCCTGCCTGGCCGATTTTTAAACAAGGGAATTCATCCATGACATTGCTACTTTTGATATTGTGAGAGCTTCATTAAATGTAGGGATAAAGTTCAGCCTATTTCTTGTGAATTTATGAACTGTAGTGTAATGTTTTAACATGAAAGCCTTCATATAGTTTGAACTACTTAGTGGTGTTTGAAATAAAAAAAAAGTAAAATTTTTTAATATAATATCAAGAAACCTATTCAGTCTTGCCAACAATAAAATTGCTCTGATATATATATGGAAAGAAAACTGCAAATTAATAATGCATTGGCTTTTGATATTCCATATTCTCAGTCTCGTTGCAATATTCGTTTTACTTACCGATTATAATAACGGGAGATCATATTATATATTCATGGTACGTGTCTAGGTGTGAATTGATGTTTTCATTACTATTATGGTTTATCAGGAACTTTCCTAAAGTATTTATATACAATGTCGGATAACGCTCCTTTAACATTTACATGAACAAACACAAAAACGTTTGTTAAAACTCAACTGCAATACAATACAACTTTCATCATACTGTCTTATATACAGACTCAAGCAAAGAGACAAGAGAGAGAAAACTCCCTTCTGGAGTCCATTATTGGTTTCTACTTCACTAAAGACATTATGGAGGAGGCCAGACAGTGGCAACTAAATGAATACATGAAAGGGAGAATTTCAGTGTCCAAATGGGAAATGGTTATACTAGAGAAGAGTCACAACTGTATAAATATAAGATGTCAAACGTTTTTATTTAAAAATATATGCTCCTTTGAGAACAGAAGCAAGAAGTGGATTTTTCTTTTATTGAAGCAGTTCTACTAGCGGATAAATTAGCTTCAGCAAGGGGACAGATGCCTTTTAACAACTGAGAAAATACAAGATTATTGGTGTTAATGTTGTGATATACCAGTTGGTTAAATATCAGTTTAATAAATAGGGCTAGAGCTGAATATACTTTTTGCCTAGTGATGAATGAATTTTTGCAGGGATGTTTTTATGCAAAATGAATTGACTTCAATAGACCAGCACAAACTACATGTCAATTCTTAAACATTTTGTAGTTTAAAAAAAAAAAAAAAAAAATAGTAAAGAAAAGGAAATCATACAGGGTAAGTTATCCAAAGATAACTGCTAACTACCGTAAATGGATTTCTATCTAATCCCTAGAAATACCACCAAGTGGGATAGGACAAGAACCCAAGGGATGTGGTGTCAAATTTTACCTTGCTTGTTATTGTATTATGGAGAGACTAACTACCCTGTAAAACCACAAACCCAAGGGCCCTTAGAGAGAAGTGTAAAGTATCAGTGCGGAGTTTCTTGGAGTGGAAAGTGTTATTGAAAAACATACAGCCAGTTACTGACGCCTACTAATGCGATGTGATTCCCTCAGCATCAGTTACTGAAACATACGTTTCACCCAAGGATTTCTAATAAAGCAAACACACTTTTTTGCCATTTGACACTTTGAATTGTTGATCAATTGTCATTTGTTGTTTCACTAATGAACTTATAAAATCACTATGGAGCCCATTTACTGAATTGAATTTTGATTTGTTTCCACAAATTTCTAAAAAAAACATTTTTCCCATTTTTTTTTAAAAAAAGATCCAAAAATGAAGTGTAAAAACCACAAAAACCTTGAATAAAAGAAACGTTGCCAGGTAAAAGTTGTTGAGGTCCTATACAAGTCAATGGGAGCGATTCCTGTTCTATTGGACCTTTTAAAATTTGTTTTTTGGATTTTTTTTTCATTAGGGATTTTCCGAAAAACTCAAAATTTTTAGAGGTTTCATAGGCACATATGTATTTTTATCAGATTGGTCAGTATAATTTTCCACTTTTAATAAATATCATGACATTCTTAATTTTAGAGAAAGTGAGTTTAGTCATGGATTCAAAAATCTGACTTTTGATAAATAGGCTTCCACATGTTTGTAATCCTTGCCCTTCCATATTATTTCCCAACTACAAGTTAGAAAAATACACGGGACCATTGCAAATGTGCATTCAGTTTCATTCTAAACAGTGAAACAATGTGATGACAGTTTCCTTTAAAGAGTCTAATCTCTGTATACAGAATATTTTATGAACTTAGACTTGAACTTTGAAGCAATTCAAATAGTGAGAATTAAGCATAGGCTGGGTAGAGCAATAATAAATACTACTTTCTTTGTGTGAAATTAAGGGACAGAAGCATAAGCGACTTTTTTATTATAAATAATGTATGAAATAAAAATCTCATTAACTTCTAAAGAAATAATGTACTTTATAGTTGCTTATGAACAATAGGTTTATTGTTTTGTAAGCAAGAACGTTTCCATTTGCCGCAGCTGTTTTTCTCCGAGTTCACTTGGAGCACACAGTAATAAAAGGGTCCCAAAATTTCAGTCATGTGACACTGAAGCAATGAGCAAGATTAGATTTGCATTGTTGCTAACTGTGGTATAATTCAAGGACAATGTTCTGTTACTCCAAGATTGCATTTGCAATTGCAGTTGTCCATTTTAAAAATAAATTGTAACCATTGTGAGAATATTACATATTGTCAGAGAGCAAGTTTAGCCAAGTCCTCCCCTCCACTTCTTTTGCCAATACATTTACACAGCTGCACGGTAATCTGCCTTCATTTTTGCTCCAATAGTTCAGGCCAGCTTTGGTCATGTCTGATAATAAGGATGTAGGGTCTAAATAGATTATAGTTAAATTATAGTGATTGGCCTTCATAATTAAAATTCTGCAGTGCTTGAAATAAGATGTGTGTGTTGGTCAGGGCTAACTCCTATTGTACATATGTTAAAAGCAGCTGTCCCTATGACTTTTTTCTTTTCCAACATTATTAGACTTTATTATTTTAATAGATGAGCTTAACATGGTCAGCGCTATGCACTGTTTATGCCAGAACTGCTAAAAGTAGGTGCACTGTATCTGTAAAAAAATGCTGTCACCCATATTTAAAGTCAACATCTATACAATATTATATATACCAATATTGCATTTCTTAAATATTACTTCACCGAGGGGAAATTATTTTCTTCCACATATCTGTCAACCTATGCACTTCGGAGAGAGGGAGCCACCATAATGTGCTCTGTTGTGTAAGGAAACAACGCAGCAAGGAATGGAGCCAGATAGGCAGAGTCAGAGGTGCGGGAACAAGGTGAATTGGCCGTCTGATGACATTAATGCCTGGGAAAGGCCATGTGACTCTTGCATATACTTATATCCCTACACATGAAATAGGCAGAGAATATATTTGCTTTGAAGAAAGAACAAACCCCTCCAGTACTGCTAAATGCAGAGTTTATGTCTCATCAGTAGAATGACTTGGGACATGGGAAGGCCTGTTTATGAACAATCTAATTTTAGTGGTTTAAAGGTTTTCGAAATCCAGGAATAAACTCATTTTAGTCTAAAACCACAAATGGCATGTAGCTGAATGATGCCCTAAAAAATATGAAAACATCAAAAAACTTAGGTTTTTTTGGACAATTACTGGCAAAAAAAATTCAGAAAAACCCTCTAAAAGTCAGAATCAGAATGGCCAAAAAAAGGTCCAATAGAATCAGCACAGCTCCCACTGACGTCTATAGGACTGCAATGGCTTTGATTTGAAAGTTTGTATACGAGTTTTTAGTGATTTTTATATTTCATAAATCTTGAATTTTGAGAGCTTGCGAACGTGAATTTTTATAGAAAAAATTTGATTCTTGTAAAAACAAAAAAACAAAAAAAAAATAACAGACACAGCATCTACGGATTGGCAAAATTACTTCCTCCACCTTGATCCTCAACACTGGCACTCTGCAGGAAAGTGTCCTGAGCCCACTGCTGTACGCCTCATTCACACATGACTGTGTGTCCAGACACATCTCTAATACCATCATTAAGTTTGACGATGACACCACCATTGTGGGCCTAACCACCAACAATGATAAGGCCTACCGGGAGGAGGTGAGAGTGGTGTCAGGAGAATAACCTCTCTCTCAATGTCAGCAAAACTAAAGAGCTGCCCACTGACTTCAGGAAACATGACAGCTCATGTTCATCTATATTGGAGGGTACGGTGTGGAGAGGGCCAGCAGCTTCAGGTTCCTCGGGGTAACCCTCAATGCTAACCTCAAATGGACAGAGCACACAGCAGATTATTTTTATAAAATTAAAATCTGTCTTATAAAAAGTCACAATTTTTTTGGAATTTATTAAACCCCGAAGATGGAAAAGTTTGAACCAGAAAATCCGCCATCTCAGACCTGTCGAGGTTGCATATAAGTCAATAGGAGAAGTCCCCCTCGGTGAAAAATCCAGAAAAATCATGAAAATCTGATTTTTTTCCCCACAAAGCAAATTATCGGGAACATTTAATAATAAATAAGCATAAAAAACCCGAGCAGATTTGATTGGAGTTTGTAGCAGAAAATATGGAGATTAATTCAGACTTTGATAAATAACCCCCTTAAGGTATGGCGATCCAAAATACAGAAATATCTCTCACCTGGAAAATCCCAGCCCCTCCCAGAGTAAACAGGATCCATTCCAGTATATCTACAATATAAAACTAATCCTTCTTAGAGCATTTACTATGCTATGGCCCTTGGTCTTCATGACAATTGGGGAGATCTAGCTAACCAATTAATTAATTAAACAATGAACATCTAAAAAGGCCGTAGCTGTAAAACAATTTGTTTTGCCTTTTTTCCCCCTTTTTTGTACATTTATACATCTCTACCAAATTGTAAAGGTCAGGATAGGGTTGGGTGTTTTGAAATGCTGACTGGAAGCCGTTTTTTAAAAGGTCAGGATGTCATGTAGTTTCAGAGTTATGGAGGTAGTAAGGGTTTCACAAGTGCCAGCTAACCCCCCCCCCCAGGAGCTTTAGACATTTATTTTGTGACGTTAAGACAGCAGGGGGCTGGAAAATGAAAGGTATCAGTTTGCTCTTAGGCTGAAAAGCAAAACAAACTTCCTGTAAATCCCCATGCAGTACTGCAGTTTATATAGGAGGATTTTCTAAATTATAGTCATTCCATTCCAAAATAGTTTTAACAACAACAACTAATTGTATTATTACCTGGTTCCTTGTAACGTGCCATCTATTTACCTTGTTCTTTGTGATGGCTGCAAACACACACCTTCGGTCAGTGTAGATCTGGTACATCCATTAATTTTAGGAAATAGGATTTAACAGAAAAAAAGCGCAATTCAGAATTTGTGTGTGTGTTCAACATTCAATTTGAGAAGCTGTAGAACCTCATATGTTAGCATGCTAAACATTTTATCATTTCTGCCACTGGCTGGTTGAGGTAATAAAACTTCTTACTGTTGAAGTTATGATATTGTGTCAAAAAAATATGCCATGTTCATGCAGGTCTTAAAAATGGTGCAATTAAAGTTCATAGGGTAATAATTATAATGAAGAATATAACATATAGGGACTCATTTATGGCCATCAGTATGAAACTACACAGGGGCAATTGCCAGTAGCAACCAAATGGGATTTTGATTTCATTTTCTACGTTGTAGTAGATGGTGAAGAGGCAATGGCTGCTACATAATATGTGGCGATGCCTGATGGAAACGTGTTGTGTATTTATGCACCTTTATTTCTTTACAGAGCTTTATAAATAGGCCCAATGTTATTTACTGTATAGAACCTGGATATACATAGACACGTAGACATAGACAGTGGCAAAAGTACCTCTTCTGCACTTCAAACAATCCTACTTTGGCCATCATAATGGATATTCTCCAAAACCAGCAAACTTACAATTTTTACCAATAATTTATGCCTAAACATCTTACTAAATCTTATATTTCCTGCTTCACTCACATTAAGGGTATTCAGCTGAACTGAATCAAAACCCTTTAGGGTCTGGCCACACTGGCAGATTAGTCACCAGGCGACAAATCCCTTCTTCGCAGCGACTAATCTCCCCGATCTGCCTCCCACCGGCTAAAATGTAAATAGCCTTGGGGCGGGCACACTGAGCGCTTGGTTTTCTGATGTCGCTCGAAGTTTCCTTGTGAGGCAATTACGGGCGACTTTGGAAAATGAAGCATTCCGTGTGCCTGCCCCCAGGCGATTGACATTTTAACCGGCGGAAGGCAGGGGATGGCAGATTGGGGAGATTAGTCACTAATAATATAGAACTAACCCTTATTGGAACAAAAACAGGAGATTTGTCGCCTTGCGACTAATCTCCCCTAATCTGCCCATGCGGCCAGACCCTTATGGGTCATTTATGATTGATTTATGAGGGGGCAGGATGCAAATTGCATAAAGACGGTTTAAACCATCATCTTTTGAACCCTGCCTGGTAGTGAGCTTATGTGTGTGCAGGTGTTTGCTCTCCAGAATGGACCTGGTCCTGCCTGTGACAGTGTTGTATCCATGAGGAGGAGCTGGGGAGGCAAATAGCCATCCTGCCCTTTAACTTAAATGTCAGACACTCAATTTAGAGTTCACAAGTTGTAGAACATAGAAATTCTTTAGATAATTAGATTTAATTTTTTTAGCACTTGCCTCTGGATAATTCGTAAAGGCCTTCCACCCAGTAACCTGCAGCCAAATATTTTGTATTGAATGGATAGAGTTATACACCTTTCCCAAAATGTTGTGTTGAGCTTTACTAAATAAAAATCAAATATTTTTCATCATGGAACTACAAATTTTTGTTAATGTTTTCCCAGCAATTGTGCAGTTTTAGTTAAATTTACATAGACGAATTAGGGTTCAGATTAATTTTAGTATTCAGCTGAAATATGGCCAAATACAAAAGATTGTATACTGTCATATATACAAAAATACAACCGCACTTTATAATATGGCCAAATACAAAAGATTGTATAGTGTTATATATACAAAAATACAACCGCACTTTATAAACTTCCCACTCCTAGTTTGAAACATTATTATTCCAAAGGCATATAGTGTTTTTATTAGACAGTGGTGCAGAACGTGTGTTAGACAGAATGCTCGGGACCAGGGGTTTTCTGGATAATGGATCTTTCTGTAATTTGGTCTTTCCTACCTTAAGTGTAAAAGAAAACATGTTAACAGTTTTGCTTCCTATAAGGGTTAGTTCTATCTTATTTTAGATTAAGTAGAAGGTACTGTTTTATTATTTCTGAGAAAAGGCAAATCATATTTAAAAATTATGTGGATAAAATGGAGCTTTCTGGATAATGCATACCTCCCAACTGTCCCGTTTTTAGAGGGACAGTCGCTTTTTTGACAGTTCAACCCGCAGTCCCTTGTTTGAACTGGAAAGTCAAGTTTTCTCTGCACTGAACAGGCAGAAAAAGAAACAAAGTTTCTAACTTAATTGACTTTTGGCAGAGAGCCCAGCACAGCCACAGCTCCAGATAAGATACTTTTGTAACAATTTCGAGATAAGCAAATAAGTAATTGTAACAATATAAGATAAGAGGTCCCTTGGGAGAAGTTAGACTCACAGCTTAAAGGGCAATTCACCTTCATTAGCAAAACTGTAATAACAAAAAAACACAAATATTTTTAAACTTTCATAACCTGTTAAATTTAGAAAAATGAACATGGTAATTAAAGGGTATGGCCACAAAAATGGGCGTGGTCAAAGCATTTTTTGACATGCTACATGTGGCCCTCTTTTTATTTCCAAAATGTTGGGAGGTATGGATAATGGGTTGATGGATAACTGATTCCATACCTGTATGGTTTAATTTTAAAAAAACACTAAAAAACACTAATTTGTATGTTATTAATTCAATGAAATACTTGCATTGGGGGAGTAAAAAGGAATCTATATCACTTGTTACTGAACCTGCTGGCCAGGATATGTATATAAAACCCAAGCTGATTAATACAAATATAATATCAATACAGGAGATAATTATGAATTTCATGGAAATGTTGCAATCAAACAAAACAAAAATATTTTTCATGATATTTCCGTTTACGAATATTGAGTGGTGATGTCCATTTATAATAATTGTACAGAGATATTTCAGAAAACCACTAAGCCACAAACAAAATATGTATGCAAGACACAGATTTCTGTTTATAAGAATTATTCAGTATAAATGTAACATTTTGAAAACTTTTCAATTCCTCAACTGACCATATGTAAATCTGAAATAAACCTTTGAAGTTCAAAAGCTCAAAGTCTGCATTTAGTTTTAATGATAATTAATTGGAATTCTACCAAGGTTCTCATCTAACAGGTTTTGCAGTGTTATAAAATCCAAGTACACTTCATTGTAGACTTGTTGCTACCAATTCCTTTGAATATACACATTAGAAAAATACAGTTTGCTGAAGTATACCAAATGCAGACTGATTGTGCATGCCTTTCATCTGGATTCTTGGAATTTGATTTTTCAAAAGATCTGTAAGCTTAACTTCTGCCATTCATTAAAACAGTGCGAGAGATATTCAAGTGCTCAATATGATGTGTCCTTTGGCATTCTCCTAACACTTGGAGAATCTGCATGTGGGCAACTTCTCCATTAACTATTAAAGGGACTTCTAGCTTGATAGGTCACAATTTTTTTTATTCTGGGCCTCATATATATTTATTACAGCCAATAGCAAGGTCCCATCCATTCAAAGCATCACTATAACTTGCACATTGACACCATAGCATAGAGCTTAACCAGAGCATAATGAAAGCATGTGTCTCAAAAGCACAAAAAACTCTTGTCAAGTCTGAAGTCAATAGATCTGGCGTTAAATGAGAGGACAACAGCAGACAGAGATCCTTTGAAGACCAGTACCAGATATGACCATTCATGTGGATTATTAATCAGATTTGATGCTGCTAATACCACACTTTCAGCTCAGATCTAAAGTGTCCATGATCCTGAGAGGATCCAAATGATGTAGAAAATGGTCACTTGTAGAAAGGATACATCTGAAAGATAATGCAGAAGTTCAGAATAGCTGGTGAATGACTGGCTAGAGTCCAGAGTTTAGATCTACAAATTTAAACTTTGACAAGGACCTGACCCTAACTGGGGCCAGTTTAAAGGTTTACTCCATAGGACCAAAATAAGACTTTTACCTAACTCTCTTTGCAGGATGAGTTGAGCTTTCTTTCCTTTTCTTTAAGGGATGGGATGGTTATGTTTAATTCTGAGGTCAATCTTTCTTCTCTTCCTTCAACATAGGGAATCAGCAATGTCAAAATACTTCAAGGTATTATACTTTGTTTACAAAGAGTGCTCTGCCTTCATCCTTATGCCAAGTTGGTTTCCTTATTGCACTGGAAAGAGCCACTGTAACTCCTGCTTTCCATGAAAAGCAGGAGGCTTCTTGACTCCAGAACATCTCTAATTTGATATTTGGGCATGGTTTTGTTTATTTTGTCGCAGAATTGTAGCTATTGTCATATCTACTTTCATACTATTCTGTTCAATTGTTGGAGCTTGCAAACAACAAAAATAATTCTCTGATCACACCTGGCATCTCCGTCTTTTTGTTATGTACAAGAAAAAAAAAAGAAACCATTGTACTGGAGCAAGATTTGCCATATGAAAAGGCATGCCTGAAAACAGCTGCACCCCAGATCTTAATTAAATAATACTCATAGCACATTGTTTAAATGAGCAAACACATTGTCCTTATGTTCTGGAATTGCAGAAGAATTACACTTCCTTTCATTTTATAATTAAACAGGTCAAATCCTAGGTGCGCTTCATGAAATCATTTTAGATTTAATTTGCACCTGCGGTTCCTTGTTTGAACAATGCACTGTAGAAATCAAAATATATTTTATCACAAATAAGGATTTCAAAATAAACATTTTAGCTATTGGTCCTGTGTCTTTCAGTATGTAAGCTGGAGAATTTCTAAATTCTTTAACAACCAAGTCATTTTCAGCTCACAGCACGTGGGGACGCAGTACAATAGTATGCACATTTAAAAGAAAAAAAAATGTTTTTGTAGACCAACTCCAGTTTACTTTAATGTTCTTAAATATACAATTTTTTTTTTAAAAAAAAAGCTTCATCTCAAAGACTTTTGTAGGTTCGGGGCATCTGCAGCAACTATCAAACACTGTGCTGGGCTCAGAGATGCTCAATTTTGATTTTTTCCACGAATCTCTAAAAATTTCGATTTTCCTATTTTTTTTTTTTTTTTTTTTTTTAAAAGCTGCAAAAAATTTAGATTTATTGTGTATAAATGATGAAAACCTCTATACAAAACTTTGCCAGGTAAAAGTTGCCAAGGTCCTATACAATTTAATGGGAGCTGTGCTGATCCTATTGGATGGTTTTAAATCAATTTGGACTTTTGGATTTTTTTTGCCAGGAAAAACATCAAATTGTAGAGGGTTTCAAAGAATTCGAGCTCAGCATATCGTACTTTTATATTCAGATCTTTTAATACATGTCATAACATTCATGATTTTAGAGAAAGTGAGTTAAGTTGTGGTTTCAAAAACCTCTAAAACCACTAAAATTCAACCTTTAATAAATAGGCCTCAAAGAGTTACTGTATAAAAAATGAATTGTATGTTATTTTCAAGGTCTCATTTTAATACTAGATCGCTCATTTAATTCTCTACATCCTATGTCCCATAAGAAACCAGTGTAAGGATCAAAATCTTGGAGGCCCACTAAGGCACAATCCTGAACTATGATTGTGTGATACTTTACTGTGGAGTGCAGCAACCAGAAAATACAAGTGCAACTGCCTAAAGAGTTCTTTAAATAGTATGGTTACTGCATACTCCCATATAAATTAATGAGCAGCAACTCAACTCCCAGTGGCTTAAGGCACCAGAAAACTATTTATTGGGTCTAAGGGATGGCACTGCTGCATTTGCTATCAGTAGAATCTTAAAGGGCAACTTTTGTGAAAATGAAATTTTAATACAAGCATCATACTGATATAAGATCAAGTAAAATTAAACATTCTGTACCGTTTCTGAAATAATCAAGTTTCACTATCCCTCTCTCAGCATCGGTTTCTCTTCATTCAGGAGTTGGGTGTCAGATATTCATTAACAGATCCAATAAATCTTATAGGGGGGGGCTCCTTTTGCCTAGAACAGGAGTGACCATACTGTACTTATGTGAGGTGTACCTTTAGTGATGTTGGCCCATTAAGATCTACATCCATAAAAGCATTGTTAGCATTCTGTTCCATGGAAAATATTACTTAAATATTGATTTATGAGAAAATGTATATTGCTATATTTAAATTATTTCTTCTGTAACTTTAACATAATAAATATCTGAATGAAAAGCATGAAATAGGAGGGTGATATAGACAAGCTGTTTGTTGACAGTGTCTTGAGATCTACTGATAACCAGTAACCAGGCCTAGAATGTGTATTTGAGCTCTCTCTCAAAATCATTAGACATCAGGTCTCTCTACATGCAGGATTTGTGCAAAAGGCAGTTATTTTGTTAGATTTTGTTTGTACTGGAATCCATTATTTGGGTGAGCTTGAATACATCTGCTAGGAAGATATATTGGATCTAACTGTCAATGAATATCTGACTCCTGAATGAAGACAGAATGAAGAGAATCAGATGCTGAGATAGTGAAGACTAACTTAATTATTTCAGAAACGATGCAGAATAGTTAATTGATTGTATTTAGAAAAAAGTTTCTTATTTCAGTAAGGAAGCTTATATTAAAGTTAAATTTCCACGATAGTTCCCCTTTAAAGCCTACAATCCCACTACTCTTGAACTATAACCGATCCTAGGCCCTTTTCCTAACTACATCTCAAGTACAAGATGTGCAAACTGTTTGTTACATTTCTGTTTATCTCATACTGCAAACCCATTCACAAATACTCATAAACGCAAAGATTTCTCTTGCCGAACGACCGATTTTAGCGAAGTCCAACCAATCCTTCGAAATGATCGTGCGGTTAGTGGGATTTGAATATTTTATGATTTTTCGGAAATTCGGCCAGTTTAAAAAATCTTTTTTCGGCCCCAGTGCAATCTATCTATGTTTGCAGGGCCAAGCAGGCAGCTCCCCTTTGTCTTCCTGGCAAATTGGTCTTTTTAGTTGATGGACAGTTCGTTTCAAGATAATCGTGGTCTCACGATGACTATCAGATCTTTTAAAAATCTCAACATCTATGGCCAGCTTTAGGGAGGCAACAGACCTTCCTGCATGGTACAGAGCGCGGAGAACTATGAAATACAAATGTTAAACTGGTAATTACCATTTGGTTAAATGCACACTATAGACTGCATTGGCTTTTATGGCACTGTGCAGTATCCAGTTGGACAAATAGCTAATATGCCAAACAGTATGTGCATTAAATGTATCCAGTTTTAAATGAATAAACTTGCAACCCTATTTCATACTCTATTGGGCAATGGAAATGGCATGAATCCAGGTGATGTGTTTCCTGGACAATTAACAGCTCCTCTGACGCGTAAAATGCTTGTAATCATTTTAAAAAATTGCAATTGCTTGGACCTGTTGTGGTAAGTCGATTTCTGCTTGGATAACTGACTGCCGTCTTTCCGACGACTGCCAATGCCTTGCATCATGTTGCGTGCCATTGCCCATAAAATCAACATGCAATACAACTCATTATTATTCCTTAGTTCAAAAGCAGTATGCCATCAATAAAACAGACAAGACTATACTATGTATCAAATAAATAATCAGACAAACAGCTCATGGACTTTTAGGGTAAGGCCAGGCGAGTAGATTCGGGGATATTTTGTCGCCTGGCGACTTATCGTCACGTCTTTTGCACGATTATCTCCCGGAACTGCCTCAGCGTCTTTTACCCCATAGGCTACAGCGCCAAATCGCCTGCGCTAATGCACACTCGGCAATGCGTTTTCAATAGTCGCCCAAAGTTGCCTCAGTGGCAACTTTGGGCGACTATTGAAAACGCATCGCTGCATAGGCATTAGCGCAGGCGATTTTGCACTGTAGCCTATGGGGAAAAAGACGCTGAGGCAGTTCCGGGAGATAATCGTGCAAAAGACGTGGCGAAAAGTCGCCAGGCGACAAAATATCCCCGAATCTCCTCGTCTGGCCTTACCCTAATAGGGTTTAAAAAAAAAATAACATATGAACTGAAAAACAGTCTGTTAAATTTATATTGTGATCCAAAATACCAGGACTTCAAAAGAGTAAACCATAGTACCTGGTAATATTTGTATTAAGGTTAAAATGTGTACCTGACATGTATAAACTCAAACACTACTCCCCCAGTTATTTTTCCATGTTTCCTTGCCCTTTTGCATGTGCAAAGCTGCAGGACAATGGAGCAGATGGGGAGCTCCAAGGGGTTGGTTCTGTAACCTGTTGCTTGGAGTTTGCCAATTTCATGTAGCCTTCATTTAAAGAGAGTAGGAAAGCTTCCAAAAACAGTTTATTGCCAATAGATTAGACACAATAGTGCAAGCTATACCACTATATTTATTCCAAAGAATGCTTTACCATACCCGAGTAAACAGCTCTAGAGGCTCTGTTTGTTAGGATAGTAGCTGCCATGTTAGTTTGGTGTGTCATCACTTCCTGTCTGAGTCTTTCTCTGCTCCCTCGTAGCTCTGGGCTTAGATTACAGCAGGGAGGAGAGAGGGAGACAGGAGCAAACTGAGCATGTTCAAGTTCTGCCCTAGAGGTTTAGCCTGAAAACAGGAAGTCTGATACATAAGCCCATGTATACACAATAGAGGGAAAGAAAAGCTGCGTTTCTTTTGACAGAGGACTCAGAGCAGCATTACTTTGAGAGTTTACTGGTTTATTGTATATAGACCTTTCTAATAAAGCTTACTTCATTTTAGCCTTTCCTTCATCAATAAGGCTCCATTTTAGATTCTGATGTGGAACAGCCAAGTCCTCTAACATTTTAATAACATTTAGGAGCAGCAGGTAATTTTTCTATTGTATATTCATTTGAAAAAGTCTGGGGGAACAGGCACTTTTTTTTTGCAGGAAGGATCTCATTTCAGCAGCTGCAATTGACGTATTTTGCTATAAAATGCCTAAAAAGTATTTTTTTTAAATGGAATGAACTTTACATACAGCATGAGATCTATTGTACACCACCACCTTGGCATACAGCTAATTATGATCTAGGCATAAAAGGTCAAAACAAATAAATGAGCCCATCACATCATGATACACAAATACTTCATACACGTTTCATGTCTCTTGTTTTGCTTGGAAAACAGCTGCAGGTGTCTTCTAATTATATCCCCATTTCCACAAACAACAACTGGCTTATTTAATTTGCTGCATTTGGTATGCATTCTCCAATAATAGCAAAGTACTTTCATTACACATTTAGCAGACTTTCCAACATTCAAGCTACTCAATTAATACATTATTTACAAGTTAGAGGTTATTAAAAACAGATTCTTAATTTACTAATGATTAAACAGACCCCAGGCATTATTCCAATTTGTGTTTTTATAGAAAACGGAAGTTGGAACAAGGTGATAAAAATGCCACATATTCGAACGCTGCCTGTTGCAGATGAAGATTTCCCTGGTTATTTATTTATTTTAAAGAATACCAGTCACAAAATGGGAGGGAACAAAGTAGAATAAAAAAAGTAATAACTTAGGTGGTGGTATAGTTTTATCAAGATAACGGAGAAAGGATAGGAGCCAATACTGACAGGGGCATATTTATCAAGGGTCGAATTTCGAATTGAAAAAAACTTTGAAATTCGAATTCAAAAAGACCAACCAAAATGAAGTTGAAGTTTTTTTTTGGTCGAAAATTTCTGCGTTGATCGAATAGGTCCATATTCAGACGAAGTCGACTAATATAAATCGAAGGAATATCGCATTTGATCGCATTCTATTAGAAGTTTTTCCAAAAAAAAAACTTTGATTTTTCACCAATTGACTCCAAATAGGTTCTAGGAGGTCCCCCATAGGCTAAAACAATTTGGCAGGTTTTAGATGGTGAATGGTTGAAGTAGAATTTTTAAAGAGACAGTGCATGATAAATTTCGATATTCGAATTTGAATCGAATCTGAACTATTCTCTAGTCGAAGTACATTCACATTGAAAATTCACCTCGACCATTGATAAATCTGCCTCTTAAAGTCCCAAAATTTGACTCATTACTTCATTAAAGATGTGTGTTTAATAAGGGGCGCAGGTGAACAAATTAGGATAGTTTTTAACTTAAATGTAATCAGCTATAGCACGACTGATAGTGGAAGAAAGTTTGGGAATTTTATAGTTTGCGCCAATGCGCAGTAAATGTAATAAAACTTTTTACTGAAAAGGTCGTTATGTTTGCTCCAAAAGAATACGACACCTTAAAGGACTTCTTAAAAGTGCGCAATTGAAATTCGCAATGCGTAATTGAAATTTACAATGTAATAACAGTTTAAAGGAGAAGGAAAGTAATTTAGCACTTCACCCAAGTGAATGTATTGACTTACCTGAAACCGTGGGCCAGTGCTCCTATCAGCAGAAAACTGCACCAGCCCTTGGTTATACCAACAAGCACCACGGAGCGATAATTTTCCATCTTCTTTCTTGGTGTGACTGCACATTAGAGTGAAAGGCTAACTTTAACTAAAAAGTCGGTTATTTCTGTTCTACTGTGCATACGTTTCCCCCGGGAAATTGGAAGAAAGAAGAAGCCGGAAGAGAAGCGATCCGTGGTGCTCACTGGAATAACCCTGGCCTGGGGTTTCAGGTAAGTAAATAGATTCACCTGGGGGTGCCTAACATTTGGCTCTTTTAAGGAAGATTACATTGCAAGATATGAATTTTTATTCTTATTGGTACAAATTGTTTTTCTATTTGCGACTTTTATTACATTCCCCCATACGACACCATACGACAATGCACAATTAAAATTCACAATGTAATAACAGTTTAAGGAAGAGTATTACAGTGTGAACTGAGATCTTATTCTTTTTCTTATTGTTTTGCTCTTTGTAACATTTATTACATTCCTCATTAGGGGGTTATGTGATAAAAGCACTACAATTGCCCAGGAGCAATAACTCATATCAACCAATTAGCAGGCAGCATTTACATGTCAAAACAAACATCTTACTGGTTGTTGCACCTGGGCAAACTTATTGCCCTTTATTACATATTGGGGATTAAACCAGAATCTCCTGCTCGCTGACAATCCACATGGGGATATAGTCAATCAGAACTCTTATTTGGCAACCTCCAGGAATACTTTTTGCATTTGAATGCGGCTCATGGGAAGAAAGGCTGGGAACCTCTGAGCTATACTAAGCCCAATTTACCAGAAAAAAAAAAAGAATATAGTAGACCTGTAATCTATTTCACATATCCCTTCAGATATATCCCTGGTGCAAGCAAAATATTGCAATTGTAGCTTTTTAAAGAAAGTTCATGCTCAGAGGTTCAAAGCTCATGGAAACAAGTTTAGCTGGTACCTTTAATGAATAAATATAATAACTATACTTGGTGGCATTTCAAAATTGAAAGTCCACTTCTATGTGTATAAGTTTGTATATGTATCAGGCAGAGCTACATTGTGATCAAATGAGAACCAGTGTAAACATACTAGAATAACTATCCTTACTGGAAAAATATTGTCTTATGACTTAGACGTTTACCACCAATGTTAAAGTTCCAAGTAAACTGCGCCCAATCTTTCAAAGGGGGTGTGATACTTGCAGTCTGCTCAAGCTGGTTCTTAAGCAAACACATAAGCTGAATGTATGGCAGCACCCTTCTAGATGGATTACTCCTTTACCCGGGTCTACCTGTATTTCCACAAATCACACAATAGACTAGGCAGGTTTTGTGAAACTAATTTCTATTGACTAGAAGATATATAAAGGTTCTTAATCTTGACTTGTCATGTACTAATGGGAGGCATGTTGAAGGCTTGTGCATAATAACAGCAATGTGTAACCTTTGTGTTTGTTCAATAAAAAGCAACATAGAACACAATAAAACAAATTCAGGGTGTTGAGAGTATGGCACAATAACGGTCTTTCATTAAATGGATCCATCAGGAAGTTTCAGACTAATTAATTTTGTGTTTATTCAGCTTTGCAAACCTCCTCAGTAGTGTTTCATTTACCATGAAACTGCTTTGCACAAGTGAATTACACGTGCAGTGACTCAAAGGCATTTAACAATGTCTTTGAAATTTTAAGTACTAACTTGAAGGGATGTTTCATTTTTTTCCCCCTCATACTGAAAGAGGAACCAAAATGAAGTATAGTGCTGAAACATTTGCCTGTTTTCTGCACAGAGCCACAATGGAATGAGAAAAATCTTCACATTATTTACTTTGTTTAATGACAAAAAACATGTTTAACATGCACAAACAAGTGACCTTAATGTCAAACAGCAGTACAGTTTAGAGTTATTATTTTTGAAAATGCTTAGGTCCCTAGGAAATCTTCTTGGGCAAAAACAGCAGATCTATTAGTAGAATATTGCACTATATTATTTCTTATTCAGAATAATTATAGATTATTTTGGTATAAAGTGATATCTAGTTAAAATGTTGGATACTGCCAAATGAACATTTCCAACAATGTATCTTTAGTAGAACATTTTAATCTCAAAAATGTGATTATTATACTAGAGATATAATAATTGATACTAGAAATGCAAGAAATCTTGGGCAGAGCACTTTGATTATTTACAAAACGAAAGGGACTCTATCCCAAAAAAAAAATAAAAGTAAAGGCTCTAAGATACGAAACGTGTTAGGACATGTATTTTTAGCGATATGGAATACATTCACGTTTTAACTTAATCGGCTGGTTCCAGATGTGCATGCTCATTTCTTTTTCATTTGGTTACAGCTCTCTGATTGACTTGGCTGGTTTGTTATTTACTTTGTACTTGTGTGGTTTCTGTTTGTTGCACTGTTTGCATTTACCCCAATGCATTATTAATGAAACCAAGCTGACAATACGGTTTAGTGAAATCTATTCCATGTGTTTTTATATATTTATATATTTTACCCCCCCCTGAATATTAAAAAATAGAAATACAAAACAAAAATGCAACATAGGAAGTTCACAAAACAAATGTAATCCATAGCAACAAATCAGCAATCAGATCATCCGATAATTGCATTAGGATTAATGAAATCTAAAAAATGGCGTTGTATGTGTTACTATCTTAGATTAAAATTATACCCGATGGCAAATTCTCCCAATGTGAATGTAATAAATTTAAGCCAAACTGGAGACCATCAGATCATACAGTAAAGGACATTAGATTTTAGACAATATTGAAATATACAGAAGGACATACCATTGTTGTATGTACTTACTTGATCAGAATGGTCTCTGCAATAACACCAAAACATACCGATGCTGCTTTGAATAGTTCAGCTGGTGGTGGATCCTTCAACATTTTTAGCTGATGAACAATAAATGCCACTAGGACCATTAAACCAATGAATACAACAGATGAGAGCAGATTCTTCCAGTGACAAAGTATTATTTTCCATACCGGCCCTTCCTGAAGGTGATACTGAAAGTATAAACAACAGGTCAATGAGTCTGTGGAACTCTAGACTAACTACTAATGCAGCAAAGCAAACAGTTATGTCACACTTAATATGGACAGTTGAAACTTTGATTAGACTAATCAACCCTTTTATCTTTATTGTATGTCAGTATTCATGTATGGCTTTAGCATGTGCAACCAAAATCCTTGTAATTTATTGCCATATATTTTTATTTGCATTTAGACATTACACCTTAATATGAAATAAAACCAATTTTATAAACTGTTATAACAAATAAAATATGTATATATTTATATAAAAGACTATATATACAGTATTTTTCCCCCCAAATACATATACACAGTGTCTATGATGTTTAGGGGGGTTACTTTTAGACCCCAACAAAGACATACTCTGAAGGAACAAGAAGTTGGGTTATATAAACTATTAGACCTAATAATGGTTATTTAACTTATTCCTATAGCTACCCATATGTAATATATAGTTCAACATTTTTAATTACATCACTTTCGAATCTTATAGTCCCAGTTCACTTAAGATAGCTATACATTCAAAGATCTTGTGGGATCAAATTGTGGGGAGTACTCTCAAATCACCAAGAGGTAGATTTATCAAGAGTCGAATTTCGAAGTTGAAAATACTTCGAAATTCGACCATTGAATTGAATTACTTTGACTTCAATTCATTGAATTTGGCCATTTGCGGTCGAAGTAAAATCGTTTGATCGTTCAAATAAAACCTTTGGATCGAACGATTCGAAGGATTTTAGCGATCGATCGAATGATTTTTCTTCGACTTCAAAAAACGTAGAAAACTGCTCTAGAAGGTCCCCATAGACTAACATAGCACTTTGGCAGGTTTCATTTGGCGAAGTATTGAAGTTAAAGTTTTTTTTAAATCGACAGTACTTCAATTATCGAATGGTCGAATATTCAAACTATTTTACTTTGAATCGAAGTTGAAGTCATAGTATCCTATTCCATGGTCGAAGTATCCAAAAAATTACTTTGAATTTCGAATTTGTTTACTTTGAAAATTCCCTCGAATTCACTTTGACCCTTGATTAATCTGCCCCCTAGTCTGCTAAGCTTGTTAATTAGGTTTTACAGCTTTAAAGTGATGTTATACAAAATTTAACGAGTTTATTTAATGAAATAAAATCATTATTTACATTTGACATATCTATGAGATGGATGTTGACTTGTAAAATGGCATGCTTTTTTGTAATATAATCCATTCCCCCTAATTAGACTTTATGAGAGCATAGATATTTGGCAATAGCCTTCCAAATCTCCAATCAGATAAATGTATAATATAATTCCCCCTTGTTCAACATGAGTAAAATGAATACGATTTATGTTGTCGTTTGGCACAATTTCTTGACCCCTTCTTAGAATAGTCATAAAAGTTTCTCATTAGAAAGCAGACTAAACTTCTGTTTTTTCATGGGATTAGCCATAATTGAAACTGCATTTTTAACAACATAAGAATGTTTCCTTAACACCAAGTCCCAAATGAGCAAGTGTCAACAAGGCACTAATTGAGTAATGTTGTGACCAAGATGTATTTACTTATCAGTGAGGGAGCACTGAGCTTACATTTTTCATTGCTCACCCTTTTGATGGCCCAATGCTGTTTGGGCTTCAGTGGCCACTTAATGCTTAATGGCTGAACAAATGTTACTCATTTTGTGGCGGAAATCGGGATAAAAATTGAGGGGTGAAAAAAAACATTTCACACATTTATTTAAAGACATTTTATTTAGTTCTAGAGACCTCAACGAGTTCATGTGACACCACATTAGGACCAGCAAAAGTGTTGAGAATACAAAATAGAGCATTATATTAGAGATTGATAGCCTAAATAATTAATTGTTTTGCAGCCAATCTACATTGAAGAAAGTTTGTTATTGATTAGCAAATACAAGATATGAATTATTGAGCTATATTTATTCCACAAGGTGATATTATGTTGGCAGCAATACAGGAGTTATGGGATGAACATATTAGACTGGACACAAAACATCTTCTCTTTATCTAGTAGAAGATTGCAGAGGTCCAGGTCCTTATCACTTTGCTGCTATACCATCACTGTTAACTAATGTCTAAAGGTTATGTGTACATATTTTTCCCCATCTCCAAAATAAACAAGAATTGAAAGATAAAGCGTCAGGGTCAGGGTCATATTTCTAAAAGCCTTAATATTATTTTTATCACGCAGCATTAGGAAGCACAGTATTCTCAATTGTAAGTTATTTTAAGTCATTAATTTCCCACGTCACATATTTAATGTAGAATTTGACCACTGGCATATTATGCAAGTTATATTTCATAGGCAAGTCATAAAGAAGAACTATTATTGCCATTTAAAAATAATTACTTTTCTAGTATGCAAAGCTATACAAACAGTTACAAGTTAATGAAGAAATCAAAGTCATTAACGTATTTCCAATAAAACAGTTTAAAAAGTGCTTAGCAATATTTCTGAACAGATGGGTTGCACTGGCTATTTTGTCTGTGTGGTAATATCATTTTGGATTGTCATACTTACATTGCTACATTCCCTGTAGCTTGGAGAGTGCTGGGAGAACTATATTTAAATTAACGCATTTCAATTTCTGCCGTGCAGTGGCCTAAGGCACAGTTTTTTTCCTCTCTGCTTGGTGATTTACCAAGCAAATAGAATTTCTGGCACCATCTGCAGTCTTTTTGAAAAGCTGCCCATCAGTACATTTTCTGTATTATATGAACACAACATGTCACCACTCTGTGGGTAAACTGGCATCAGTGGTCAGTAGGAATATCTTCGCTGTGCCATTTTGGTAATGGATCAAAATGTTGCCACATATAGTAGATCCAGCTGACACAAGGCCACCCATTCAGATTAGAAGAAAGGAGGTTCCACCTAAATATTTGAAAGGGTTTTTTTTACAGTGAGAGTTGTGAAGATGTGGAATTCTCTCCCTGAATCAGTTGTACAGGCTGATACATTAAATAGCTTTAAGAAGGGGTTGGATAGCTTTTTAGCAAGTGAGGGAATACAGGGTTATGGGACATAGCTCATAGTACAATTTGATCTAGGGACTTTGCCATCTTGGAGTCAGGAAGGAATTTTTGCCTCCCTCTGGATCAACTGGCAGTTAGGCAAGTAAAAATAGCGTTAAAAGACTGAACTTGATGGACGTGTCTTTTTTCAACCTAACGTACTATGTACATTAAAACACACTGTAGCAGACAGCACCATCAAGGATTTCTGTTAAAAAGCCTTTATTTTGCTATTTTTTGGCTTTATGATCAGGACAGTTGTTTGGCTTGAAACGTTGTAACTGTCCTGATCATAATTCAGGACATGTTGGAGTGCTGTGGTAAATTGTGTAATTTAGAAAAAAAAATTATATATTTATATATATAGCCGGGGGTAGCGGACTCTGTATATAAATATATAAACAAATAGATACACTGAGATGTAGCATATGAGCAGCTGAAGCTTCTAGAACATCTTAAATGATGTGTAGCAAGCACTAATCTCTTCACAGCTACAGCGATGTGTGACCATCATTTAATCAGTCTCCAGAATGCATCTACAAATGCACTCTGTTCATTTAGGGACAGCACTTCATTAATTAGTCTTATTGCGGCAGGTGCCACTGTGCAATCAAACCCTGGTATATTGCTCGCTGATAAGATGCATCCATCTTCATTTCTTGGCCCTTCTTGTCAGCTCTTGCTGGACTTCCTTGAAGACAGTGTCACTTGGAACTGAAGAATTAAACTTTTATCCAAACCAGACTCTGCTCTTTCACCTCCTTTTTACTCCTTGAGTAGTTCAATTTATTTTTCCTTAATGACATCTTATTACCCAACATGGAGATGGGCAGCAACTAATTCAGCAGGAACTGAACTTCTGTGTGCAAAGGGAAAAGAATCCCATCTTAAATGTGTGCTTCAGTCAAATGCTTTCAGAATAGATTTGCTGTACCTCCTCTTTCAAACAGCTATTTTTGATTCATTTATGTTATTTTAAATCGGTCAAATTGGCACAGATATAAAATCTCTCTTATTAAGCTATTAAGAAACAACGAGCAACTGTACAAGTAACAAGGGTTGCTCGTCATTTTTGCAGACGTGTATGTATGAGATTCATGCATGAAAAAACTAGCCTTGAACTTTACAGATTTAATTGTATACTTATATCTTTATATATGAACAGGTCATTAAAGCTAGCTTTGTTAGCTTGTATTTATTGTAATGTAAAACAACCAATTAAAGGTCCAAGCCATTAAAAGAAGTGGCATAGTGGCAAGTAAACTCTGAAACTCAAACTCAGAACACATTCCAGGTTGACTGTTTAACTCATGAGGGTGCTGGCAGGTATATCCTGCTGCATTTATGAACCATGGTATAATTTTAAGCATCAGTGATTATTATTGGTAATTCCAACAGTGGTTACAAGTAAGTTAACACATTCTGATGCACAGTGTGAAAGAAAATATATTAAAACAACTGTTCATTTGAAATGACTGCCCAAGGGAGGTTGTCAAGAACTTTTGCACCATTGAGCCCAACTCTTGTAATAGAGAACTCTGAAGTCTTAAAGCCTCAGAAAAGTTAGCATAGCTTTTGCAATAAGAACTTCTGATTTGTATTAATCAAAGTAAAAATAGTTTGATTTATATTCCTAGCATAATTTGTATGTAATCTGATATATCATACAATCAATGTCAGATATATATTGAAATTTTAAATATATTACAGCGATATTGTGCAAAAAAAAACCCCGTTATCCAGCTTCGAATTACTGGAAGGCTGTCTCCCATTGCCTCCATTTTATCCAAATAATTCTAATTTTTATAACCAATTTCCTTTTTCTCTGTAATAATAAAACAGTACCTTGTACTTGACCCTGACTAAGATATAATTAATCCTTACTGGAAGCAAAACTAGTCTATTGGGTTTATTTAATGTTTACCTTATTTTCTAATAGACTTAAGGTATGAAGATCCAAATATGTATATGTATATGTATATGTATATGTAGATAGATAGATAGATAGATAGATAGATAGATAGATAGATAGATAGATAGATAGATAGATAGATAGATACAAAAAATAAAAATAAAAAATAAAAACAGAGGAGCACACCCTAACTTGTTTAGCAACTTGCCTGGGTGCTGGTAAATAAGGTAAATGAATTGACATAGTATCACACTATTGAAAAAGATCAGACGTTTCGAACACCAACTGAGCTTTTCTCCTTGAGAAAAGCCCAGTTGGTGTTTAAAACGTCGGATTTTTTTCAATGAATCTTAATTTTTTCACAAGTATTCCCGTTGAGTGCGGTACTACAGTATGTCACTTTAAAGCACAGTTGGGGGCAGATTTACTAAGCTCGAATGAATTTTCTAAGTTAAAAAAGTTCGAATTTCAAAGTAATTTTTTGGGTACTTCGACCATCGAATAGGATACTACGACTTCAAATTTACTTCGACTTTGATTCGAAGTAAAAATCGTTTGAATATTCAACCATTTTATAATCGAAGTAGTGTCTCTTTAAAAAAAGCTTTGACTTCATACTTCACCAAATTAAAGCTACCGAAGTGCAAGGTAAGCTCATGGGGACCTTCCACAGCACTTTTTCTTTTTTAATCGAATAGAAATCCTTCAATCGATCGCTAAAAATAGTTTGTTTCGAACTATTTAATCGTTTGATCCTACGATTTCTATTCGATCGTTCAAATACGCTAAAAATCCTTCGATGTTCGAAGTTGAAGGACAAAAATTCGAGGGTCGAATTTCAAAGTTTTTTTAACTTCCAAATTCGACGCTTAGTAAATCTGCCCCTTGGTGTTTAAAACGTCAGATTTTTTTAATAAATCTTGATTTTTTCACAAGTATTCCTGTTGAGTGTGGTACTATGTCACTATATATATATATATATATTCCGCCTCTTCATATTCCTTTAGGGTGCATTGACGATTTGAGTATGCACAGTTGAAGCCAATTCCTGATTTGGCCCAAACCTGCATGATCCTGAAGGCTTTGTGTCAGCATTGAGCCCCGACAGAATACAGAGCTCCGCTGCTCTGCATTTTAGGGTCAGAATTTTTTTAAGGGTTTTTTGTCAAATGCACAGTGTGGGGAGGGAGAGGGGAGCATTGGCAGGCAGTTAAGGGGGGCTTTTAGTACAGGGGGGTTTAGTTCTCCTTTATTCAATTACCTGTTTTAATGTTGTTTGGATTAAAAGCAAATTGATTGTCACTTTTTGAGGAGTTAAATTGAATCCCTTCTAAAATCAGATTTACGTTACATAATACCAATAGGATTTTTCTTATTGCATTAACAGTAATCACCCTAAACCTTGTTAACTGATTGCTTGAATCATAGATTTTTGTGACTGCTGGAACTGTTGTTAAAACTGAAACACTTTGAAAACCCAAATTATATCATTCTAATCCCAAAGACAGTGGATGGGGACCTATGAACACTTTCAAATACAACCTATAATTACTGAGTGAGATATATAGAAAAAAAAAAAAAGAAAGGGGGCTTTTTAAAAATATTAGTTTATTCAGTTTATAAACCTAACCTTATAGGGGTTGTATAGAATGTTGTATGATAGACTTGCTTTTTAAAAAATGTGGTTATAATACAAGGGTAGGCTGGCCACATCCAATTCTAAAAAATAAATTGAATACATTTGAGTTTATATTGCTTGTCATTTTTTTCCTTTTTCCAATCCCAAATAAAGTTTCCTTAAAATTAAAACAATGGTTTAATTACAATTCTCAGGGACAAGATGGCTCTGTGGGAGCAGAGAAAATACATATATAGAAATAAAAGTCGCAAGCTCTTTAAATTATTAATAGTTTGATTTGGTATAGGATTTTTACTTTACTTTAAAAACAATTTTTGCATGGCAATGAATGGCTTAGTGCTTTAAAAAAGAAATTCAAAAGGTGTCTTTAATAACATGGGATAACATGCATACAAACGACTGTACAGATGATCAAGATTCTTTCATCTTCATTGTGTTCAAGATTTAAATCTGAAGAGTTTGTCCACAAGTATTCTAACAAGGTCTTATTCTTTCTCATCTTTTGTATCAAAAAAAAGTCAGCACCAGCAAATGTTTTATGCTATTCTGTATTATAAACAGAATATAACTACTTGTGCTTTTAAATGTATGAAACAATGATTAGTCTCTTAAGGTAAGCACTCTTTGGAGCTACTGTACTTCTATTAAGAGGACGGTACATTTACTTTGAAAGCATCAATGCAACTGAAAATAAAAATTACAACGATTTTGTATTTTAGCATGAAAGCACAAGCTGCAATACTGGAGGTCATATATAAAGGTTCTTTGCAATCAGAAGTCTTCACCAAGTATTTACATTTTTCTCTCACTCATTTATGAGTTAGAAAGTAAAAGTCATTTGCAGGATACTTTGTCCAATCACATAAAGTTGAATACAATGTATAAAATGAAATAAACGCTATACCAGGTCAAGGGAGCATTCTGAAGGTTAAATGCCATGAGAAGGTTTATGGAAGAAAATATAGCACAGCTTGGCAAATTACTAACATAAGATAAAGGTCCCTGTGTTTTAGAGTTGGCAATAGCTAGGTTTGATTTCAAAATAATAATGTAATAAGCATGGAGAATATAGAAATATCCACTCAGGATTAGGCCCTATTATGCCTTATCATGACCAATCCAACACCAATTCTATATTTTCTAAGCTGTAGTCCTTTTTTATCCTCATGAAATGTCACAGTTGAGGAGAAATATAGTATGGTGGAGAAGCTAGTTAACAATCTGAGATATGAAATAGGGAGAGCAGATTTCAGCACCCAGTTAGTAGAATTACCCCTATATAGAAATAAGATTAGTTACCCCTATATAGAAATAAGATTAGTTAGACAACTTGATTCATCTATATACCAGATGTGTGATTTTACACTTGAATTGAATGATGGCCTCTTTTTTTGGCAGCAAACAAAGCAATCCCAGTTTGTTCCATTAATGTATTGTTGTGCTGTACAACACTGCATACACATGTAGCACTATATAAATGCAAATATACATACAAAATTATACTATTAGCAAAAATGGGATATACAGCATGATCTAATTTTGTCCCTCAACTTAAATCAAGAGCGTTTTTCCTATTTGAGTTTTGAAAACACTAGAATTTAGAAAAATTAATAAATCTGCCTCTACGAGACAACAGGTTACCAAATTATCAATAAATTAAACATTGATGGCGTACCTTATCATTAATAAAATACTTGATAGACATACATTTTTTTTTTAAATTGTTTCAAATCATGCTACATTCTCAAGTCATATGTATATGATAACAGCATGTTCACAACAACTGAAAAATGCACCCATTGTAACAGAAATCAAAGAGGTCAATGTCATTTGTCAAACATATTGTTTATCAACTGGTGAGTTGAAAACAGAGGAGTGTTCAATTGATGCTTGATTAAAAGAGAACTGTTTGTGAATATGACAGAAAATTACCATTATTTAAAAGACAAGTTGTGCTTTTTGGATAAAGATGGGGATTTATATTTATACATGAAAGTGGTATGGTTGAATCAACTCCAGCTGTGTATATAGATATATACACACACACACGCACATATTCCGACATACATTAAAGGTCAGTTGGATCTTTAGAACCCTTTACAATTCCATTGGAAAAAAAAACAACAAAAAAAACTTTGGCTTCCTTTTTGTGTAGAATCCATGATAAGAAGACTCCTCAATTGGCCATTTTCCTTCAGCTGTCCAATTGAAGCCTATTGTTACATACCTTAATGAAATACCAGGAGCCAGAAATGAGGTAAATTGGCCACAGCATTTATTCACGTTTCATTAAATAAATAGGACATTACCAGAATAAGAGGGAAAAATTCCTTCTTTACTCCAGTGGCGATCAGAAACATTCCATGGATCAAATATTTGACATTCATTCACATCCAGTTATTAAAAGATAATAGAATAGATAATATAAGAACATAAGGAAGAAAAACTCCTGACATTTTTGCAAAATATGCAAAAAAGGGGGAGGTTAGTTTGGATGTTTTTACCTGCTCAGGAGATAAGGAAGTGAACAGCTTCTTTACTTGACATTAGTGATGGGCGAATTTATTTATGAATTGCCAAAAAAAAGTGTGCGCCGGCGTCCAAAAAATGGACGCTGGTGTCAAAAACGAGACACCGGCGCCTTTTCGCCGAATTTTTCAGCAAATGCCCCAAATTCGCCCATCACTTCTTGACATCACATCCCTCTCTTTCTCAGCCCCTCGCCCATCTTTCCCCTGCCTAAACTCATGGCTTCTCACACAATCGCAGCTACATCTAATTCTGCCAATTCTAAACATAAACCAGTGTAATTTGGCTGCTGGTCATTTGTGTCCCTTGTCATGCAGCCCCTGCACTTATAGCTCCAGGGCTTTCCTTTAAGGTCTTCATCTTGGATAAAAGGGTGGATGCAAACTAGATCTTTAAATCTGAAACTGTTAATAAAACAATACACAGCCTTGTGGTGTCTTGGGAGAAAAATAGGCTGTTTTACTTTTAATCAGTAATATAAAATGAGAGGAGGACAAAGGGGAACTGTGTTGGACTTGCAGGGTATACAAAAGTATGTTATTCTTGAACGTAAAAATCTGCATTTAACCATCTGTTATCAGCTCTGTCAAACACAGCCTTAATATTATCCACAAAAGAAATAGGTATCTGGAACATTCTGGGTAGTTTAATGAAAAGTATTTACACAGGCTTTGTGGCATACTGGATTGTCTACAAGTAATCATAACAACTTGTAGGAATCAATTTGAATTTTGATATATTTGGTTTATTCCATTCCTAACCAGAAACTCACAAGAAGAATCTTTTTACAATATTAACATGTTAATTGTATGTACAAATGTCGATAAAGATATTCTCTCATCCAAATCATGATATACAGTATCTAGTAGTAATGAGTTTAAAGCAACTGGACTTGCTGATTGAATTGGTGGCTAGACATTTCTCAAGATTATTCAGCAGGCTCAGTTGCATTAGTATACAGTATGTGGAGTGAATCCCTAACAAAGAACTCATTTTTGGTCCGTTAATCACCTCATATTTGTGAAAGTGGGGTCACACATTGCCCAGTGCTCCGGCGCATGCATGCTCACTGGAAGAGGGGCAGTGCGATCGGTAGGACCGCTCGGCAAAGGGGCATGGCCTAGGAGCAACCGTGTAGGAAATCCTGTCCTGGTTACACAGAATAAATGCAACCAAATACATAATATATAACAACTAGGTCTATTGTGCTGCAAAAAACAGCAGTACTTAAAATGAATTGATTTATGAGGAAAGGGTAAAAAGGTATTCTTATTTTTATTCCAAAGCACTCAGCTAAAGAGCTAAAACTTAAAAAATAAAAAAATAAAAAAAAATTTAGTATGAAGGAGATCTATTGCCAGGTCTGTGAACCATCAGTGGACATTCATAAATGTTATATTTTAATCATGAGGATGAAGATGCAAGCTGAATGCTTTATAGTTGCTCACACCTTCCCCGCTCGATCACAAGCCCCTATGCAATGAGCAGAACAGGTTTGATAGTGGCCTCTGGGGTGCGATAGCCCAGGGGCCCCAATGGCGCAACAGACACGTGGGTCTGCTACCGCCTGCTCCTGCCCCCACTTCCTGCTTCCCCCATCAGCGACCCCGGATATTAGCGGGATCAGCATCAATCCGTACCTCCAGCCTGTCACATGTCACACAGGATGATCTGCTGTCTGCAATTTTGGTGATTTCGGTGCATTTTTTTGCACTTATTTTCTGTCCATAAAATCTAGTGATTTTTTTTTGCATTTTGCTCTGTTCTGGTACTTTGTATTAACTATGGAATTTTTTTTGCTATATATCCATTTGGGTAGACCCCTGGCGTTCATATTTAGGACACCTTTTGCTGGTACGTTACAAAGTGTGGGGGTATATAATGGGGTAAAATGCAAGCTTTGTGCCACTTTTCAGAAATTTCATAAAAAGCGTTATGTTTAGCATAGCTTTGCAGTTTGATAGTTTGCAGTAGAAAAACATTTTTCCTGTTTTAGATTTGCCAGAATGTGTACTTTCAGAAAATATGTGGGTTTTCTACAAAATGCGGGGTATACAATGGGGTAAAATGCAATCTTTATGCATGGCAATCATATTAAGGGTGCTTTTTCTTGGTAATTAAGGATGGGCAATATGATGCTGGAAAGTTGAAGCTTTGAGGCAATTTTCAGGTATTTCACCAAAACCGCCAATTTTAGGAAAGCCTTGCGACTCAGAAGTTTGGAGATATACTGCCGGGAGTTTTTCCTGTACACATCTGGTATTGGCACGTTTCCCCTCAAAAAATGCCCCTAAAGTGAGAGAGCACAAAATGTTTCAAAAACATCTGGCATGGAGTGCAAATAAAATGCAAAACTCTGCTAGCACTTAAAGGGTTAAATGATACAAAGCATTTTGGTCACTGGCTTCCTCTTAAGAAGAACACCCATCGCATTTGCCATTTAGTAGAAGTATTGCCTGTGGTGCTCCATTCTACTAGCACAATACTTAGCTAAGACATTCTCTTGCCTTTGCCTTGTGCATTATGACAACACAAGCTTATTTAGATAATTACTTCACCTAGAAACTAGACCATAATTATACGATGAATTTTTTGGTGGGTGTGTCTCTTTACCTGCCATCATAACTACATCACCTTTAGGAAAACACCTGTTTTCTAAGTACGCGGTTACCTTTTCTGGCTTAAGCAAATCCTTTATTTTGCCATATATTTGTAGCATTCCTTCACAAAGTCTGGATTTCTTGATTACTTTAGACATGACTAAATATAAAATCATGCATATTGGTCCTTCCGCTCTAACATAACTAAAATGGAGATTTAAAGATCTCGCTCTCCTTTTTTTTACCCATATTTCCAAGCTGCATTCATATCAGAGAGAAAGATCATTTTATATCCCAGCTAAATTAACAGACCAAAAGGTTTTTGATTTTTGATTTTCGATGCTACCATTGTGTGCAATCAGAAAGCAATGACAATGATAATCTAAGATCAAAGATGAAATGTTTATTTAATGCCAGTGAGCAGACAATAAGCAACTGATGTCACAAAATTAGGGAAATTTTATGCTGCAATCTATTCTATGCAAAAAAAATAAATATCTTTAGTAGCAACGAGAAAGCTGCTATGTTTATTTACACTTTTAAAAAGGTCTGCCAGTCTCAATTTATCAGTTGCTTTAGTGTGACAATTTATTCAGCTTTCTCTCTTACAAGTAAGGAGCTACATAGGAAGCATGATTGGTGATAGCTTTTCCTCTTCAATATGGTAGAAGAGAGATAACACAGTGCCCAAAAGCTCTATACAGGCCTTTTGTCTGCATTGTCTATTTTCATTACTCTATCAGAATCTTCATTTAATATAATCAAAAAAGCAAGGTAATTGGTTCACTTATCAGTTATCATCACACTCGCATATTTATCATGTCAAAATTATCTATGTGGATAGCCAGGTTCATCTTGAAGCATTTAGAAACCTTAAAATTTGAATAACTGTTGTGTCAGTCAGGTTATCAAAATTGCAGAATAAGCAATGAGCTTTCTGAACAAAAGAAGCCATTGATAAAACATGCAGGAAAGCCTGATACGGAACCGCCCGAGGCTTCTTGCACATTTCATCTGCCACTGCCCCATACACTGTGCAAAACACATGAAAATGGTACTCTGTTCAGTTGAAGGTAGCAGTACTGTACAGAAATGCTTTCAAAACCTCTATCCTTCCCTTCAATCATAGTAATGTCTTTAATCTTTCAAAAAATATAATCTAGTCTGGAAATGGACCCCTTCTCACTCAAGTGGGAGATACACCAGACAGACTGAAGTCAATCCAGTGGCACCACAATATTGGCCACTCTGCCCAACAATATCACTCCATATCCCTGGCCAGTGGCCACTATTAAGGTGGCCATACGCGGGCCGATAAAAGCTGCCGACCGACTGAATTGGCAGCTTATTGGCCCGTGTACAGGGCTGAAAGTCGGGCAGAGGTCAATCGGACAGAACTAAAAACCTTGTCTGATCGCGGCCACATCTGTTCGTTGATGTGGTCCCGCCCTCCGACCGCCAGTTTACCCTTCATTATGATCTGATCGTTGGGCCCTCAATGTGGGCATATCAGGGAGAGATCTGCTCGTTTGGCGACAACCTTAAGGCAATAAAGAAAATATCTTGTCTGCTTAAAAAATTGTAAAAAATTGGTTTTCTTGTTATTGTTAAAGATATATATATATATATATATATATATATATATATATATATATATATATATTTATTTATTATGATGGACTTGCATAATATCCAACATATTATGTTGCATTTGCTTTATATTAGAGTATAGAGTTCAATAGTATTAACACACAAACAAAGGTGTATCTCATTACAGGTAAAAAAACTGACATATGGTATTGATCTCCACCTAATCAAATTATAATTAGATTTTCCTTGTGGCAGCAAGTAATTAATAGTTGTGTTAATTACTATCATTACAGGTCTCCAAATTTATCTTGGTACTTGAGTCAACTGCTTCAAACAAGCTCTATTTTGGATTTCCTCTTGCGCAAGACACATTACAAATGCAAAAATATGTGACAAATGATTTTACCATTTCTTTTACATATGCTATAGAGTGTTCCTAGAACAGACCAAAAAAAAATCCAACTGTGAAATAAAAAAAAATGTGAAAGATGAATTATGTTTGGAGCCAAGCGACTGCAGATTTGATCATCAATTACAGGGCACGTATTCTCTAGGAGACAGTTTAAGGGAGACTATTTTGCATGCCATTTCCTTGAGTTATTGCTGTGGAGTTTATTAAGATCATAAGTAGAGACAAGGAGTAGATCATATCTATTTGCTTGTTTAACAGTTTGGGTTATCAATAGTTTATTTATTTTCTGATAAGGAAAAAAATTGAAGGTGAGTCTAATAATTACAGTTGAAATATTATACTAAAATTACTAGATACTTTAATATTTCTATTCATCGTAACACTACAATCATTGGTTTGCAGGTCCAGTACTCAAATGTATCAGTTAATTATAGATCTAAAGGTATACTTGTGGACACATAATGCAGCTTCCCATATTAATTGAAACAATTACAAACCTCCCTTTAAAAAACAATGTTAACAACGGAGTCTTGGTTTAAAGAATTGTTAGTCTAGCTACTACAAGACTGTTTTTGTGAATCATTCTCTGTTATAGATCAAAGCATAGAATTCCAAATGTAAATAATGTCTGGATTCCTCTAAGTCTGTTTATTTAGGAAGTACAGTAACCAAGTAATAGGAAACAAGCTTTTTTACATTACATTGACAAGTCACATAGGGGTGTATTTACTAAAACGCAAATTTATCTCATTTTTATTATTAAAACAAAGTCAACCTAACTCCCACCCACAAATTTAACTTCTTTATCAAATAATCAGCTCGAAAAAGTTGGGGCGGGAAAACGACTCAATAAAATTAAATGAAAATTTGAATTGTACAGCTTTTTTTTTTTTTTTTTAAATGTGACACCCAAAATCGCCATTGACTTCTACATGACCAACAGGTTTTAGCTGGAGTATTTTCATTTTCAATTTTTAGCAGCATTGGAGTATAATAAATCTCTAAAAATGTTTGAGTTTTTTTTCCTTCCAAAGTTTTTACCAAGGTTTAATAAATAGGCCCCTCTATCTCCAGATGTCCCGGCGTACTCATTTCATGGGAGAAAAATTCAGTGTAAGTATTTCCATTTTAATTTCTTTAACTGTGCGAATCAGGTTGGTTGATTGGTATATAATGAAATAGACAAATTTCATTAAGGGTTACATGCATAATAAATTACCACTTTTTTTTTTAAACAACAACACCATTAAATATTTTAGCATTGTCTTATAGTCTGCAGAATGCTTTGGTTTACTCAGCCCCAGCCAGACACCACAAAGCTGTTTCTCTTTCACTACCATTGTTAAGTGCCAGTATAGCTTTATTATTTTTTATTTTTTTTGTCAAAATATACCGTTATATTACTGTAGGCTCAGACCGTAATCGTAGCCTTGCCTAACAATGGTCTTACTGCAAGTTCACATGCATACCTATGGAAGGGCACTGAATTGCAACTAACTATATGGGAGCCATCAGTATCCACAGCCAACCACGTCTCTGTATACCTCTTTTGAAGATCTGATTATGTATTGTCCGTACATTCTTAAGCACCAACATTTTCTGCAGCTAAGTACAAAAGATGAATAAATAGAAATAATTACTCAGCATTGCTCATGAAAGCATACGATCTAGATCATGCAGTTTATAAAATAGAGGTCAGCAAGAGCTTTGTTGACTATTTAAGACTATTTATTTCAAGTCCATCATTCTTTTATGCCTTTGACTTGCTCCAAGTGGATGTCCTTCCATATTCGTGTTGCTAATCAACAGATGTCATCTCTGCTTGATGATGAATTAAAGTAAACTACTGTCAAATACTTCTGATTCTATCATACACTATTTCCTATCGTACACTATTTCCAGAATAATAACAAAGTCTCATTTTTATTTTGCCTCTAAATAATGAGATCTTGTTTTTCCTTTCAAACAATTACTTTGTATTGTCCTTTCAAGGTGAAACCTTTCTTCAGAGAAGTGTGAAAAGGTTTTCCATGATTCATTGCTGCTTGTATGTTTCACTTCACCACAGGGTCCATTCGAAACTATAGTTTTAAAAGGTCACCATTTCTTTTTTTCAACAGCAGCGTTTCTGGACAGTGAGTAAATGGCACCTAAACATTTATCTATTAGCATTAACCTATTTGCTATAAACACATTATATACTAAATGTTTAACTTTATCCTGTTATAACTACCCAATTTTCAGAAACAAGTCAAAAATATGAATTTAGATGTTACATCCCCCCAACCAATTACACAAAAGGTTTCATATTGCCTTGATTCATTTCAAACACTGAACAGGCTATTTTGTTTGTGAAATCATGTGGAACTAAAAGCTACAGAATGTAATTTGTGTCAGTAGCTGGGCTATAGAAGGACAACTAATTCTAATTAGTACGAATTCCCAAAAGGCCAGGAGGAGTCCTACTGCAGTAACAAACTGCCTAATGTGATTTCTCTTTTTCAACAGGTGTGGGTTGTGGCCTACCAAAGGTTGTTATGACATTAATGGCAGATCTTAAAGGGGAACTACCGCAAAATTGAAAATAAGCTTAATCAAACTGAAATAAGAAAGTTTCTAAATATAACCAATTAAAAAATATGAAATAATCAAGTTTACCTTCACTATTCCTCTTTCAGCATCTTCTTCTCTTCATTCAGGAGTTTGGTGTCATTTTCATTGACAGTTAAGATCCAATATATCTTTTAGGGGGGTTCTTTTCTGTATTAGAGCTAACTAATTTCATCACAAACACAATCTAACAACTTAAAGGTCTTTGGCACAAATCTTGCATGGAGGGAGAGGGAGAGAGAGAGAGAGAGAGAGAGAGAGAGAGAGAGAGAGAGAATTTCTGATGATTTTGGCAAAAGAAGTCCACTTCTTAAAGATACATTGGATCTAACTGTCATTCAAAATGAGACTCCCAACTGCTGCTAAAGGGTTATGGTATATGTCTGTACAGTCTATAAGAAAATGTAAGGACTTGTTATAACACCAGGGTGGAGTATCCACATCGGATAAATTCACTACTCATCTACTGAATAAACAAAAAAAATCCATAATAGCTCAAATGCAATGTTTTAGAAATTAACAACATTTTCACTTCAACAAAATTTTATTTCACTTTATTTTAAAAACATTTGCATAGTTTTTAAAAAGTCCTTATTACACTTTCAAGAATGTGAAACTAAATTTAACAGGATGAACATGGGGAGGCACATTTATCAAGGGTCGGATTTCAAATTCATTTGAGTCTTTTTTTAAACTTCCATACCACTAGTCGAAATTTATTAATAAAATCAAATTTTGCAAACTCAAATGAATTTTTCTCCAGAAAAAAAAACTTGAATGTCAGGAAGGCTGCAAACATCATCAAATTGTTCCCTAGAATTATATAGTAATTTGGCAAGTTTTAGGTGGCAAATAGCTGTATTAGATTTTTTAAATGGCCAGAGTATGATAAAGCTGAAAATTTTTATTTATAAAACTGAAATTGAGTTTGGATAATTCACAATTTAATTTTGAGAGTTCTGACCCCAAAAATTTTTTGAAAATTTAAATTTTTTTTACTTCGACTCCTAATAAATCTGCCCAAGTGTAACAGAGCATAATATTACACCTGAGGGGAGATAATGCTGTTGTAAAGTGGTTGAAAAAAATCAGTTCCACAAATGATCAATATACACGTAACTGCAGTTATACATAAAGGAAAAAAATATACTCCTTGAGAGATGAGAGAGGATCTTGCATGGTCTATTGCCCTACAACTGTGATTATTTTTCTTGCAGGGGGAACCATAGAGGAATAATTGTTTGACTGCTACCCACATTGGCAACCACTACATATGGATTGGAAGCCCCAGTGGAATGTTGCAGTGGGCTTTAGCCTAGTATGATGCTGAAATTATGGCTGTGTCAGGCATTCATCAAAAGTGTCAAGACTCTCAGCAGGCCCTTTTGTATGTATTAAATTAATCTCAAAATGCATTTATTGGAAATTATACCAATAAAACTATTTTTGGGCATGTGCTTTCCTTTCTTGTGTGGTTTGTGATTTTAATTCTAGTGTATTCTTGATCCTTATTCAGCCAATTACCTATATTATGGGGATATGGGATTTTCTGACACATCTCTAGTTTTGATGTTAAAGGGGAACTATTGCAAAAATAAAAAATGAAATATGAGCAACACACTGAAATCTTCTAAACATGCTCAATTAAACATTCTTTAAATTAAATTCATACACTTCGTCCCTTCAGATTGCCAAATAGTATTAATATCATTTTTTTTCCAAACCTCAGTAAGTCAGTAAACATATTGATCATTCGATTATCAGTATTATAAAATTTGGTAAAAATGTGATCTAAATTAACAAGAGTACTGTCACTTCAGGAAGTTCCGGACTGTTGCCTTACATCAGGGGTCCCCAAACTTTAGAACCCGTGAGCGACATTCAGAAGTAAAAGGAGTTGGGGAGCAACACTAGCATGAAAAATATTCTTGGTGTGCCAAATAAGTGCTATGATTGGCCATTTGGTAGTCCCTATGTGGATTGTCAACCTACATTGAGGCTCTGTTTGGCAGTGCACCTGTTTTTTATACAACCAAAACTTGCCTCCATGCCTGGAATTCAAAAATAAGCTCCTGTTTTGAGGCCACTGGGAGCAACATCCAAGGGGTTGGAGAGCAACATTTTGCTCACAATCTACTGGTTGGGGATCACTGCCTTACAGTATAAATACTTTGTGTATATCTGTATTATCCTAACAACAATAAAACCTGAAGAATTTGCCCAAAGAGTATCCTTTATGCCATGGCATTGCAGTTTGACAACGATGCACTTTGGATTCCATTTCATTTTAATATTTAAGTAAAAATTCATAATTGAATTCTGCATGTATTGTTTTGGGGATAGTGATCCCATTTTTGGTGCCACTAGCTCTTTCTACATAGAAGCAATACTCCTTTCTTATGCCTGTGTGTTAATGGAATATATTTTACATACTGACATGAGAATGATGGAGAGCTTATATTTTTCTGGGTTTAAAGCAGGGGATTATTACAATCACTTCACCTATGCTAGTCTGCTCCTTTCAATAAATATGATATTATAAACTAAAATCTATTAGTACACTGCAGTATTTTTAATGCTTCATGTTCTTGCCATATGCCTTCCAGCTATATTTAATTTGATTTATTTGATTAATTTTGACAAACATTTGAAGACATCAACATCACATTCAGTAATTAAATACAAGCGTATATTAGATGTAAACTAGAATAATTAAAACTGCATAGATGTCACTCTCTTTACATCTATGAAGGACAATAATTTTGTATTCTAATCTTTAGGTTCTGCAACCAGCTCAACTGTTACTAAAAGTATTTTGTTATTTAGTATCACTGGGAATTCAGAGGCCATTTTGTCTTCTGATAGTGAAGGAATATTCAAAATGATTCCCTCTTGTAAGAACTTGAACAGATGAACAAATCAGATTCTTCAGAGACAGTTTTACACAAAGTTAGATCCATCCAACTCAATTATAAATTAAATTGACTAACGAACCATAGCTCATTATGGGAATCAATTACTCAGAACTGTCGTTGGACCAAAAATGTGTAAAATAAAAAATAATGGTCATACTTAAATATACCAGATTGTCAGTGTTTCAAAGCTCTGTTTTTTTTTATCAGCTTGGCATAAACAAAGTCAAAAAAGGTATGATAAATTTTTATTGTACCGTTGGTAGAGAGTTTTTTTTTTTTTTAAAGGCTGTCCTTTCCTTTTAACTGTGGATTTATACTGTATATAGAATTAGGAACACCGTTCATAGTATACAGTACATACATATACATATGAATCAAACCTTTAGTTAGTATAGACTAGGGATAAGCAAAGTATTTTGCCTAGTTTCACTGAGAAAAAATGCCCATAGACTATAATGGATAGTGGCTTTTTTGCCATTTTGCAGACGTGGTGGTCCAGTTGATGACAACTATGGAACCCTAATTCTGTGCAAACAAACAAAGTTGCTTTTACGTTCTTACAAAAAATTATATTTTGTATGTGGGCCATTTTCAAACAGACCAGAGGGAATTTCATCATGACAATAGGCAGGGCTTGAGGTAGGTTAATTTTATTAGCAAGAAAGGTAATAATAATGGCTGGGTTGAATAAATGACCCTAATCACCAGAGTACAGCAGTGGTGAAAATGCCCTATGTACAATTAGCCTATAGAACTCACCCTTTAAAATAGTACACTCAACACACTAATCATAACCACTCATCAAAATGAAAACTTAAATGCTCTTTATACCCGATTCAACCCTGCATGCAAAGATACATTGTTAAAAAGGTTTTGCCTTCTTAACTAAACAGTCAATCAGTGCTGCAAAATGATATGTAATATCATACATAGCCAAAAGAGTAATTGTAAAACAGCTTTACTGCTTAATACAAACTGATGGTGGCACAGAATGTTGCCCACTTATCTTTAATCTTCTTGTAAATGGTGAAACATGGGAAATCATGTTTTATTAGTCTCTACCCCTATATTTATAGATTAATATAAGCGTAATAGACACTGCTATCATGTGTGTTGCAATGTCATATTACATAAATGAGTAGGAAATAATCCCTTTTATGCAGATGTAATGAAAGAAGTAGTGCAGTGAATGGTAAAAGTAATGACTAGCTATTATCAAATGCAGAAGGTAATATTTCACTTACAGATCTGCCAAGTGCAAGAAGCATTAAAAAAACCCAGCTCTTGTCAATTTACAAATATAGGTTTGAAAACCAGTAATAGTTGAAATGTAAAAGAGAATATTAATGGAAAAAAAATATTTGCTAAGCTCTTAAAACTTTTTGTATTTTACACAAATCTGTTAAAGAACCAGATACCAACATATGAGGCTATTAAACCAAACCTGTAAAATGCATCCCTATAAATAGTTTCACCACTCACTTAAAATAATATACCTGTACCTTTATCTTTATTTTTGTTTTAAAAAAATGATGGATCCCTTTTTGTCTTAGGCTTTATTTTTGATATGGTCATATAACTCTTTTTAATAGCCTTATATTTCACATATTTTCACAATAGGGGTGCATTTGGCATTATATGCTCTGCAAATGTTATCACAATTACTATAACGCCATAGGGCAGAATTATTATCGGACATCAGATTTTGTAACAACAATCTGTTCAGATTTACAGATCATTCTCCATGATATTACCAATTCCTAGTAATACAGATAATAATTTGTACAGGTGCATTAAGTCCCCTTTATATATTTGTCTTGTGTTAATATTGGATTGTCCTTTTTCTGGACTTAAATCAGTTGGGTGTGCCGAATCAAAACACAACTGGATTCAGCAGCTCAGAGCAGTCACATTTCCTAAACATAATTCTAAACAAGGGATAAAACGGTGTGCAATTAGCTGTATACTGTACTATCAAGTATTGCCAATTTATATTATAGTTCAAGACCACTCACCATGACTTACAATGCAAACTACAGGGGGGCCAATTATAAATATATTTGTGTTTTCTAGTACAATGTTACAGTTTTTCTTGTAATGACATTTTCCCTATGCCTTTTCAACAAGGAAGAATGAAATTCACCACTCATTTAGGAGTGTTTCCTTACTTCACCCCGTGTTTTTCCACCAAAGAGTGTTCTCCACTTTTGAAAAAGCAAAAGCTTTTCTATTATAAGGGTCAAAAGTTTGCAAGTTTATGGAAAACTTATGCAAATTATGCGTTTTTTTTTTTTAAATGTTTTAATCTCAAGAGAATGCTAGAAGAGATAAATTACATTTTATTATTATTATTAACATGTATTTATATAGCGCCAACATATTGCGTAGCACTGTAATGTACATTTAATAGTTTATGAACAGACTTTGGTGCACTTTGGAAATTTTAATCTATTTTGAGTGCAAGGTAAAAAACCTTGACTAAACTCGGAATAACAGAATGATCCTGGTCTCATCGAGACAATCGAAATTCACATTGTTCAAATAATTTTCATTGAGACTGAAAATAATTACCGATTTAAATAAACAAGTTAAATAAACAAATTAAATAAAGTTGCTTGAAATCTTCAGAGACAATTCCCATTGACTTTTGTAGAAACTAAAGTTTTTTTGTTAAAGTTGTTCAATATAATAATTTGTTGTTAAAGTTGTTTAATATATAATATTTTATGTTCTATACATTTCACACCCCAATTAATTTTTTTTCAATAAGAATATATGCAGGAAGTCTAAAATGAATTGGCTGTTGCCTCCACTCTCAAAAATGACATGTGGCACAAATACTTATTTTCTTCTATTTTGTATTGTCTCAAAGAAAAAAATAATTAGGACTGATTAGAAGAAGTAGAAGTTCATAATCCCTTGTTGCTTTGCTGAAAAGTACTAGGTTGCATTTAATTGAGAGTATCAGTTAAGGCTTTGGTTCTCTTATATATTACTCCAAGGCTTTGCATGTTGATAATTAGTGATGGGCGAATTTATTCGTCAGGTGCGAATTTGCGCGATACGCCGCCAGCGAATAAATTCGCGGAAAAAATTCGCCGGCGTCAAAAATTTTTTTTTTGAAAAAACAGACGCCGGAGTCGAAAAAACAGGCACCAGCGTCAAAAATGGGCGCCGGCATCAAAGACGAGACGCCGGCGCCGTTTCGCAAATTTTTCAACATTTTGTGAAATTCGCTTCCCCGAATTTTTCGGCGAAGCGAAACAGCGCAAATTCGCCCATCACCATTGATAATGCCTGTGGTATGTATGTTTCTGACATGCTATGTTAAATTGAAGAGAAAACTCTATCTAGTGGCTACTTAGTGATTGATCACAGTAGATACCATTTGCCTAGGAACATAACTTACAGTGACATCCCTTATCTAAGCAAAGGAGCTTGCCCTCATTGCACATTGTGTTTTATATAGTTGTGATTAATGTTTGATTTAAGGTTTCATTCAAATTTAAATGTTCTTTATTGTTCTTTTAGAATTAGTTAAAAAAACAGCAGGGGTGGTGGTTAACACCGTTATTAAACAATGCAGGCATTGTATGCGATATATGATACCATGTAACATTTGTACTGAGTTTGTGTTTAATGTATGTATAATAATATTTTTTTTCCATATCTGTTTAGAGCCAGTAGGGCACCACTTACATGAACACAGATTTACATTTCCGAAAGAATGTTATAGTGAAGGAAAGTGCGGGCCTTCATGTAGGTTTCGGAAAAGCCAAAGTTAGAAGAAGTGGTATATTGTTCTAAATTATAATCTGAATCTGTAGTGTAACACAGCGGAAAGTGTTATGCATTTATCCGCTGCATTGTGGCTAGCACAGGTATCTCATTGTCATGAGATGGGATGAGTTAGAGAGAAAGATTCCACCAGTGTTGCAGAACTGCAAATACAAAAGAAAGGCCAGTAATGTACACTACACTAAATTGTCAGGGAGCCGGGAGCTCCCTCCAGGGAGGTAGTCAGGATCGAGGAGGAAGCCCTCTTGAGGAAGCAAGGTCACGGTGTTCAAAGGGTTAATCAAAAGAGTAGTCAGAATCCAGGCAAGAGTTCACGGGCAGGTAGATAACAGCAAAGTCCAAAGTCCAGGCAAGGGTCAGAATAATAATCAGGAACAAGATTTAGCAAAAGCAGCTCACAGGGAACCCAGGATACACTTAGGGAAAGTTTCCTATACTTGGGCGCCATTCTGGCATCTTGGTAGCGTTTTTATATTTGAATTTGGCGCCATTGTGACGTCATTGGCGTCCTTGCGCCGATGTCGGCGGGCTGACGTCATCGCGCCAGCGCCGCTACCCACGTGGCGGCCATGGGCGCCGCCATTTTGGGAGCGATGCCGGCAGGGGAGGACGTGCCACCCGAAACTCCTGGAACTGCTCCGGGCGGCGATCGAGACATACTGTATATAAATTAAGGATGTTCTGCTCAAACATTATTGCTGTTTGAGCTTTAGAACTACAGCTCCATGTTCCCCCAATACCCTGAGTTATATACCATCCGGAATCAATATTTTAACAAGGGGCCCCTGTAATGCTCGGTGCATGGAGCAAATGCCCTCTGTCGCCGACTCTAAAATCAACCTTGATCTTCAAAGAAAAAATGTCCTGTTAATGACTTAATGATCCATATTTATTTGGTCAGAGGATAACCTTTAAACTATGGAAGTTATGTGATGGATCAGTGCCTCTAATCAACAAACATTCAGTTGACTCCAAGAAGCAAAATGTACTGAACCTCTCAAAAAACCAGCGACTGCCAGAGTTATTATTCATTGGCTACACATTAAAAGGAATGGTTGCGTGGGTGGTTCACCTTAGTTTTCAGTGAACCAAAACAAAACATACACCTCTGATTTGTGTCTACAACATCTCATTTGTCAACAAAATTAAGTACAAGAGATGCCTATGACCCCACTGGGAATCCATTTCACATATCAACAGTTGGGCATGCCAAAAAAATCACTTACTGAATAAAATAGCTTCATTTTAACTTTATTTTTCATACAATATAGACAATATTTTGCCAACCATAGTAAGAGGTGCTGCATCAGCATAACATTGAGTATAGCAATACATGGATAGTAGGCCAGCATACATTTCTTTATTTTTACCTGATTAGCTCCAGTTTAGTGTGGTTCACCAAGATTTTAGCAGACAAAGGAAAAATCTTGTTAGAGGAAATAATAAAAACCCAGTGGGCATGATTTAAAAGATTTTTTAGAACATAAATATGCTGGAAAACCAAAAAAATATATACAATTTATATGTGCAGCAAAAAAAGGAAATTGCTTGTAACAACTTGGTTAAAGGACCAGAACCTACAATTTCCCATATAACAGCTAATTCACACCACTAATTTGGTAGCGGTGATTAAAACTAGCTGTGGCTTTATTTTTATTACAAAATGCAGATGTGCTGCTTAAATGTTTCTGGCATTAGTGGCTGCTAATTAAAAAATGTCAACAGCTCTGTAGCCTCAGAGAATCTCCACTGACATACAGTACACTGAAAGAAATCAAATTGCTACCACTAGTTGTATTACATGAACAGTACAACCAGACGAGACTTCTTTGTTCCTTGCTTTTGTGTAGAGGCAGTAAAATTAATCAGAATTACAGAGCAACTATACTGGATCTAGACTTCTGTTTTCAAATAGACATTCAACAATGATTTCTTTCTTGCCCAGTTTTCTCTACCTTCTATAAAGATATTACCGATTTGATTAAAATTTAACCGTGCAAAGGACTATGATTCAATGGCATTATGGCTATAGCCATCTTCCTTAATAGCCTGATTGTTTTAAGCCCTGAAACCAGTATGAAACCAGTGAGCAAGATCTAGCAGTCACAAAGCTTGGTCTAACATTATAGTTAGAGATGAGATTGCCTATTCTAAGCACAATAGAACAGGACAGAAGTTACCAGGACAGACGTATAGAATTCTGGCTAATATGGAACAATGCATGTATATGGTTTTTGAGCCTTCAGCCCTTCACTCATTCTGCATAATAGCCAGAAGACTTTTGGTAAACTAAAGCACAGAAAAAAAACCACTTTTTGTGTGCAAAACAGTTTACAAAATGAAAAATGTTGGCAATTTTATTAGAATTCAAAAAGGGGAAAAAATGTGACCTATGGTATATTTGCCCCTACCTGTGAGGCTATAGGTCTGACATGCCTGCTGTGTTGCACACTCCTCAATGCCGTGTTAAAGCCATGCTCTGAGTGCTCTAGAAATAATAGCTGTCTGCAGTGCACTGAATTGCTTACATTTGGAAATGCTATGCAATTAATGAACCCTTTTTAAAGTCTTGGAGCGCTTATCTTGTAATTTGCAGTTGGCAAAAAAGTGTCTCTGGTATCTTGCAAGTGGGCACAACAGCATCATTCTTTCCTCATCCCACGATTGGCAACTTTCCTGCATTAAAATGTGAAAAATAAAGCATTTCCACCATACAGATTAGTTAAACAAAAATGTAGACAAATGCTCATCAAGACTACAAAAGCCATTGCTATTATTATTATTATAATCGGTTATTTTAAAGGGCAAGCTGCATATTGAGGGGGCACAGTTATTAATTACAAGTAAAATTATACATGTGTGCAGAGTGCCTCTTCCTCCGGGCAATTGCTTCCCATTTATGGAAATAGATATTACCCCAAAACATGCAATAATTGCACTGCCATGACAATATGTCATCAAACAATGTATTAACGCTCTCCGGGTGTTCTGAAATTATTTCTAAAAATAGGGGGAGTTGCAGCTCATAACTGGAATTGCAACTACCCTCTAAATTTTCCATTATGAATACATGGCCACACTTGTAATGCATTGTACACTTTAAATTAATTTAAAAATGTTAAAGTCAATGCTTAATACTGTACTAGAGAGGCATGAACTGGCAATCTGTGGATTCAAATGTCCTATAGATGCAATAGACCGTCGCAAATTTTGGGCCTGTAGGGGGCTGTTTGGGCCTCTGTGTACCTAAAATGCCTAGGCCTGTTTTAAATATCAATTTGGACCTGCTAGGAACACATTTAACCACCTACAATTCTTCCTTGGAAAGTGTCCACATGTTTTATGCAGAGGATAGCAAAAAGTAGAGGGTTTATTTACTTACACCACCCAAAAAACTCAATCTCTGGGTCTGCACACTTAACCTAGTACCCACCTTGATCCACTAATGGAAGACATTTCATTACTGGATGAAAAAGTACAGTTTTTGTGCTCCACCAGCTGCCTTATAAATATTTCTTAATTGTCCCATTTAAAGGGCCGTTTTGGTGGGTATAAACAAAAAGTTTTTTTTATGGAACTTTCCACTTCCAATACAAGATTTTTAGACAGCATGTGAAACATGTTACAGGTTCTAAAGATTTTCCATACACAAGTCAAATTGCTACACAACTGATCAAGGCCTTGCTGTATGACCACAATAACAACATGTATGGGCAATAAAAGAAGGTCTGGACTAAGAATCAAAATAGGCCCTGACATTTCAGGTGCACAGAGGACCAAAGAGCCCTCACCAGCCCAATAAATAGTGACTTTCTATTGCAACATACAGCAACCTTCAAGCATTTGCCACAGATTGCCAATGTGGGTCTGAATAGAGGCCATTTTAAAAGTTCAATCAGTGTCTGAACACTGTCCATGAAACAACAATGTCCATGGAATATTTGTGGCAGGTCTTATCCAACTCAAATCTCCTATTTCCCCAGTGACCATCAATGTTACCCGCTCTATGGAATAATGTATGTTCCACTTCACACAGTTATCTTTTTGTTAGGCCTGAGTATTTGTGCACATATGCTCCCTATTACACCTCAGTTAAGCTTGGCATTAGGCCTCAGGTAACCTTTAATTATTTTAATACGTTAACACATTTTAAACCTTAGCAGTTCCTGATTTCTTCTCTGGAAAAAACACTATCGTGTCATACATACTGTGTTCCATTTTCATAATTAAGGAAACATACTTTTTAAAAGTTCTAGTTTTAGCTACCAATTTGGTTTGCCCAGATGCTTGCATTTTGATCTCATGCTTATTTTCTTGATTTCAACAGTTTACTGTACTTTAGCAAAATAAAAACATTTTTACTTCAACTTCAACTGAGCTGTCCTGAACACATTATTTCCATAATGGCCTAGGCTGTTTACTTGTAAATATCCGTGGATATGCACAAGATTGATTTTGCTGAAGCTTGGCAAATGCAAATGTGACCAATTTGTGACAAATTGAAAGAATTCTTCTCTAGCTTTCTCAGAGTAATGAAGAATGCTCATTTCTACTAAAAAGCACAGCAAAGAATTATGGCATATACAGGAACTGAAATGTGGTCATAAAAGAACCTTTTTCCTCCTTTCTTCCTTTTTGGAGACATAGAATTTTAAATAAGCCCCTATTAAACAGTTATGATTTAAAGACAGTATTGAAAGGATACTTTACATAAATAAACACAGGACATTTAAATACTAATACGTTGATATTAGAGTTTAGTACATTGCATGAACGTATTTTGTATATTACAGAGATCACCAAAGTGAAATTTGTCACTGCTACTCTGTACCTATTCCTCCTCTCATGTTCTTAGCAGCATTTCTCTGAAGCTGAAAATGTGGGGAAAATGTAATTTAACCATACATGTTTTGAATAAAATTATGGCTTTTTCATGAGCCTACATGGCTAATATAATAAAAGTTCAAAGTTTGCCAACATCTAGTAACCCATTGCAATCAGAGGTGGGTTTTCATAAACAATGAGTGAAAGGTTTACCAAGGATTTGCTGTGAAATTTCTTGTTTTTATGTGAAACCATGCTAAAATGTTGCTGTGAAAAAATGCTTGGAAAACACTGATTAAAAAAAGTCCTCTTTTGCATAAAAGAAAGGCTCAGGGGCATATTTATCAAGGGTCGAATTTAGAATTTGAAATACTTAGAAAGTTCAATTCAAATAGACCAACCGAAATGAAGTCCGTTTTTTTTGGGGTGACTAGGTCAGTTTTCGACCAAATAGGTCCGTATGGTCGGAGTCGAATTTTTAAATAGACATTATATGATAAATGAATGTTCTAATTTTTTTCAAATTTGAATCGAATTTGGACTATTTCCTAGTCGAAGTACACAAAAAATACCCAGAAATTCGAAAATTCACTTTGACCTTTGATAAATCTGCCCCCAAGTTTACAAAAGACACTGACAAATGCATTTTGTCTAAAAATCATAACTCAACTATTTTATTTGAGTCATGAGTGAATTTGTCCCATTATGTTTTGCTGAAAAAATTTCAAAAAGGCAAAAACATTTTCGAAGAGTATTGAAGTCATTAGGCGATGAGACAAATTTTTTTTACACGCAAACCTATTTTTCTCACTCCAAATGCTTAAAGTCAATTGGCGTTTTTTCTTGCGTTAACTTTTTGCTCTCAGCGACTTTTTTGTCTGGGCAACTTTTTGCCTTGCCGACATTTTTGTTCAAATGCATTAAAGTCAGTTAGGTGTTATTTCTCACTCAAAATGCCTTAAAAAGTCAATGGGGCGTTTTTTCTTGCGGCAAATATTTTGTCTCTGCGACTTTTTTCGCGGCAGTTTCATTAAAAAATTTGCAGATGGCGAAATGTGGAATTTTATCACGAATCCATGCTTGATTAAAAAATTCGCTCATCACTAACTTTAATGGATTTTGCTTGCAATATAATGCATTTAAAAAACACATTGACTTTAGTGCATTTTGCATGAAAAAAATGCATTGGCAATACATTTCGCTAATTTTTCAGCTGTATCACAAAGTTTTTGAGGAAGCTAAATGGGACAGATTTGCTCTAGTTTTGACTCATTTTCAAACATCTGACCTATATCTGCTAAATGCTCGCTATAAGAAAAGTAACAAACTTTAGGCCATTTATTACATTGCTCCTTATATAGCTTAGAACATGCAGAAAATATTGAGTGATTGTACTAACAAATCCACACTTTTTATTTCATCCATTGCTTGCTGAGCTTCCTTGTAATGTCATCAGTGAGCACTGTATGTGGTATGAACATTGCACAGGCCACAGTCCTCAAACAGGATTTTGTATTTCAGTTGCAATGTGTGCAAGGGAGCGTGCATGACAAAGGGAAGCCCAGTAAAACATTTGCTGACTGAGGGCTCATGACTGGGTAGAACAAAACTGCCAGGCAGGGGTTAATAGCTGGACTAGATGTGTATCACTGGGGGTAGAGCATATGTAATTTGAACTGGGAGCAATAGGGAGGTCATCCCACCTGCCTTCCAGTTTTCTTCCTGTTGTGTTAGTTGCCAGGGTTACGTTTATACAGGCTAAGCTGATCCAGGAAAAGGAGAATATTTGAGTGGTCATAGTTGGGTAAAAGTTAAGATAATACAGCCGTTCTCACAGCTGGGCAACAGGTCCCTGGCAATGGAGATAAGCATTTTTTGGCAGTGCAAAGTTGATTAAGTACCCAAATTATTCAGTGGGACACAGGGCCGGATTTACATAGCGGTCTCCCCTAGGCCCACTGACTTTCGTCACCCCTGTCTCCTCCCCTTTATTCCTGCAAATTTTTTATCATCGCTACCGGAGCAATGGGGTTTGGCACACAGGAGATTAAAAAAATTATTGTATCCCCAGTGATTCTGAACCAATGTGGGTATGGTTTGGCAGCATGCCGCCCCCTAAAATGCTGCCGTCCTAGGTGGCCTTTCCACAAATCCAGGCCTGGCGGCACATGGTGTGGAGTTCTCTCTAAGAGTAATAGATGATTTTTTGATGTGTGCTGGGTTTCGAGCAATACCCCGAAAATTTTGGCAAAAATCTAGTTTTCGGGTGAAAAATAAAAAAAGAAAAAATCATGAAAACCGGTAAAAAAAAATCCAGAAAAATTGTGAAAATCTGATTTTTTTTTCCTGCAAAGCAAATTTTTGGGAAAATTTAATAAATAAGCGCAAAAAACCAGAGCGTATTTGATCGGAGTTTGTAGCAGAAAATATTGAGACAAATTCAAACAATAACCTCCTAAGAGTTTTACGAATTTTTACTGTTAATATTTTATTATTAACACTTAGTATGTACCTGTTATTTAATATTTATAGCTATGAATTGTTATTGCTTTTGTACTATAAAGCCATTCTTTTCCAATAGAGTACATATTCTTTGACCAGTCCAATATGACAAGATGAGATGCAGCATTTACATTGCATAGCAGTAAATCTGGGCTTACAGTATGTAAATACAGAATTCTGTTTCTTATCACTATTTATAACCAGGTTACTGCAGTGGTAGAGAATTCTGGGAGTTTTTAAAGAATAACATTTAGAGGGCCATGCTTTATCTTAGTGGTTTAAACCAGAGAATATACAGTACTTGCCTCTTAAACACACAAAAAGTTAAAGGCAAGTATGAACAGACCATCAATTGGCAAATCCGTAATGAACTCATTTGCTGTACAAGGGTTGAATAAGTCTTAAGCACAGGTCAAGAGAAAATATTTGAAGCTCGATATGAATATCAGTATGTTTATGTGCTCAGAGAATTTAGCCTCCATTGGCTTGTCTCATTACTTCCAGTAATATTATTAGTGGAACAAATTCCCCGCTAGCTATGACACCCTTGATACTTAATGCAGGCCTTTCTTTAGGTGCTGTACTGAAAGCACATCATTCAGTGCAAACGAAAAGCCAAATTATCTCAAAAATAGGTAGCCAGTGTTCCTTGAAGGCTCTTTAACTGATGTAAACATTTATACAGCAGGGTAAATAAAACCACAGTGCCTCATATGTCACATAATATAAATCCCTTCCTACAGTGTACACTTTAATTCCAATACTTTTTTTTTGTGGACTGAAGAAAATGTGTAAATCATTTATTCATTTTCCCTCCTCACAGGAGCAGCAGAAGAAATGTACTGTTCCAAGTGGGCTCCCTGTAATACTCTGTGAAACCATCTGTTGCAAGACTCCCCAGTTTAAAAACAGAGTCTCGAGACACACTGGATTCTCAGCAGTTCATGCCTCCATGACATGTTTATGACCCCGTGGGACACAAGTGACACAAATAATCTAAATAAGGCCATGTTCATGGATAATGACTATGGTCGGGTGAGATGAAATCCCAGGCAGAAGATGCACACCGACTAACACACCTGTGGACTGGTTACATCTGCCAACCCCAGACTAATCCATCAGTCTCCCAGATGGTTCTTGAATCTAATTATCCTTACACCCCTCTAATGAATGGTGAGCTGTCAACTTGGCAATGTTCCCATTAGATAGTTCTTGTTTTGATGTTGCTTTTATGGATAGTTTGGAACTTAGCAATAAGTGTCCCAACTGAGGACAATTAAAAAGGGCATTTCCGGATACAGGGCAATCCAAATCTAAACAAATTTAATGATTGTGGGAAAAAAAGCACTTTATGTACAGTATACAGGGGCATACCATTAAATAGGCATTGATTTTTGTATTCATTGCTACATTATTTCCTAGTACAACAATTGTCCTAGTACAACAATATATGTTATGTTCAGGGATGAGCGAATTTCTTCGCAGAGTTTCAATGTGGAAATGACGCCCATAGACTTCAATGGGAGAAAAAAAAAGTTGCATGTCAAACAAATTAGAAAAGTTTGTCACCCTAGACTAATGCATTTCGTCAAATTTTCGCCGGCTGCAAATTCTTGGGATGGGCGAATTTGACCTGATTTGCTTCGCCTAGTTATGTTGAACATCATGGTGTAAGGGGCATTGATGTAAACAAACCGTAATGAAATTAAGTATATAATGCATGAAATACAAGTATGGGATCCATTATCCAGAAAGCTATGAATTACAGAAAGGCAGTCTCCTATCGGCTCCATTCTATCCAAATAATCCAAAATTAAAAAATATTTCCTTTTTCTCTGTAATAATACAGTACTTTGTACTAGATTCAAACTATACTGATTATCTTGAGATTTAAAAATCAAATCAGATTGCATATTACAACCCAGCTTTAAAGCTGTTTAAAGGTAAAACAAAACATTGCAGCCTTTGCTATTCATAATGATTCTCTTAGAACCAGGTACATTCTCCTTTTTCTTATAACTCAAACAAGCTTAAAATGAAAAGAAGTAAAATACATTGCATGAGAGGAGAGATTTTCCCCACAGGCCTTTTCTACTTGTGGTTAGACAATCCATAATGAATATAACAATTTGTACCAATCAATTATTACCATTACTGCTAGTTTCCATACTGCCAGTTCTCACTCTTACACTAAAGCAGTTTCATAGAAAAGTGTGCCCTGGTCTAGAAATCTGACTTTAGCCCTTTCAGAATGCGACTGCACAGGAATATTGAATATTAAAAGGTTGTATATGAACAAGATAGCAATTAGATCCCCACATGAATATCAATTTTGTGCTTGCTTAGCAGCTAGATAATGGATCTATGAATGTGCACAGTGGTGCACAGGCCGTGACCCTCCAGTTGTTGTCTCTATACAATATTTCAAATTGTCTCTGCTTCTAATACCCCACATTTTCTTTCAATCTGCTCTTTTTTCCCAGTCAGACAACTTTCTGAGACCCCTTTAAGTCGATCTTCTCCCTGTCATTTTAATTTTCCATTCCCTTTAATTATTATCTTCTGCCACTGCCTATGGGTATTTTTAATCACTATTGTCTTCTCAGGAAGTTGTGTTAAGCTGCTCATAGACGCAAAGATCTGATCATACGAATCGAGCATTCGTGCGATTTTCAGAACGTGTGTGGAGAGTCCCGACATTTTTCGTCCAACGGAGATCGGTCAATCAGATAGGTTAAAAGATTTTTGTCGGCTGCGGGTAATATCTCTGCATGTATTGCCGATCATACAATTTTCAGAGGGAGACTCACTAGCTTTTGTCGGACATAACTTTCGTACGATTGCTGTCAGGGGTAGAACATCTGCTGATCTGTTCTTTTCTACTTTATTTGATCGGAATGGTTCGTGGCAGGTACCACGATTCGTATAATTGGATCTTTGCGTCTATGGGCAGCTTTAGCAGACTGGAGGATTTCCAACTCTCACCCAACCTTTACCCACTGGTGTAAACATATACCCAACCTATCCCTAAGGTCCTCCTCTTCATTTCTAATCTGCCCCATTTTCAACCAACAGATGGGGTTGGCATGAGGAGATCACAGAGGGGGATGTTCGTGTGAGTATGTCATCTGCTTTCAAGTTTAGCATGCCACCAGCCAAACCCAGACTGGGGACTACATTTCTTGCCCTGAACTTGTCTACCCTTCCCATCAGGACCATCCCACTTATCTCATTTAGCAATAAAGACACCCATTTCCTTCTAGCAGTTGCTTCCCATACACATGAATGTGAAAAGCCTGATCTATGGCACTTACTGCTGCTGGTATCACTTATTTCCCATTTCCATCTCTGTCACGGAAGTGATCTACACAGGAAAAAAAAACATTTGGGGAGCCTTTTTAAACAGAGGACACTGTCTGCAGAGTCTGTATATTCCCCCCACATCTGCAAAAGTTTGTTCCGGGTACTTTGATTTTCTCCCACACTCCAGAAACAGAACGATAGGTTCACTGGTACTCAATAAAAGTGACTAGTATAAGTTGCATGAATGTACTCAATAAAAGTGACTAGTATAAGTTGCATGAATGTTAAAGGACTAATGAGCTCCACCAGGTCAGGGACCGATGAATGATGGTGAATGATGAACAAGTGTAGGTGTTAAGCAATGAATAATAATAAAAACAGTCATGGAAGAATAAAGGCATAGCAGCTGCAGAAACAATACCCCAAATTTGATTGTGTAACAAAGTAATGCATTTTTATTGTATTAAAGCAATGTTTTGTTTTTTTTTATAAATATATGGCTGAATGCCAAAGAAATTGTACTCTATTGAATGACTAAAATGTGGAGAATTTCCTAAGTTGCCAAGAATTTCACATACCTATCTAATGTTACAAAAGAAGTTTTGGTTTTGGTCAAAGGAGATATCAAATTTATAGTTAGTTTTTAAATGAGAGAATTTGTCCTACCTTTAAAGAGAGTTGCTAGTAAGCGGTTACTAGCAAGGATTTTGCTTCAATCCAGTAGGATTAAATGCACTCTCATTGTACACACGAGTTTTAGTCACACAACAAGGCCACATTGCATTTAAAGGGATTCGGTCATGATTTTTATGGTGTCATTTTTTTTCTCTCCTTGTAATATTGGTGTGTAGGCAGCCGTCGCAGGTCATTTTGTCTGATCTTATGCTTTCAGAAAGAGCCAGTGCTGCACTACAGAACTGCTTTTTGATAGGCTATTGTTTCTCCTACTCAACATAACTGAATGGGGTCTTAGTGGGACATGGGTTTTTACAACCGAGTGCTGTTCCTCAGTGTACCAGGGAGCTGTTATCTGGTTACCTTCCCATTGTTCTGCTGATGGGCTGCGGGCAGAGGAGGAGGGTTATATCACTCCAACTTGCAGTGCAACAGTAAAGAGTGACTGAAGTTTATCAGACCACAAGTTACATGAATGGGGGCACCTGGGAAATGGACAATATGTCTAGCCCCAGATTTTAAAATTAAATATAAAAATGTTTGCTTTTTAGGGAAATGGATTTCAGTGCAGCAGTCTGCTGGAGCAGCAATATTAACTGAGGAATTTTGAAAAAAAAAATTAAAAAAACATGTTTTCCCCTGACAGTATTCCTTTAATAATCACTACTATAGGGGAATTGTATAATTAAATTCATATTTTACACCTGGCTTTCATTAAAGGAAAAACTTTTTTCAATTCAGTTGTTTTTAGATTGTTCACCAGAAATAAAGACTTTTTTCAATTACTTTCCATTATTTTTTTTTCTGTTTTTCCAAAATTTAAGTTTAAAGTTGAATGTCCCAGTATCTGATGTTACAGTCTGGCAGTTTAGTAATTTAGGTGCAGACTCTAAACTGATACAATTTTGCAACCTTGAGTTGATACATTTCTCAGCAGCATCTCTGGAGTATTAGCAACTATTGTATCAATTCCAACAGCTGCCTGTAATGAAACTCATGGATTCTGCTCAGCAGGGACAAAGAACTGAATGTAACAATTTAGAACAGTTTACAGGGTCAGCGACCCCCCCCCTCCCAGGGCTGCTTCAGAAAGTGAAAAAAACACACTTGACACTTCAATATTAGAAAAACGAAATTACTGCCTAGGGTGGCTTGGATTGTGTGTGGGGGGTGAGGTGGAGCACCCAAAGTTCGGGAACGGGGACCGGGCCTGGGTTGGTGGGTCCCACCAGATTTTTTCCCTGTGTTCCACTAGCCCAGTCCAAACCGAAGCATGCATTTAGGAAAATATGAAGGTATAGTGGACTTTAAAATAGTCAAGTGTGAATGTTCTGAATTATAGTTTCAAATAATCTGATCACGTCGACAGCACTTCAACTTCAGATAAATACATATATTTACATATGTAAGCAACTTTGCTTGGGTGGGCTGGCGTTACGCTGTACTGTTTTAGCTTGCCTAAACAACCATGATCAAAGCCTTTATAAAATTAGTCAAAGTTTATCTTGACTGTGCACACAATTTACAGTTGACCAGGGTTTCCTCAAAGCAATGGATTATACCACACACAAGTAATACACATGTTAATATTTAAGAGTTAACAATGAAACCAACGGGAATTTATAGAAGTTACCCATTTTTGTACACACAAGTTATGACAACAGCAAATTGTGGAGCTATGAGAAAATGTCATAAGCACACATACAATTCAGTCATCACTCAGATTTCTGCACAATGTTTTAGAAATGTGCACAAGGGATAATGTTTGGCACACACAACTTGAAATTAGAGGGAACACTGGATGCAGGCCAAATTTCAGAGCGTAATTTACATTTAAAAATAGTGCAGCCTTCTTTTGATTTACCCTAAACACACACACACATTGATGTATACAAATACATACAGATTTGAGAAAAACCTTACTGTTTAAATACAAGCTTTGAAAATCAAAAGGTTATATATTAACGGAAAAAAAAAATCTAAAAAGAACATTCTAGAAAAATTAAGTGTTACAAACCTATGCCAGTTTAATTTAGCACCAACGCTTTTGAATCACCTAAAATTCATCTAAACCCTCCTCTGCTTCCATCTCGCACAAAAGTTAAATCTGATGGAATGGAGGATAATTTAGAAATGCAATAGCCATTAAACTATGCAAGTATGCATGAACTGTAAAAAAGTTGATCCTGTACATTTCTGCTTAGTCTTCAGCTGTTAGCAGGTGTGAATCAGTCAATTGTACAATTCATTTGTCTACCTAATTGCACTGAAGATAGGCTTTTACTTTCCCTATAACATCACACTAATGAGTAGGGGGATTTTTTTTTTCCTTTTAAGCTCACGTCAATGTAATTTATTTTTGCTAACTTCCTCTCCTGTGTTGGCCTTTTTAATTTCACCAGTGCCACAACAGTAGTAAGATGCAGTGCCGCTTAGCCTCATCTAGGTGACCCCTTTTCATTTAAAGACAGTAATTATTTGCCATACCCTTCCCCGACAGTCATTAAAAACCCTTTGGCTTGTAAATTTCCTGACTCCAACTGCCTGTTCTGTATGAGGGAGGAGAGAATGCTAATAAATTGAATAAATGAATCTTTTCTCCATTCAATGTTATGTGCCTTTCTTTAGCAGGAGAAATTGCAGTTAGGTGGTGAAACTGGTTCTCTCGCAGGCCCCCTACCTCCACCCTGTGTGAAAACAATAAGAAATAAGCCAAGCATTCCCTGCTTACTGTGATTACAACATCCTTAAAAGTGATTATATGGCTGCTGTAATCAACTTCAATGAAAGCTGCCTGTTAGAGCTTCAATAATTACTCATTTCTGTTAACAGCTTGCATTCAACTTCGCACTCTGGGACAGAGGGGGGGAAAAAAAGTATTATCTTTTCAAATAAAAGAATCTGTTAAAGTTTGTGCTGGAATAATGATGTTTGCTGTTGGTTAAAAGAAAGGGGACGTTAAAATGTTGTGGAGCCAGCTCTTTTCTCGTTCTTAATTGTGTAGCTTGAGTTCCTTAAATGAAAACGAAGTTCATACAGGGTTCACTTACACACAGTTTACTCCGGCATGAGTTTTACACTCACATAGCGTGTATAGCTGTAGCCGGTTCCCACCATTTCATTTAATGGTGGTGGGATGTCAGTTCATCGCCTCTAGGACCTTTTCATTCAACGTTAAACCGAATAGAAGAGAAATGGCTTAAATTTCATAGAGAGGTAGCTTTCATAAGGTCTTTTTCACTGGCTGCGGCATCATGTGATGGCACTACTAGTGATGTGACCATTCTTCTTAGGCACAAACTGAATTAGCTATTGCAGTAAAACGATATATCCTGGCGGGGGATAAAACACACATTTTGAGGTGATGTGACCTGATGTGAATAGATTTGTCTTAAGCAACATGGATTATATAAATACTTAATTGCAAGAAAATGATCAGCACCAAGGGCATCTATCCCAGCGGTGTGCATCTGTACTTACAACTTAAATTAAGATTTTATACTCATCCTAGGGGGGGCTGCTTCATATAGCATGATCCTGTCGATGCTAAATGGAGGACGGTTGCTAGAAATTATTAAATTCTATTGTTAAATAACTTTCTATGAACACTAACAAGCCGCACTTGTTCTGCATCACTGAGCCCAATGTTAGAGGTAGATGTACGGGGTGGCATGAATAGTCTTGCACACACACACAAAAAAAATCTATTTCTCTGAACATTTTTTAGGTTTCTGGTTGGTATTTTGTTGAATCAGATCCTAGAAAAACATATCAAGGTGTTATTTTAACATGTTTCTACACTGGCTAAATTAAAAAGATTTCACAGCAATGCATAATTAATGGCTGACCTAACAGCGACAAAGCCACAGGGACCTCAAATACATTGTAAATGGCACCACACGTCCTTTAGCTAATAATCGCTCTATGTATCATGGCACCAGGCTAATCCCTTCACCGTAGCTTACTGCACTTACATTGCCACTAAATAGAAGCACTTTAGTAAAATATTTGTAATGAGCTATTCTTCCCACGTAGCTTTATTTTTAGGCATATTTTTATAGATTCATAGGATTGTGAACAGCCAACTGAATCTCATCCAGAGACAACTGTAAAAGTGTCTTTTCATGAGCAGGAAAACTGTTCCTTCGTTTTAGGTTAGAATACAATATACAATACAAATCAGAAGTATACAGAAGCTTCCTTTATTTTTAAATTTCCCATAAGCAATATGGCTGCTCCTATGATCACATATACATTCAAATATGCAGCAAAGGGGCCATGTAAGCCTTTGTGCTTTACAGTCCATTTAAAGGGGAAAAGAAATGAAAGTGAAAGTTTGTAAATACAGGTAAAGGATCTATTATCAGGAATGCTCGAGACCAGAGATCTTTCTGTAATTTGGATCACCATACCTCAAAGCTTGGTTTCCAGCATGTACACTGTACCGTTTTATTATTTTAAAGCAATTATTAAAAAAATAGAAACAGTTGTTCCCTATAGGAGATGGCCTTCCTGTAAATCAAACATTTCTGGTTAAGAGATTCCACCTGTATAGTATACAGTATTTATTTTTTATGAATTTGCTTCAAAATAAAAGTTCAATTTCCCCTAGGTTATTTTTTATACACCTGTTTTTTTTTCCATTCTTATCACCTTATTTCAACTCATTCTAAGTTTTTCCTCATGCCAACTAATTGATTTAGTCACTGTCTCTAAGCACATCCATTATTTGTCATACACGGGCCATTTGCTACTATCGTTTAATAAAACAATCACCCACATCTTAGACACTGATGAAGCAGAGCAAATCCCAAATTTAAATGCAATTTCTCAAAACACAACCTCAAAAAGCAGGGCCTTGGAAATCCTAAGGAATAGTCATAACTGAATATTACATACAATGGATCAGGAAAAATAAGGTTTAAGTATGTTTAAAAAGAGTCACGTGTAGTGATGAGTGAATTTTTTTGGCAGGCATGGATTTGTGGTGAAATTATGCACTTCACCATCTGCAATTTGTTTTCAAAAAATTAAGGCAAAAAGCCCCCAAGAAATTTTGCCACAACAAAAAAAATTTGCCAAGACAAAAAATTGTCACCAAGACAAAAAACTCGCCATCAGAAAAAACACTCACTGACATTTGGACAAGAGACGCTGAGACAAGAAAAAAAAAAAAAAGTCACCTGGACAAAAGTCGCTACAAGAAAAAAATGCCCATTGACTAATGCATTTAGACAAAAAAGTTGCCAAGACAAAAGTCGCCAAAAGAAAAAATGCCCATTAACTTTAATGCATTTGGAGCGAGAAAAAAAAATTGAAGGGCATATAAAATTGTCGCACATAATAAAAACAAAAATGTTGCCACCTATTAAACTTCAATGGTGAAGTGAAACCGGACAGATTCAGTCATCACTAGTCATGTGTTCAGGGTTGCCACCTGCCCGGTTTTGACCCGGACAGCCCAGTTTTTTGAATGGCTGCCCAGGTCAAAACTGCCTGCCCTGTTTTCCAAACTAGGAGACCGGGCAGGATTTCCTCTGATTGACGCTACGATCCGCCAATCGCCATGTAATAGCCCCACCCCTGTCATGGCCCCACCACTGCCCCGCCTCTGCCGTGTCACTGGCCCGCCCCCTGCCCTTATTCCACCAGAGAAAAAGGTGGCCATCGTACATGTGTTAAGGCCATGTGATTTTATGGAAATACAATTAAAAGCATCAGGGGGCTATAGAGCTTTGAACAGAAGCTGGAAGTGGAAGCAGTGTATAACATTGCCCTTAAAGGAAAACTATACCCCCAAAATGAATACTTAAGCAGCAGATAGTTTATATCAAATTGAATCACATATTAAAGAATCTTACTAAACTGGAATATATATTTACATAAATATTGCCCTTTTACATCTCTTTCCTTGAACCACCATTTCGTGACTCTATCTGTGTTGCCTCAGAGATCACCTGCTGCCTCAGAGATCACCTGACCAGAAATACTACAACACTAACTGTAACAGGAAGAAGTGAGGAAGCAAAAGGCAGAACTCTGTCTGTTAATTGGCTCATGTGACCTTACATGTGGTTTGTATATGTGCACAGTGAATCTTACGATCTCAGGGGGCGGCCCTTATTTTTTAAAATGGCAATTTTCTATTTATGATTACCCAATGGCACATACTACTAAAAAAGTATATTATTATGATAATGGTTCATTTACATGAAGCAGGGTTTTACACATGAGCTGTTTTACTCAGTATCTTTTAATAGAGACCTACATTGTTTGTGGGGTATAGTTTTCCTTTAAGTAATCTGTTCTGATTCTTTTAAAATGTTTGCCAAATTACAGTTTAAGGAGAAGAGCATTAAGTGGAAGAAAACCACACAGACATTCCTCAGCTAGCCAACCATTAGTTCTAACCATGCTTTATATACACCTTGAATATACCGCACAACTGTAGCATAGCACAAGAGCCGCTCATCTGCAGTTAAGAAACTGCAACTGTTTGAAAAATTCACCACTAGAAAACACACAAAAGACAATGAAAAAAAAAGAATAACACACAAGTGAATTTGCAGCTGCTCCCTGTCTATTCATTGATAATTACCTCTCGTGGGTTTGCCTTGCAGTTTGGCTCTTATTGTTGGGTCGTCTTTCCTAGAAACCACAAAGAGCCCTGGGAATGCATCTGTAAGATTCAACACAAGATACTTCCACTGCCTGTCACAGTTTGTATGTGTAGCTGTCACAATTGTGTCCTGGTATATCTGATTTTAAGGGTGTGGGAATCAAATCCCACTGCATTCAGTATGCAGATCATTATACTCATGAATATATAGATATTGTATATTAATACATAGTTACATAGTTACATAGTTACATAGTTAAATTGGGTTGAAAAAAGACAAAGTCCATCAAGTTCAACCCCTCCAAATGAAAACCCAGCATCCATACATACACCCCTCTACTTTTAATTAAATTCTATATACCCATACTAACTATAGAGCTTAGTATCACAATAGCCTTTGATATTATGTCTGTCCAAAAAATCATCCAAGCCATTCTTAAAGGCATTAACTGAATCAGCCATCACAACATCACCCGGCAGTGCATTCCACAACCTCACTGTCCTGACTGTGAAGAACCCCCTACGTTGCTTCAAATGAAAGTTCTTTTCTTCTAGTCTAAACGGGTGGCCTCTGGTACGGTGATCCACTTTATGGGTAAAAAGGTCCCCTGCCATTTGTCTATAATGTCCTCTAATGTACTTGTAAAGTGTAATCATGTCCCCTCGCAAGCGCCTTTTTTCCAGAGAAAACAACCCCAACCTTGACAGTCTACCCTCATAATTTAAGTCTTCCGTCCCTCTAACCAATTTAGTTGCACGTCTCTGCACTCTCTCCAGCTCATTTATATCCCTCTTAAGGACTGGATTCCAAAACTGCACTGCATACTCCAGATGAGGCCTTACCAGGGACCTATAAAGAGGCATAATTATGTTTTCATCCCTTGAGTTAATGCCCTTTTTTATGCAAGACAGAACTTTATTTGCTTTAGTAGCCACAGAATGACACTGCCCAGAATTAGACAACGTGTTATCTACAAAGACCCCTAGATCCTTCTCATTTAAGGAAACTCCCAATACACTGCCATTTAGTGTATAACTTGCATTTATATTATTTTTGCCAAAGTGCATAACCTTGCATTTATCAACATTGAACCTCATTTTCCAGTTTTCTGCCCAGTTTTCCAGTTTAGACAAATCACTCTGCAAAGTGGCAGCATCCTGCATGGAACCTATAGTTCTGCACAATTTAGTATCATCTGCAAAAATAGAAACAGTACTTTCAATGCCCACCTCCAGGTCATTAATAAACAAGTTGAAAAGCAAGGGACCTAGTACAGAGCCCTGCGGTACTCCACTAACAACATTGGTCCAATTAGAAAATGTTCCATTTACCACCACTCTTTGTAGTCTATCTTTTAGCCAGTTCTCTATCCAAGTACAAATACTATGTTCCAGGCCAACATTCCTTAATTTAACCAGTAACCTTTTGTGTGGCACTGTATCAAATGCTTTAGCAAAATCTAAGAATACATGCAATAAGAATTTTAACACAATATCCATTCAATTGTCACTTGTTGGAATCAGATGAAAAATACTACACAGAAAAGATACATTTTTAATGGAATAAATGTTGTCCAATGTGTTGTTTTTATGAATAAGTTTTAAACACAAACACAACAAAACAAAAACAAAAAAAACAAAAAAACAGTCCCTATCCTTAATATATGTAGTAACCTGCTTGTGTGGACATTTTGGTTAAGGGCATTCCTGCCATTTTGCTATTGTCTTATGCTTCATATTCCTGTCTAAGCTGAGAGAAGTTCCTGTGGTTGTCCGACTCTGAACTAAAACGGCAGCATCATTTAACCCACTGCTATCCACAGTTTATCATAATACAGACCATTCTATTACTCAGCTCTTGTAAATATAGCAGGTTTATAATACCATTTATCCAAATAAGCTTGTCTGTTTAGCAATGGAGGCAGCTTTGCAGGTTTAAGGCCTATCACACATATAGCGGACCAGTCTTGCACCCATCCGATTGAGTAGAGATGGAAATGAATGACAATTTTACTGTATCTGCAAGTCTATGGGGGGAATTTTCAGGCACATTGATAACATGTTCTTTTGGTTACTTAAAAACACAGAGCTTAAAGTACGTAAAGCCTCCCCGTGGGTCATTTCCCCAACTGTAAGACTTGGTCTGAGTTGCAGCAAACTAGGCCAAACTATTTACTACATGCATGTATTTCAGAGGCATTCCTTTAATCCAGTACTTTTTTACATGGAGCACACACATACCACATGTATAAACAAATTAAATTATAATGATGGCATACAAAGAAGTCTACTAAGCACTTGAATAGGCCTTAAAAATACATTGGAAGGTCAAATCTGGCATGCAGGCCTCCCAACAACCATGCTTACAGACTAATACTTATAATTATATCTAAAATTACAAAAAAAATGGCAAACAACTTTATAATATAAATAAACTTGATAAATAGGATTCTCGGGTCAGCCAGGTAAAACTGCTTTGAGGCACCCCATAAAGAGGTTTGGCTGAGGAATGCATTCCAAAATGGAAACATTGCTCTTTGTATGGTCAGCTAAAGAGTCTAGAAATAGAAAACCTTATTTCTGTTCTTTGTATATCCTACTGAGAAAGAGGTTAATTGATTTCCATTGGCTTTTCTGAACCTGCAAAGATCAATTTTATCAACAATAATAAATCTCCTGGCTATCATAAAGGGATTAACACAGTTTAAATAATGTGTTTCCAACAACCATGGTAGCAATGTATAATTTGGAACTTTTGCTTATTCTAGTCTAATCAGTCTCTTTCTGGTGGCTCCCTGTACACTGCTTGTTTATACGGTGTATAAGTTTAACTCCTAAAAGCAGGTAATTTAGCTGCTCCTATATAGGGAAAATGTTCCAATAGCTGAAAAAAGTTATGATATATGGACCTAAATGTTTGATTTCTCAGATGAGTGAGGAAATTATTCTATCTGCAATTTCTTTTTCCTGCCGTCACAAAAAGTTACCAAGTGTGACATTTGCTTCAGATGTTATCAATTGTGACAATTTAAAGTGACAAACTACTATATATATATATATATATATATATATATATATATATATATATATATATATATATATATATATATATATATATATATATATATATATATACACACACACATACATACACACACACATATATATATATACACACATATATATACATATACACACACATGCTACATCTAATGCTCTTGTGGCTGAATAGGAGTAAAACCCACCAACAATAATCTAACAGTCCAACAAATCCAGTGGGATTACAGAGTTAGATGTTAGACAAGAAGGTGTCTGTATACTTTGGTAATATAGTGCGTATATGAATATATACAGCATATATAGGTAGTTAATGAAACTCTAAGATGACAATACACAAGTTTCAGTGAGGGATGTGACAAAAGTGACCAATAATCAGAGATAAAAATTGAGTGGAACATTTCACACTGAATCCCTATCATTAACCCCTAGAAATAGTCATTGGTGTTGAAAATAGATCCCTAGATGATTTGTTCGCATATAGACAGCCCACACTCACTCAGTGAGAAATCACTACTTTTGAAAATGAAACCGATTAAAAAGAAAACAAAACATTTTTGTAACATTTGGGGAGGTGATTTTCACTCAAGACCAATTTTCAGAAGTGACAAAATAATTGGCAGATGCTTCAATGTTAGCTTTCGGTTCCAAGCATGTATTACCTCTGAAAAAATGGATTGTAGCTGAAACTAAAAAGGAAAGAAAACATTTCCAACATTTACTAAAGAAGGAAACATGATTCAGCCAGTTGAAGAGGATCATGATTATGGTATCGCATGTCCCTGAAGTTGTATTGTAGCATAGTGTAATCTTATAATGATGAAGGGAACTGTGGGATCAACCAGACAAATATTATAATATTAATTTACAACAACTAGACATCACTTGGAATAGGAACCACTCCATATTTCAAATCTTTGCAGAATGTCTGATTCAATTTCAATCTTCATGATCAATTTACATCAACATGCTCACATTTACACAGGAAAACATGTAAGCTTTTGACTTGATCTGTCTCCCAAGGTATTGGGTAATTCACAGCGGCAGGCAGATGGTAATGGCGAGTCCTTTGAGATGACTGACAAACCTGCTCCAGGAATTATATAATCATCCTTCCCATTCCCACAGGGGCAGAATGAATGGTAGGCTTGTTAGGCACCTGTACTTTTCCCATTGGTTTAAAGTCAATACAGTTACGTTCAGAGGGAATATTTTTCCAGAAATTGTTTTATAGAATTTGTTTTGGTTGTTATGTTGTTACTATAAATATAGCAGTTCTACATCAGATTAAACATTAGGGTAAATGTTAATAAGCGAGATAAGGCACAGTCAACAAACCCATGAATGCAATGCAAAGTGGGCAAATGAGTAGTAGGACATCATTTCATGTGTCGGCTCTATCCCCCAATCTATGTGCTATCTTCTTCTCCCTAGTTCATGTGCATTCTCACTCCTCAGATTCAAGTGCAATCTCTTGCTCCCACCTCAGTGCATATGCCATATCTGCAGATAGCTTGAGAGTGCACACAAACAAAGTCAGCATGTGGGGCTGAGTGAGAGCACTATCCAAAACATCCAAACGTTCCACTCTGGTCACATGGGTAAAGCAAACACTAAACTGAAGGCGCGTGAGTCGGATCCTTTTTTGGATAGAAGCACTATGTGAAAAAAATCTTCTTTTATTAAATTTTCATTAAAAGCACAAAAATCCGGATGAGCAGAGCAGGGGAGTAAATGGCTCAACGCGTTACATGACTACAGCGGTCACTTCATCAGGAGCCAGTTTTTTACAGTTTTTTCACATAGTGGTTCTATCCAAAAAAGGATCAGACTCATGCGACTTCAGTTTAGCATATGCCATATCTTCCTGAGTTTACATCATCATGTAGCCACCCCAAACCAGTTTGTGCCATCCATTTTTTCCTTCTCTAGATCAGCCTACTAACAATTCACATGCCATTACACCCCAATTCCCACATATTTCCAGTTCATATGGCATACCTGACCTTGTGTGCCTCCCCTACTCATCCTCCAAGTATATTCTAAATGGACAGCTAAAACTCACTAATCATCCTGCTGGTTAATCCCTCACTGAATAATTCATTCAACACCACAACTTTGCAGTTGGCTTGGGAAAACCAAGAGACCAAAAAGGACAGTAATGGTAGTCAGATAATAAAACCCAAGGTATCAGCAAAACTGAAGGACAAACTGGATATGCAGTACTGAAGTGATATCTTTATGCAGTGTTGACTGAAATATAATTCATAAAAAAAAAAAAATATTATTGATAAATATTCAACTTTTTATGAGAACAAGTTTACGGGTATGGGATCTGTTATCCAGAATGCTCAGGACCTGAGGTTTTCCATATTAGGGATATTTCGTTATTTGGATCACCATACTTATAAGAGAATCGATTAAACATTAAATAAACATTAAATAAACCCAATAGGATTGTTTTGCCTCCATTAAAGATTAACTATAACTTAAGCTGGGTACAATGTACTGTTTTATTATTACAGAGAAAATGGAAACTTTTTAAACTTTGAATTATTTTATTAAAATAGAGTCTCTAAGTGATGGTCATCCCGTAATTCAGAGCTTTCTGAAAAATGGGTTTCTTGATAATAGATCCCATACCTGTTCAAGAAATAGCAGCCCACCCCCAAACTCAGTGCAATCCTAAGGGCTGTTTTATAAGCATACATGCTAAACCAGGAGCGCCCATTCTACTTTTAGTGATGTTGTCCTATTATGATCTACATCCATAAAAGCATTGTTAGCATTCTGTTCCATGGAAAATATTACTTAAATATTAGATTTTTAAGAAAATGTAAATTTGTAAATTGCTATATTTAACAACAATTCAACTATTTCTTATATAACCTTAACATAATAAATATCTGAATGAAAAGCATGAAATAGGAGGGTGATTTAGACAAGCTGTTTGTTGACAGTGTCCTGAGATCTACTGATCACCAGCTAGGTCTACTGGTAGATCCTTATTTACTTTTTGGTCACCTATGTGCTAAACTAAACAAGGAAGTCTTCGACAAGCCAGAAAAAAAAATGTTAAGACCTTACTGATAACTAATAGCAACTGCACTTATGGAATTTAATACAAATAGCAGTCAAGTCTTTGTGGTCCACGTGTACAGCATAAAAGCAAAAGAATAGGTCAAAGCTTACATGTAAATAGCTATACCACTCTAATTGGGCCCATAGAGTAAGAGAGCACTATAACTACATTATGAAAGTCTCCTTCAACTGCAAATATCTGTTAAGCGCACTCCGACATATTTTACATAGAAAAGGGTTTTAGTCATTTGCCTTTACATATTGCTTTTTGCAATAGTTATAATGGACTGATTGCAGTGCCACATACTCAACAAGGTTATTTTTCAGCTGCATTTCACTTACAACTTATTTATAAGTGGGTGGCAGTCAAAGTTTCTCAGCTCTACATTTCAAGGCATTTTTCCTTTCAGAGAACAATGCCTGTGATTTTCCCTTCACTTAACTGATCAATTATTTTGTGACCTTTTACACAAATCCAAAAGATGTGTGCAAAAAAAAAAAACTTTTACAAAAGATAACCAAGCTCTAGAGAAACAAGCCCTTGGATTTGGAACATCATCCAAATATTATTACCATTTTAGAGATGAAATATGTTTTTTTGTGGCTTATTAACATTTAACAGTTATATTCTGAATACAGTAACAAGGTCAGCACTGCATCTGGTTTTAAAAATTCTTGGCAGATTCAGGAGTTCACGCCTTAAGCATTTTCAAAACACTCAAGGGAAAAGTGGATTGAACAAACTACCTTTTGTATTCTGAAAGTTAACATTTTAAATTAATACTTCTTCCCAAATTATGGAGTCAGCAAGCTGCCCTTTCTAGTCCATAAACAGTTTTACTAGGATTTGGAATTAATTAACATCGCAATTTTTAGCCAGGTTTGCATCAAAAAAAGTTGACATATAAAAATATCTGTATCTCTCTCGTCTGATGGTTTTGTTGTTTACGTGAAATCATAAAACCAGTTATGAGATTTAATTTTTAAAAATGTATAGTGTGTGTATATATAGGATATCGATGTATCCCAAAAGACCCATTAGCAGACCCACATACCTGTGGTTATAGGCCGATTCTCTACGAGTATCCACAGATAAGAAGATTTTTCTTCATAACAAAACAAGGGGGCTGGTCTATTAACTTGACACCAGACATGGTTGACCAACAGTGACGAGCAAAACCGACCTGTTTCAATCACCAAAAAATTTGCAAATTTCACCTGCATTTTACCATACGCATTGGAGTCATTGGGAGTTTTTTCACAGCATATTTACACATGTCAAATGCTCTGGAATCTATGGGTGTTTTTTTTCTCCATTAAAGAATTTAGGGACATTGCCATTTTTCACGTGGTTTTTTTTCCCACAGGAAAAACAAACCAAACAAGAATGCAATTTTTTTTTCTGACTAGTGATGGGCAAAAATTATTCGCCAGGCTCGAATTCGCAGCAAATTCCCGCAAATTTGCAAAACCGACGTGAAAATTCGCCAGCGACAATTCACCAGGCGTAAAAAAAAATGGACGCCGGCGTCAGTTTTATTTGGATGCCAGGCGCATTTTCGCAAGCAAATATGCGCCGACATCCAAAAAACAGACGCTGGCATCAAAAAAAGAGACGTCGGTGCCATTTCACAGATTTTTCGACATTTCGTAAATTTCATGAATTTTTCAGGCCAACCAAAATGCCCCAAATTCGCTCATCACTATTTCGGACAAAAAAAAAAAACTGCATTTTCTTTCTGTTAAAACAAAACGAATGGTAATTTGAATGCTACCGTTGGTGAGTAGATTCGGCAAAATCCATCGATCGAAGGATTATCCTTCGACCAAAAAAAGATAGCCAAGCCTATGGGGACCTTCCCCATAGGCTTAACATTGTCTTCGCTAGCTTTTAGGTGGCGAACTAGGGGGTCGAAGTTTTTTCTTAAAGAGACAGTACTTAGACTATCGAATGGTCAAATAGTCGAACGATTTTTAGTTCGAATCGTTCGATTCGAAGTCGTAGGTGAAGGTCAAAGTAGCCCATTCTATGGTCAAAGTAGCCAAAAACAGTATTTTTTTTTCTATTCCTTCACTCAAACTTAATGAATGGGCCCCTTAATCTGCGACTTTCCAAAAGTTGGTGAATTGCAGATCTCTGCAATTCATAATAGTTCTTATCTGGCTCAGGATTTTGGGGGTTGTTAGTATTGTTACAAGAAGATGTTTAGCAGCAGATTAATTTATTGGATTTTGCAACGTGATGTTTATGAAGGGCTGTGGGTCTAGCATAATAATTTAGAAAATAGTCTTGCAATGCCATGCCAAGTACTCCTATTTATATAGAGAGAATATTTTACATTAGTAAGGCATTATATAGCATTTACAGAACACTCAAGGGTTAATGGCAAGTCTTTAGTAACTGGACTAGAAGAAAGATGATGTACACAGGTTTGATAAAATGACCATAAGAAAGTCCTTGATGTAGCCTCTATATCAAAAGGGTCAAGTGGTGCTTTGCAGTGCAGCAAGATTAGGGAAAACTGTGTCACTGCATGAAATCAGCTGGGTGCCGATCCCTGGCGAAACTGCTTGTCTTTGATAATACACGCTGACCTTGGCGTTTTAGATAAACGTTTTCAATTTGGTATAGAAGTGGACAAGCTTCAAATTGGTTGGTCTGCTCTGCCGTTTTCATTCAAAAGTGTACAAATTACCCCAACATGCCCTTTTTTTCTGGAAACAGAAAGGTCTGAAAGAAACTCTTGTTATATTGTTGCCACTTAGGTTTCACTGAGCCTGCATTATCTACTCACAGCTTTAATGACTTCCTGCTGAGAGAGGCTCTGTACAAGTCTTGGCAGCAGGGCTAAGAATAGCATTAAATGCAAGGTTATCTAGGCATTACACTCACTGTAACATGCAATTAACTCTCCTCTTCCATTTTCATTACACAATTATTCATTAATGTCAATTTAATTTTATGCATTGTTCTACATGACCGAAGGCTGATTACGGGCCTTTTCACTCCAATATCCCAAGTTAACTGGTGCCAGCCTCACTCAGGGCTGCCTAATTGCAATTTAGCCCAGACAATTCCTCCCATTTGTGCCCTCCAGTAATGGAACAACAGATCACAGCCAGGTAGAAAAATTAGGGTAGAAATAGAAGTCAAAGGCAGAAAAGCTCAGCAAGGCTTTTTTCATAAAAATAAATATCACAAAAAAGTGAATATAGAAATACACCCTGAGCGCTTTGTGCTGGTTTTGTAAATTGGTCTCTTTATTATCCTAAAGGGATCGGACAAATTGTGTAATACATTTACTATGTATCCAAATATCCTACACAGTAGTGTCGCAGTTAATTTGAGTAAGAATATTCTGCACGGACATAACATGAAATGAGACGCTGCTTCCCGTGCATAGATGTTTGTGTTACTTGACACTGTTTATGCTCTGTACTAGTAGGTAAAGAGTGATTATATTGGACCTTTGGCTGAAAGACTTCAACTGTAAGTATATCTGGTTATAAGTAATATTGCCTTCCATTTAGCACATTTCTCTAGCACAGACAAGAATGTATGGGGCATAATGTATTGTGTATATAGTGCTGTATTGTATACATATTCAATATACATTCACACAATACTGTATCGTACGCACAAAACATAAAAATGGTTATTTGTCTGTCTCTTCTAAAAACTTTACAGCTGTGTGCCTAATAGGCTGCTATGGGGTACACAAGAAGAGCAACAGCAGGAATGCAATGGAGAATAATGAGATGCTTCAAAATATTAAGGGGGACGATGCAACCAAAGGCAAAAGAGTGGAAAGCAGAAATGGAAAGTTGCACAAAGTCAGACCACATAGTAAATAATTGGAGGAGTGGGTAGTTTATAAAAAAGCAAGGCATGGGAGATGCAGCACATAGAAGAGCATTGTAGTTGAAAGGCGTGGGAGCAGGGGTGGGATTGAAGAAGAGAGCACATGGAGGGGAGGGCTGGAAAATGGATTATTAACAAGTGAGATGCGGCATATGCAGGACACAGGCATGGGAAATCAACAGAAAGAGGTAGCAAAATGTGGGAGAAGCAGAAGATTGGACTGAGTTGTTGCAGATAAGGCCTGGGAAATGCAGCAGGTATAGGCAAGGTGTGGAAAATACAGTACATATAGAGGCAAGGCCTAGTAAATGTCTATGCAGGAGGGATCCTACAGGCTAGACATAACATAAATAAAGTAGATTCTCTTTAAGAAAATTGATCTAGTATGTCTTACAATACCTGGGGCGGTATGCTGTTCCCCATTTGGAAGCACTGGCCTGCCTTACTTATGTAAATACACATATTAAACACACCATTTCTCTCCGAATCAGGCTTCTGGCCTTTTTTCCATTAAGGGCACCTGGCCTCCTGATCTTTGGACTTTTTTTGTAATTTTGGAGTTGTAGTGTAGCTACACCTGTAGGTTCCCCAGTTGTCCCTTCCTGCCATACTGCACTAGAAAGATAGCAACGATAACAAGGCCATCTGACCTACCTGCTACTCCAGATCTACCGACTGCTCAGTTTAATATACACTTTATAGATTGTCCTACTCTTCCCTATACAAATCTTAATGAAGCCCTATTGCCCGGGTTCTGCATCTCAAAGGGCTAGTCTGTCTTATTTACATTGCTGTTCCATCTAGGCTCCTTTAAACAGCATTTTCCAAAGATCAGCTGGGCATTTTTTCTGGCCTGAAAAGCTTTGTTAGTGATTGCCAGATGGTTACCTATTCACTGCAGTCACAGATGGGCTAGGGGTAGAGCAATGCACTGCCGTTGTCTTTTTTCTGCACATCACAGTGGGATATGCAATTTTTCCCCCCTAAACTGTGGCCTTATACAGTTAGGGGAGCGTATGCACCAAGGTTGAAAGCAGTAAGGAATCTTAAATGTCATTTATTTTAATGTATTTTACATTATTTAAGTGGTTCTGCAGTAATTGTTCTGCCATGCTGTCAGCCTGGAGTCATTTAAATTGACCATTTTAAAAGCCGTCAGCCTGGGCACTATTATTTTTCCCCAATTTAAGCTAGGAGTGGAAGCCCATTAAACCGCCTAGGAAATAACTATGCATCCTGCTGAAATGAGTTACCATTTTCATTTCAAAAGAGGTTCTGTGCTCGCTTCCCTACACACACACACCTGGTAATAGAAATATGAGTCAGACACTTGCTTTGAAACGCTGTCCAATGCCCGAGGCTGGGTGCAAACTCTTCTTTTCAAGTACACATCCACACACTGATAACTATGTTTTCAAGCAAACAAGCTCTGTAAATATATTCAGCCTGTTACAGTGTGAACACATCACACATGCCAAATCTTAGCTACATTTAAGTTTTTCTCTTTAATTTATATGTTTCTAATAGTTTACTGCTTCCTAATGTCTTCTTGATTCATGCTCTATTTGCTTTCCCTCTATGAGGTTTATGGCCATGGGACCTAATTTGCTGGTTTCATTATGTATGTTAGACAAAATCTGTATTGCTAACAGGGCTCATTTTGAGTCTAAAAACTTTATTCATCAAATTAGGTCATTACTGTTAAACAAATGGTCACTCAGAAGACGTAACTGAAGTGGTCAAATTAAGATTTACATTTCATTTGCAAACTATTTTAAAATATATATTATGCTCCATTATAAATATTAAAGATTGTGACGTTACTATGGTTACTGTGTATTAGAGAGAAAGAGAGAATGAAACAGACAGGCAAGTCAAGGAGCAGAAATAACATTTTGCCTTTATTTTGTTAGAGGGATATTGAACTTATTTGGATTTAAAATGCAATTGTGTTCTGTAACGCACTTTAAATACTTATAAAGGACAAGACATTTATAATTGGTCACTTGTGTGACATGACTCACTGGTGTTTATGTATTTATTTATTTATTTTTTTTTTTTTAAATGTACCCCTTGTTGTAAAATATGAAAATATTCAAGTCACCTTGAAGTTCCATGTCCATGTCGTGCCATTTTTTTTGTGCTCACGAAGCTTATACATTGTTCGATTATGAGTAAATGTTTAGTAGGAGCAGCACATGCAATTAACCATGTTAATAATTTAACAGTTGAGCTATGTGTCTCTATACCGAGTTTTTCAGGGACATTGTACATTTTCAGTGAAAAGAGATCATCATTTTTAGAAATGTATTTGTGTAAGGGTAAAGGCAGAATTGTATTGTATGTTATCTGACTAAGTGGCTCACAGGACAGACAGAAAACCACTTTTCCCATTATTTCTTTTTTCACGTTGACATCCCAAGCAATGAGAACTGCAAAAGCGTAGAAGCTTTGGCCAATGCACCATATAATGGATGGCATTTTCAATCGGCAGATAACATTTTTATTACCCGCTGCTTCAAGAAGTCAACCAACATAAGTGGCTGTCACCGACAGCCAGAGATGTGTAGCTGCCAGGTAGGAACCTGTGTGTTTAAGAGATCCACAGCAGTCAGCAAGGCAAGGAACATGGACTGCAGTACAGGAACAAGGAAGGGACTCAAGAACTTCAAAGCTAGAACAAGGAAAATGGCTCAGTGATCCAGCAATAGGGGTAGGAAAAGGCTGTCTTAGGGCTCTTACACATGGGCATTTTTTTTTCCTGTACTCCCCTGGGTTCCTTTTTAATCTGTTCAGCTGCAGGTAAAAACAGGAGTAAACACATACAATTCTCCCTTATAGGTGTGTACTCAAGACACCGGGAATGCAGGGGAGCAGAGAAAAAACACCCTTGTGTAAGAGTAAAAAGGTCTATGATAATTGAATTACAGACACCTGGCTTTAATGAACCTATGGGTGGAGACTGTTGTGAAAGCAAAGGTAGCAAGTTCTACCTTTGATGAACTCCAATTGCCTTTAGTGGCTCAGCAGAATAATACACATGCAGAATACCATAGAGGCCAGGATTTGAAACCTGATAAATCCCAACAGTGGCACATACTCTAGATATGTGCCATACATCCAGCATACACATATGGTCCGTTAAATCTTGATTGGGTTAAGATGGATCTGTGAAGTTGTGGTCAAATATATACTGGCCTGTTGGCAGTTTTAGAAGCGTGAGGGTAAATGCCATTGCAGCACTTGGTAGAGCAGTTGTACAGACTGATGACGGAATGCACCATCCAACTCCACTCTGGCTGCGGACATGCACATTCAGCGAAAACTTGATTGTATGGAGGGCATCCTCAAGCAGGAGTAGGGGAAACCAAACTTGTTTAAAATGATACAGTAAATCTTTATTGCTCCATATTAAAACACAACATATGAGCAGGCAGGGGAACCAGCTTTACGTGTTTCGTGACTGTTACTTCATCAGAAGCTTAAGCGCCCCCTACAGGTACTAAGCATATAAAACCACTCCAATAAAATATGCATATTAAGTTAAGACCAAAAGTATGTTTAGTGACTTTTGCTCTTAACTTAATATACATATTTTATTGGAGTGGTTTAAATGCTTAGTACCTGTAGGGGGCACTTAAGCTTCTGATGCTAAGCTTCTGTTGTGTTTTAATATGGAGCAATAAAGATTTATCATTTTAAACAAGTTTGGTTTCCCCTACTCCTGCTTGAGGATGTCCTCCATACAATCAAGTTCTCTCTGTTGGCAGTTTATAGGAGAAGGAAAGGCATAAACATGACTTACCCAAGACCCCAGGCCGGTGCTCCTGTTCTCGAAAAACTGCATTGGGTACTACTGTAGGAGAACTGCACTAACATCTTCTTGTTCCTGGGACTTCTCTATTGCTTGGTCTAGGTGCCTATGTGCAGTCAAGTAAAAAGACAAATGTAGAACCAAAAAGCAGGTTTTTCACCCTACTGTGCATGAGATCCAGGCCAGGGGCTGCAGCAAAGATCCTAGAAGTGCATCACTATGCGGTGCTCCTACAGTACCCAGGACTGGATCAGTCTTCAGCCAACAGGAGCACGAGCCCAGGGTGTGTTATAAGTTATTATAATCACTGCAGAACAAAAAAAAAACACTTTCCAGTAGAGTAGATTTAATTATACTTTACATATGTAATATATACTGTACACGGATTGTTCTTTGTACAGCATAACTGAAAGAGTGACAATTAGCTGAAATGATGTAATTTAATGCAAATTTGTCACAAGAATGTATTAATAAGCTAATGTGATTCTATGGGGCTCTAAATCTCATTATGAAATAAATACTGGTTTAGACTAAATGAAGAATAAACTATTTATTTGCTTTTCTTGTAGACGTGCACCATTAAATAATGCTGACCATTTACATTCACTGGGATGTTTATCTAAATGATATTAGAAGTTAAAAACAAAGTTTCCGGCTCACTATGTGTGCTTGTCATGGTATCAGCTTTACAAAAATGAGGTAACCTGAACACTTCTTGAAGGCAGATGGTGTGCTATTACAGCATGCACTCTTAAGCCAATTATTTTGGTAAGATGTTTTAGATTAAGAATAGGAAATTCCCCTTTTGAAATACCAATACCAGCAGATGAGACAAACCATAGATGCAAATAGTTCCCAAAGACACTGCTCAAGCAGGCAAACATGATCCTATGGAACTTTACTCTTTTCCCCAGAATAATAATGATATACAGTAGGTAGCTACATGAATGGCCCACTGTTCTGTACCTTTATAGGAGAACTACATCCAAAAGTTAATTTTGTATTCAATGCTTTATAGTTTATTAATATTATCAGGTTTAAAAATTGCACAGCTGCTGAAGATCTCCGACAGTCCATTTGAAAGTCGCAATGTGAGTGTCAAGAGCTTATGTTGTCATTATACTATAAAACTCAGTCATATGCTGAACCTTAAATACTCAACAAATTGGACATGTGGGTCAGTGTTTTCAATATCCCCAGGCAGTGTTTAGCAAGGTATTACAGCAGCATATTCCCGAGCTGTGGTTCTCTATTGGCTACCAACATTGGCCTGGTTTGGTTATCTCCTTGTTATAGCACAGGTGACTGAAACAAACAACTAATTTACTACCCATTAAGCCAAGAAAACCCCATAAGTCTTTATGAAACAGTGATGTGTTTTCAGCCTACCTGGCTGGATATAACTCAATATATAAACCCATTACATTTTAACTTAAAGCACTCTTCAACTCATAACTCAACTCATAATTCAGTTGTACTAATGTTTTTTCAAAAGATGCCAATAAGCTCTACTATATACTAAAACCAGGAGCCCACTAATTGTTCATTCTATTTCATTTATGTACATAGATAACACATTCTCCACAAAGAACGTGCCTCTTTCACACTAAAGATCATTATTTAGCCAAATACCATCATTTAATGCTATCCCCTATAGTCTGGACATATTATTCTCAAGTTAGCGGGGCCTAGAACCCATTCACTGCAAGGTAGCAGTTGTAACCATTATGCCACTATTCTGCCCATTAGTCAAAAATGTGTAACAAACATTGGTTTGATTTATACGGTTTTTATATGCATTCTGATGCAGTGGCTTATTTCTAATTTCCATCACATGAGAACATGAGTTAATAGAACCCATTCTTTCCTATAGGGCCTGTGCTGATGGAACTACAGTGAAGTGCTGAACACGCAAGACACAGCATGAAGTACATTCAGTGCCTTTTTTCCAGTCCCATTGGTAAAGGACCACAGGAAAGAATAGGCGGATGTGTTCCCCATTTGGTAGAATGCAGAAAAAAAAAAAGTCACAGCATAGGAGAAAATGATCATGTGTAAAACCAATTACAAATTGTCTCCGAATATCACGCTCTACATAAAACAGCGTCTTTAAAAAGCAAAATATTGGAATTGCTTGTAATGGTCTAAAGATGGCCATAGATGTTTTTTTAAACAATCTTTCCATTATTATAGGACCTGAAAGGATCATTTAAATGATTTGTCCATCAACAAAAAAAGACCATTTCAAGCTAAATTGTCTAGTTGAAGGTAGAAAACTGTTGGTAGCTGCTTGCTTGGCCCTGCAAACAATTGGACAATGGATACATTTCACTGTGACCAATGAAACATTTTCTAACCGGACTGATGTCAGATGAAATTAGTTTGAAGCACGATTGTTCAGTGCCGACTAAACTCACGATAATTGACAGGTTTGTCGAATCACACAAAAATTGGTCGGAAAATATTAACGTCTATGGGCACCACACCAACAGCTTATCTGTCCCTTTAGTTTCCAGCAATAAAGAATTCCAGATAACAATTAGCAGACAGTTGTCAAATGGAAATGTATTGATTTCACTTGCAAAGACCCAGGCTTCATTTCCAAATTGTAAGCATCATTCACACCTGTTGCAAATTAAAGAATACTAGCACGTCAATCAAAGAAGTATTATACCAAAAGAGTCTACATTTATTGCAGTCACACTTCCTTGGAAATTAGACATAAGGGTAAAAAAGCAAGAGATAATTACAACAGTTAGGAAGGGCAAGATTAACGCAAAGAAAGACTTTGGTCATGACCACAACCAACCTGATCATTAATTGACTAAGAATAACTCTTTCTGCATCTGAGCTCATACTTGCTACTTGGTGTATCCACAGAAAAAAAAGTAAAATTTCCTGCATAACCAATAAATGTTTACAATATTATTTGTAAACTATTTAATTTTACTGAATTCCCATCAATAATTTTACTGAATTCCCATCAATAATGTGATTAAATAATTAAGGTTTGGAAGGGGGTATTTGTGACAACTGCAATGCAAACATTTTACAAATACCACACACAAAAGTACAAGAGCACTGAGGGGGTGCAAAAGCTTCTTAGCACTCATGCAGGAAGCACTGTTGTTGGGGGTCTGGTTAATCTCTCGTAGACAACCCCCACTTTGCATCTGCCGCCTCTCCCTAACTTGTGTGTAATTCAGATGTGTGGGGGGTTATTATGTGGGATGCCTATATGCCTCCCCTTCCAGCCCTTCATATACACAGTGCTGCTGAAGGTGCTTCAAAAAGAAATGCAGTTCAATTAGGCCAAAAAGCAGCGTGCAATGTACACAAAATGGCACATTGCTCCAGCTTTTGGCACTGTGCACCCTGCCTTCCAAGTCATCAATTATAAATATTGCTTTTAAAAATCATAGGTGGAATAAATCGAAAGTAAAAGTATGTAGGTACACAGAGAACTAGCCAATAAGCAACAGTGACAAACTGAGGTGTAGGGGCCTGGGACTGTCCCCTTAGGGCCCCCCGGTCCCTGAACCCCAGTCATGAAACCTGAAGCCTGTCTACACTCAACACTCCCCTGTGTGCAGTCTCCTGCTTATCTTTACTTGCGGCCGTGATCGAGGGAGCGCACTAGGTTCTCCATCAGAGCGGGAGAGGGTTTATGGGGCCCACCAGGTTTTTTCCTGGTGTCCCACAGGTCCAGTCCGACTCTGATGAGCAAAAATATGTTCGGAACAGAATTTATTACTGTGCATAAAAAGTAATATATATAGTGAATAAAGTATCCCCTCTTGTAAAATATAAGGATATTATAAGTTACCGAGGAGTTTCATGACCATATAAAAACACGAGGCTGAAGGCCGAGTGTTTTTATACAGGTCATGGAACTCCGAGGTAACTTCTAATATCCTCATATTTTGCAACTGGGGGTACTTTATTTGTTATAATACACAAGTTTAAGTCAGTCATGTGACACACAGGATTGGAAAAGGGAAAAAGATATACATGAACTAGTTGCAATTGTCTGTCTGGAAATGTATATATGTTGATCTACACATTCGGTCTGTATGTGGTGTCGGATATGTGTGTCAAAAGGGCCCAATATTGTGTGTATTTTACCAGCATTAGGTTGGTGAAGTATAAACTCCAGGGAAAAGTCTGTGTGGCTGCAGCAAGTAATGCTGTTTAATTATATTCTGGCTTAGGAAAAGCTGGATAGTGGATCCCTGGAGTGAATGGAAGAGAGCAGGGTGGGCTTCCATTCCTTGCTTAAGTAAGGGCTTTCAGCTGCCAAGCTAGAGGCAGTTAAGTAATTAAGCTACAGGTGAGCTGTAGTTAAAAAGATGTATGGAGGAACACCTCAGGGCTTCTTCCCCTGGATATCTCCTGGAGCTGGAGGAAGGTGAGAGGACATGTGAGGACCTTCGTGAGTGAAGGAAGGTGCCTGTGTGTAGCTGGGAAGGAGAATGATTCCCCCCTGACCTGAGTTGGAGATAGAGCTCCAGAGGACTGGAGAGGAAAAGAGAAACCCCTCCCAGGAGACAAGTGTGTCTCGAGTGTGCCCAGAGAGAATTTTGGGATTTGCGGTTCATCAAAAGCCAGGGCTAAGGAAACTGAATTACAGTTAACACCAGTGAGGGTGTGAATTGGGACTGTTAATGCTTATGTGAAGCGAATGTTATCCCCTATGTGAAGCCAGTGGGCTGAAGATTTGTGTTTGTGCCAAATAAAAATGTCAGCACAGCTGCATTTAAACGTAAAGGTGGTGTCAGTCTCCATTCTCTGTGCTGAAAACTGTGCCGGGGCCTTGGGTTTCGCTACCTGAAGCTCACAGTGGTTAGGATAGAGAGAAGAAAGGAGGGTATGAAATATACTTCTGGCAAAAAAATTGTGATAAAGGCTTATAAATGGTAGCTTAAAATTCTATATACGTGAATCAGAAAAGCTCTGACTGAGATAATGTGAAATTGCATAAAGGGGAGTAAGGTGAAAAGCTCAAGGATGCAGAGTTATGGATAGCTTTGAAGCAATATTATAGTGGCTTAATGCAACAAATGGGTTTGTATCCCAGGGACTGCCAAAGAAGAGACAGAGGAAGAGGCTTGGATGGTGTATGACTTTGCAGGAGTATGGATTTCAATTTCAGGATGTTGCTGTACATTTTTAGAAACATCTGTTACTTTTCTATTAGTGTACACACTGGGACTGCATGGTAAAAACAGTTATGGCAGCCCATAGGCTCTGCAACTGTGCCAACGAAGAGAGTGCATGTACCCTGTTGTGTGCCGATTCTTTCTGTTGTATTTATTTAATATCGAAAAAATAGGTTGGAAAAGTAAAGTTTAAATCTTTGCAGATATTCTTATGGAGAGTAGGGATGTAGCGAACGTCGGAAAAAAAGTTCGCGAACATATTCGCGAACTTGCGCAAAAATGCGAGCGGTTCGCGAACGGTTCGCGAACCCCATAGACTTCAATGGGAAGGCGAACTTTAACATCTAAAAAAGACATTTCTGGCCAGAAAAATGATTTTAAAGTTGTTTAAAGGGTGCAACGACCTGGACAGTGGCATGCCAGAGGGGGATCAAGGGCAAAAATGTATCTGAAAAATCTGCCTGTGTGTGCTTGGAAGAGATAGTGTAGGGGGAGAGCTGTTAGTGATTTCAGGGACAGATGATAGTAAGTTTGCTGGCTAGTAATCTGCTTGATACTGCTCTGTATTGGAGGGACAGAAGTCTGCAGGGATTTGAGGGACATTTTAGCTTAGGTAGCTTTGCTGGCTAGTAATCTACTGTTCTCTTTAAACAACTGCCATACGTTGACCTTGTAGGCATTGTTTGCCCAGTTTTTTTGGACGCAGCCACTGAAGCACAGTTGCCAGAAAAAATATGCCATATAAATGCTGAAAATAGTCATTTTTCGCCATACGTTGACCTTGTAGACATTGTTTGCCCAGTTTTTTTGGACGCAGCCACTGAAGCACAGTTGCCAGAAAAAATATGATATATAAATGCTGAAAATAGTCATTTTTTGCCATACGTTGACCTTGTAGGCATTGTTTGCCCAGTTTTTTTGGTCGCAGCCACTGAAGCACAGTTGCCAGAAAAAATATGCCATATAAATGCTGAAAATAGTCATTTTTTGCCATATACGTTGAGTCAACGTATGGCAAAAAATGACTATTTTCAGCATTTATATGGCATATTTTTTCTGGCCTCTGTGCTTCAGTGGCTGCGGCCAAAAAAACTGGGCAAACAATGCCTACAAGGTCAACGTCGTTGACCTTGTAGGCATTGTTTGCCCAGTTTTTTTGGCCGCAGCCACTGAAGCACAGAGGCCAGAAAAAATATGCCATATAAATGCTGAAAATAGTCATTTTTTTGGTCGCAGCCACTGAAGCACAGTTGCCAGAAAAATTATGCCATATAAATGCTGAAAATATAAATTTTTTTGGTTGCAGCCACTGAAGCACAGAGGCCAGAAAAATTATGCCATATAAATGCAGAAAATATGCATTTTTTGGGACGCAGCCACTGAAGCACAGTTGACAGAAAAATTATGCCATATAAATGCTGAAAATATAAATTTTTTTGGTTGCAGCCACTGAAGCACAGAGGCCAGAAAAATTATGCCATATAAATGCAGAAAATAAGCATTTTTTTGGACGCAGCCACTGAAGCACAGTTGCCAGAAAAAATATGCCATATAAATGCTGAAAATAGTCATTTTTCGTCATACGTTGACCTTGTAGACATTGTTTGCCCCGTTTTTTTGGTTGCAGCCACTGAAGCACAGAGGCCAGAAAAAATTAAACCAGTAGGGTTTGCACCCTAGTTTGTAACGGTGGCGGAGGGAGGAGGACGCTAAAGGACAGCTGTGTGTGGAGTCATGAGGCTTGAAGAGAAGGACAGCTGCATAGAAGTCAGAACAAGTCTTCCGGCGTGCAGTAACCCTCCGAGATCCACCCCTCATTCATTTTAATAAAGGTCAGGTAATCGACACTTTTGTGACCTAGGCGAGTTCTCTTCTCAGTTACAATCCCTCCTGCTGCACTGAAGGTCCTTTCTGAGAGCACACTTGAGGCTGGGCAAGACAAGAGGTTCATGGGAAATTGTGACAGCTCTGGCCACAGATCAAGCCTGCGCACCCAGTAGTCCAGGGGTTCATCGCTCCTCAGAGTGTCGATATCTGCAGTTAATGCCAGGTAGTCCGCTACCTGCCGGTCGAGGCGTTCTTTGAGGGTGGATCCAGAAGGGTTGTGGCGCTGCCTTGGACAGAAAAACATTTGCATGTCTGATGTTACAGACCGGCCAAAGGGCTTTGTCCTTGCAGGTGTGCTCGTGGCAGGATTACTGGCACCTCTGCCCCTGGAATGTTGATGAGTTCCTGAAGTGACATCACCCTTAAAAGCATTGTACAACATGTTTTGCAGGCTGGTTTGTAAATGCCGCATCTTTTCGGACTTGTGGTATGTTGGTAACATTTCTGACACTTTATGCTTGTACCGAGGGTCTAGTAGCGTTGCGACCCAGTACAGGTCCTTCTCCTTAAGCCTCTTGATACGGGGGTCCTTCAACAGGCATGACAGCATGAAAGACCCCATTCTCACAAGGTTGGATGCAGAGCTATCCATCTCCGCTTCCTCATTATCAAGGACTGCATCATCCACGGTCTCCTCCCCCCAGCCACGTACAAGACCAGGGGTCCCCAAAAGGTCACCACTAGCCCCCTGGGAAGCCTGCTCCTGTTGGTCCTCCTCCTCCTCCTCCACAAAGCCACCTTCCTCCTCTGACTCCACTTCTGGCACCTCTCCCTGCGTTGCAGCAGGTGCCTGGGTTCGTTCTGGTGATTCCGACCAGAAATCGTGCGCTTCCAGCTCCTCGTCACGCTGGTCTACAGCCTCATCTGTCACTCGTTGCACGGCACGCTCCAGGGAGAAAGCGAAGGGTATTAGGTCGCTGATGGTGCCTTCGGTGCGACTGACCATATTTGTCACCTCTTCAAAAGGTCGCATGAGCCTGCAGGCATCGCGCATAAGTACCCAGTAACGGGGGAAAAAAATCCCCAGCTCTGCAGATCCAGTCCTACCACCCAGTTCAAAAAGGTACTCGTTGACGGCCCTTTGTTGTTGCAGCAGACGTTCCAACATAAGGAGCGTTGAATTCCAGCGAGTCTGGCTGTCAGAAATCAAACGCCTGACTGGCATGTTGTAGCGCTGCTGAATGTCAGCAAGGCGTGCCATGGCTGTGTAGGAACGTCTGAAATGGGCCGACACCTTTCTGGACTGGGTGAGAACGTCCTGGAATCCTGGGTACTTGGAGACAAAACGTTGGACTATTAAATTTAACACATGTGCCATGCAGGGCACATGTGTTAAATTGCCCAGTCTCAACGCTGCCAACAGATTGCTTCCATTGTCACACACCACTTTTCCGATCTGCAGTTGGTGTGGGGTCAGCCACCGATCGGCCTGTGACTGCAGAGATGACAGGAGTACAGATCCGGTATGGTTTTTGCTTTCCAGGCACGTCATCCCCAAGACAGCGTGACAACGGCGTACCTGGCACGTCGAATAGCCTAGGGGGAGCTGGGGGTGCACAGGTGTGGAGGAGGAGAAGGAGGACCCAGCAGCAGAGTAAGAAGAAGAAGAGGAAGAAGACGAGGTAGAGAGCGATGGAGGAGTAGAGGTGGTGGCAGAACCGCGTGCAATCCGTGGCGGTGACACCAACTCCACTGTTGTTGTTGTTGAGCTACCCATTCCCTGCTTCCCAGCCATTACCAAGTTCACCCAGTGGGCAGTGTAGGTGACATACCTGCCCTGACCATGCTTGGAGGACCATGCGTCAGTAGTCATATGGACCTTTGGCCCAACACTAAGTGACAGGGATGCGGTAACTTGGCTCTGCACATGTTGGTACAGGTGTGGTATTCCCTTTTTAGAAAAAAAATTGCGGCTGGGTACCTTCCACTGCGGTGTCCCAATTGCTACAAATTTGCGGAAGGCCTCAGAGTCCACCAGCTGGTATGGTAAAAGCTGGCGGGCTAAGAGTGCAGACAAGCCAGCTGTCAGACGCCGGGCAAGGGGGTGACAGTCAGACATTGGCTTCTTACGCTCAAACATGGCCTTCACAGAAACTTGGCTGGTGGCAGATGACTGGGAATGGGAACAGGTGGTCAAGGTGGAAGGCGGAGTGGAGGGTGGTTCAGACGGGTCAAGGAGAGCAGAGGTAGAGCAGTAAGATGCTGGACCAGAAGGAGTGTGGCTTTTAGTTTGCCTGTTGCCTTTGAGGTGTTGCTCCCAAAGTGCTTTGTGCTTGCCGCTCATGTGCCTTCGCATAGAAGTTGTACCTATGTGGCTGTTGGGCTTACCAAGGCTCAGTTTCTGACTGCACTCATTGCAAATTACAATGCTTTTGTCAGAGGCACACACATTAAAAAAATCCCACACTGCTGACTTTTTGGAAGTGTGCGATCTGGCGGTAACAGTAGAAGTTGGCGGCATTGGCGGCAATGGCGGGTGCGTTGGCCGGCTGAACACAGGTGCCGATACATGTTGTTGCCCTACTGATCCCTGCGGGCTGTCCTCCCTGCTTCTTCTAAGTCTTATTCTCCTACTGCCTCTCTGACTCTCCGTCTCTCCATCTGAACTACCCTCCTCTTGCTCTCTTCTACTAGGCACCCACAAAACATCAATCTCCTCATCATCATTCTCCTCAGATGCATCAATTTCTTCTGACACATCACAGAAGGAAGCAGCAGCGGGGACCTCCTCCTCATCACTCATCATTATGTCCATCTCTGTCGTGTTCTCTGCCAGAATTAAATCTGGTGTAACGTCCTCATCTCCTTCATCTTCTTCTGGCAATAATGGTTGCGCATTACTCAGTTCAAGAAACTCATGGGAAAATAACTCCTCTGACTCCAGTGAAGAAGGGGCACCGGTGGTGGAGGAAGTGTTACGTGGGGTGGCCATAGCAGTGGAGGATGAGGAGGATGTTGTGGTAAAGTTAGAAACGGTAGAGGATGGGGTGTGCTGTGTAAGCCAGTCAACTACCTCTTCAGCATTTTGGGAGTTCAGGGTCATTGGCTTTTTAAAACTGGGCAATTTGCTAGGGCCACAGGATTGCATAGCAGCACGGCCCCTAGCACGGCCTCTGCGTGGCGGCCTGCCTTTGCCTGGCATTATTTTTAAAAAAACAACAACAACAAAAACTCTGTTTTTCTGGAAACGATAATACACACAGCTAGATGGCGGTTTGAAGAAAACAGTGTGCAAATAATGCCTACAAGGTCAACGTATACACAGCGGTGGATACGGATTACGTAAAATATATGAATGCTGCTTGAAAAAAAATAACTCAAGTGGTTTTTCTAGAGACGATAATATTATCAATATTTAGACAAAATGTGAACAAGCTCACACAGCTAGATGGCGGTTTGAAGAAAACAGTGTGCAAATAATGCCCACAAGGTCAACGTATACACAGCGGTGGATACGGATTACGTAAAATATATGAATGCTGCTTGAAAAAAAGTAACTCAAGAGGTTTTTCTAGAGACGATAATATTATCAATATTTAGACAAAATGTGAACAAGCTCACACAGCTAGATGGCGGTTTGAAGAAAACAGTGTGCAAATAATGCCTACAAGGTCAACGTATACACAGCGGTGGATACGGATTACGTAAAATATATGAATGCTGCTTGAAAAAAAGTAACTCAAGTGGTTTTTCTAGAGACGATAATATTATCAATATTTAGACAAAATGTGAACAAGCTCACACAGCTAGATGGCGGTTTGAAGAAAACACTGTGCAAATACTGCCCACAAGATCAACGTATACACTACTACAGCGGTGGATACGGATCTCGTAAAATTTATTATGGCTGCTTGAAAAAAGTCACTCCGGTGTTTTTTCTGGAGACGGTAATATTATGGATATTTAGACAGAATGTGAACAAGGTCACACAGCTAGATGGCAGTTGGTTGAATAACACACTGGGCAAAAAATGCCTACAGGGCAAATAATGCCTAAAAGGTCAACTTATACACTACTACAGCGATGGATACGGATTACGTAAAATTTATTATGGCTGCTTGAAAAAAGTCACTCCGGTGTTTTTTCTGGAGACGGTAATATTATGGATATTTAGACAGAATGTGAACAAGGTCACACAGCTAGATGGCAGTTGGTTGAATAACACACTGGGCAAAAAATGCCTACAGGGCAAATAATGCCTAAAAGGTCAACTTATACACTACTACAGCGATGGATACGGATTACGTAAAATTTATTATGGCTGCTTGAAAAAAGTCACTCCGGTGTTTTTTCTGGAGACGGTAATATTATGGATATTTAGACAGAATGTGAACAAGGTCACACAGCTAGATGGCAGTTGGTTGAATAACACACTGGGCAAAAAATGCCTACAGGGCAAATAATGCCTAAAAGGTCAACTTATACACTACTACAGCGATGGATACGGATTACGTAAAATTTATTATGGCTGCTTGAAAAAAGTCACTCCGGTGTTTTTTCTGGAGACGGTAATATTATGGATATTTAGACAGAATGTGAACAAGGTCACACAGCTAGATGGCAGTTGGTTGAATAACACACTGGGCAAAAAATGCCTACAGGGCAAATAATGCCTAAAAGGTCAACTTATACACTACTACAGCGATGGATACGGATTACGTAAAATTTATTATGGCTGCTTGAAAAAAGTCACTCCGGTGTTTTTTCTGGAGACGGTAATATTATGGATATTTAGACAGAATGTGAACAAGGTCACACAGCTAGATGGCAGTTGGTTGAATAACACACTGGGCAAAAAATGCCTACAGGGCAAATAATGCCTAAAAGGTCAACTTATACACTACTACAGCGGTAGTAAAATAAAAAAAAGTAAAATAAAAAAAAAATGAATATTAAAAAAAAAAAAATTAAAGTTGGTGCTGCTGAACTACTAGGAGCAGCAGATTAGCACACCAGTCCCACTCCCCAACACTGCTAGACTAATAGCACTGGGCTCTTATAGTAGTAGTAGTAGTAGTAGTAGTAGTAAAACAACAAAAAAAATAAATAAAAGCAGTCCTTACAAGGACTACTGTTATTGCAGCAGTCAGCAGATGAGATCAGAAGCAGGACAGCTGCCCACTGCAGCTACATACAGAGCACTGTAGTAGAAGGTAGATTACTAGCCAGCAAAGCTACCTAAGCTTAAATGTCCCTCAAACCCCTGCAGACTTCTGTCCCTCCAATAACAGAGCAGTATCAAAACGATTACTAGCCAGCAAACTTTCAACTGTCCCTGAAATCACTAACAGGCAGCAGCTCTCTCCCTACACTATCTCTTCAGCACACACAGGCAGAGTGAAAAAACGCTGCAGGGCTTCGGTTTTTATAGGGAAGGGGAGTGGTCCAGGGGAGAGCTTCCTGATTGGCTGCCATGTACCTGCTGGTCTGGGGTGAGAGGGCAAAAAAAAGCGCCAACAATGGCGAACCCAAAATGGCGAACGTCGCGCGACGTTCGCGAACTTCCGGCGAGCGAGAACACCCGATGTTCGCGCGAACAATTTCGCCGGCGAACAGTTCGCGCCATCCCTAATGGAGAGATTATTAAATGCAGAGGCAAGTGAATATCAAATGCCATTTTGATGATCTCCATCCCAAACAAATTAGCTTTGCTGGCAGGGGGTGTCTACAACAGCTGGAGTTCCAAGGGTTGAATATCCCCTCA